>OZ012708.1:28091859-28420669 GCA_963942595.1 Cylloceria caligata | reverse complement strand
AATCTCTTTTTGATAAGTTGTTGTCACAAATTACCTCAAAATATGAAAACCCATTGCTACACATGAATTCGTGCTTTGATTGGTTTCCAGGTATAGTGTAAATAAGTTTAGATGATGAAAAAAATAATACGCCAATCCTGGCTAGCGGTTAAAAAAGAATTTCAGGACACTCGTATAGCTGTTTTTAATTAAAATAGACTAAGTTGTTTATTGTCGGTGAATGGCTGGTCTACAACTGGCCCCTATCACTAGAAATATTATATTTATTTTTTGGAAACGCATACTATTAATTCATTTATGTTTCAAATGTTTTAAGAAATAATTCCAACTTTGCATAGAATCGTATTTTAAGAATTGTTATAACGGATGCATGTATTTAATAAGCTGTTCACATATACAAAAAAAAGTACTATCTAAAAAATAATGAGAAAATTCGATCTTGCCTACTACTATCATATCACAATATTTATTATGCTTAAATCGCCAGATAATGGTCCGTTTGTACTGACCCAAGGGACGTTGACTTGTTCCCGAAACCGCCATTTCCTCTTCACGCAGCTAGTTCGCCACATGAGCGAGCAAACGAGTTCTCACCTCACTGACAGCGCAAGCCACCGGTGACGAGGAAGACACAGAAAGGAAGGTGAGAAGTAAAAGAGAGTCTTTTCAATACGTCAGTAGAATGAGACCAAGATCGCGAGACTTGTGGGCGTGGCCCCCTTCTCCCTGCTGGCTTGTGATTGGTCCCCCACCTCCTTACCCTTACTTCTCCCCTGCACCTGATTGGTCACTCCACCCTAAGCCCCAGACTGACGCGCTACCTAGGCGACACGTGCGCCATCTGTTGGACGCTGGACCGGCGGTTGCTGCCGATGCGCCATTTATTGTAAATATTTGACAGTTGGTATATTACCGACGGCCGATAAAACAGAGCGACTTACCGGCGGTCGGTAGTGTGTATTTGGTGCATCTATCGATAAGTAGATTGGGTCCTACATTCGATACCACAGATTGGGCCCTACCATCGAAAAAGAAGATTGTAGCTTGACATCGGTAAAAAGATTTGCATCCGGTCGCGTCCTATCAGCGATACGCAGATTTGGGGCCTACACATACGAGGTTTTGCTTTTCACTATTTAACACTAATTAAAAGTAAAATCTTTCGAATCACTCAAACCAGCTATTGACATTAATAGCAATAATAATAGGTCAAAATGCGTTTGAAGAACAAATATGTTTATTGACAATAGCATTATGTATACAGTTTTAACAACTCTAATTTAGATTAAGCGAAACATGAGATAACGACGAGACGGGGCAGCACATAATTAATACAAAGTCATACAATAATTATCTTATCATCTACAATTAGTGAAATTAATTATTTATCTTCATAACCATGTGTTATTATGTGAATTATTAAATACTTCTTTTTAACTAGTTTGTGCACTCGTTCCGATTATTATTCGATCGGATTTGTAGCTACTAGAGAAATGTCTGTGAGTAATTTTTTCACTTCATGTGTTATGAATGGAATACAAAATACCCTCAACTCCAGGAACAGTATATCGAAATATTCAATGAATGAAGGATCGAGTCTTGATCCACATTTTCGGCTAGCTCTTTAGCGGGAATATGAATAAGTAATTCAGCACATAGAATTTCGATGCAGTTTTTCACGTAAGCGGTGAAGCGGTTGGAGCCGTCTGAAGCGCTCTTCGACACACACTGTTACGGCGCCCGTCAAATGATTTCTTTTCCATCACTATAGCCGGTGAATAGGTGTTCTTCTTCTTCTTCGCTGTCGGTGGTTCCACTTGACTCTCCGTTCTGGTCGACACTGTCCTCAGTGGTTCTCTCATCAATGCACCGATCGAATACAGTGGATTTGGACCCCAACGTTGTTGTAAAGTATACCTCGAAGTTTCCAAATTTGAGGCTCTTTGGAGTACGGTGAGCGGTCCGCGTACCATAATTCCTACACTCCTTGAAATATGAGTCTATTTCCGGTAGTGTATCTTGTGGTTTACACCAGGTTGTGATTTCGAAGATAATTCCTCCCGATGAGTTATTATTCTGCAGCTTGATGATTGGTACGACATCGCCGTTTACACGCGGCTGAAGTCCCACACTTATCTTCTTTATTTCTGAATAATACAGATTGTACGTTGTACAGAAGCAGTGGTACCTCGAGATTTTACTTCTCATCGGCAGATATAAACCGGTACATGAGGGCCACACCTATATCTGCGGAACTCATATTGAGCGCAAACTTGACGAAAGAGATGGTGGTCGGAAATCTATCGATAATAGCTGTAATTTCTAGTGTGTCACGGGCCTGACTGCCGGTTATCCCTTTCTGCGAATCGTTTTATAGGTAAGTATAGATAAACATATTGTACATTATAGAATGGAGGGGGAGGAAAACAGGTGTACAGTTTCCTGCGCGACCCTCTGCTAGAATCGTATTCGTCACATTGTAAACAGACTGTTCACATGAATACTTAAATTATATATGTTCGTTTTGATAATACAGCTTGATTCCAAAATGCAAGAGTCCAAGGCGTCATATGCACTGTCTTATAGACACACTGTGTAGGTGTATATATATATATACATTAAAATTAGGGATACTCGGTCTGACAATACAGACTGCTACCGAAAATGAAGGAGTTCGAGAGCTTGTATTTACTGTTATGTAAACAAGTCTACGCTACTGTAGACAGAAAGTGCAGGTGTATACATAAATAAAAATTAAGGATGCTCGTTTTAACAATACAGGTTGCTTTCGAAAATGTAGAAGTAGGAGAGCTCGTATTTACTGTCTTGTGAACAGATGTATATAAAAATTGAAATGATGAATGCTCGCCACACAGCTTGTTACAGAAAACGTTGGAATGTGAAGTCTCGTATTTAGAGGGTTTTCAAAATGGTTACCACAGAATTGTGTAATGCACAATACGATATGAAGGTATCTTTATGAATAGACACCAATGACACGATGGCCGTAGACCCTGAATATACCAGGTCACATCGTAGGCGTCAACGTTAACCATCCTTAAAAGAACTTTCGCTACCGTTCTTAGATTATACAGTATATAGGGCGAAAAGTCAAAATGTATTTTTAGCTAGAGAAGAGGGGGCTATGGTCAAAATATAAAAGCAAATGGGATCAAAATTTTCGTCTAATTCCGTGTTGAAACGCAGCAGTGCAACCACAGTTTTGTTTTTGGTTTTGTATTTTTCAATTTATGTCCCTTTTTAAAAATGTTTTGTCCGCGTCGTTCACTTTTATAAGTAGTACGTGCAGCGGCTCGTGATTTTATTATACATGATCGACGATTAGTGCGACGGTATACTGTGCGGTGGTTTGCGAATATCGCGAACTTTACGTTCGATCGGTCAACCGCGGAGGTCAATACAATGCTTTGTGAAGGTTGTGTTGAAGGTATTGCTGTACCCTTCAACAGAGGTGTCTTCTCCGGATCGGAGTTTGCACAACGTTTCGTTGTGGAGCATCTAGTGAGCCATGGAGGGTTGCTTCACCCGCCACTGCGAGACCTCATAATGAGAGTCGAAAATGTTTATGGTGAGTTAGTAAATACGTTTTGAATTATACTGAAAACATTATCCATGTTGTGAATTGTGTATCATGCTTTGAAACGTATATTATTAAATAACGTGTTTAGAAATAAAATTTCCAATAAAAAATAATTTTCGTTACAGCCCGACGCAATTTATTAGTATCAAGCGACACCAGTGACACCGACACAACATGGGATGCAATGGATGTCGATCAAGCAGCGTCGTCTGGCATTATCGATACCGACTGCATCGATGATGACGACGATAATGCAGCCGAAGTCCTCGATGCCTACATGGGTGACACCGACGACGATGCTTCAGACAATGGTAAGTAAAAAAAGTTCTTTTACTTTTGTATTAGGTGCGCAACTAAGTTCCCGCTGTTTTTTTAAATGAAAATGCAACTTTATTGTGAAAAAATGTTTACAAATGAATCATTCAAAATATTGCCCATCGCTAGGGACAACTTTTTCCCATCTTTCTGGCAGAGCTCGAATACCGTCACGGTATAAGTGTTCGTCTTTTGAGGCTATCCACGAATCAAGCCATTTTGAGATGTCTTCATATGAGCTGAACTGCTGATTAGCCAGACCATGTGCCATCGAACGGAACAAGTAATAATCGGACGACGCAATATCTGGGGAATATGGCGAGTGGGGTAGGACTTCCCATTTCAGCGTTTCTAACTATGTTTCAACGGGTTTGGCAATGTGAGGCCGAGCATTGTCATGCTGTAGAATCACTTCTTCGTGCCTCTGCTCGTATTGTGGCCGCTTTTCGAGCAGTGCTCGGCTCAATCGCATCAATTGAGTTCGATACCGTTCCCCAGTGATGGTCTCGTTCCGTTTCGACAGCTCATAGTAAATAACACCGTTCTGGTCCCACCAAATACACAGCAAAATCTTCGCAGCGTGAATATTCGGCCGAACCGACGACGTAGAAGCATGACCGGGCAGTCCCCATGATTTTGTTCTGTTTGGGTTGCTGTAATGAATCCATTTTTCATCACCCGTAACGACGCAATGAAGAAAACCCTTTTTTTTGCCGCTGGAGCAGTTGTTCACAGGCGAAAAAGCGACGCTCAACGTCCCTTGGCTTAAAATCATAAGGAACCAAGTTCCTTGTTTTTGAATCATTCCCAACGCATGCAATCGCTTGGAAATGGCTTGGCGGGTAACTCCTAATGCTGAAACAAGCTCTTTTTGCGTTTGGTACGGATCCTCATCGAGCAATGCCTCCAATTCAGCGTCTTCGAAGGTTTTTGGCCAACCTTCACGCGAACGGTCGTCAACATCAAAATCACCGTCTTTGAAGCGACGGAACCAATCACGGCATGTTGTTTCACTTAGAGCAGCATCTCCGTAAACTTTTTGGAGTTTTCGATGCGCTTCAGCCGCCGTTTTCTTCAAATGAAAGAAGAAAAGCAACACTTCCCGCAAATGACGATTCTTTGGCACAAAATCAGACATTTTCACACAACCAGAAGTATATGACGCAAAAACAAAATCACTTATGTGTCAAAGGTAAATATGCTGTTTAGGGGACCCACTTCCGATCGCCTTCTAACTAGGCGCGTTTGACGCGTTTTTGTATGCCTAACAACTTTTTCCTCTGGCAAAAGCGTCGCTCTTGCCACCGGGAAAATATATTAACCGTTAAAGACTGAAAAATCACACACGCTACGTACATATAATTGTACGCGGCAGTAGCCGACTACAAGACGAATCACTTGTTTCAAGACATTTAGAGGTTCAAGGAATGAGCCTATTTTGAAGGTCATCGGTGTATAGGCCCTGATTCTGCAATTTTACCAACTATATTTGTTAATAACTAATCAATAATAATAATAATAATAAAATGGAAAGTTATTAACAAATAAAGTTGTTAAAACTGCAGAATTAGGTTCTTTAGGGTCTTTTTATTTTATTTTTATCTTATTATTATTATTATTATTGATTAGTTATTAACAAATATAGTTGGTAAAATTGCAGAATCAGGGCCTATACACCGATGACCTTCAAAATAGGCTCATTCCTTGAACCTCTAAATGTCTTGAAACAAGTGATTCGTCTTGTAGTCGGCTACTGCCGCGTACAATTATATGTACGTAGCGTGTGTGATTTTTCAGTCTTTAACGGTTAATATATTTTCCCGGTGGCAAGAGCGACGCTTTTGCCAGAGGAAAAAGTTGTTAGGCATACAAAAACGCGTCAAACGCGCCTAGTTAGAAGGCGATCGGAAGTGGGTCCCCTAAACAGCATATTTACCTTTGACACATAAGTGATTTTGTTTTTGCGTCATATACTTCTGGTTGTGTGAAAATGTCTGATTTTGTGCCAAAGAATCGTCATTTGCGGGAAGTGTTGCTTTTCTTCTTTCATTTGAAGAAAACGGCGGCTGAAGCGCATCGAAAACTCCAAAAAGTTTACGGAGATGCTGCTCTAAGTGAAACAACATGCCGTGATTGGTTCCGTCGCTTCAAAGACGGTGATTTTGATGTTGACGACCGTTCGCGTGAAGGTTGGCCAAAAACCTTCGAAGACGCTGAATTGGAGGCATTGCTCGATGAGGATCCGTACCAAACGCAAAAAGAGCTTGTTTCAGCATTAGGAGTTACCCGCCAAGCCATTTCCAAGCGATTGCATGCGTTGGGAATGATTCAAAAACAAGGAACTTGGTTCCTTATGATTTTAAGCCAAGGGACGTTGAGCGTCGCTTTTTCGCCTGTGAACAACTGCTCCAGCGGCAAAAAAAAGGGTTTTCTTCATTGCGTCGTTACGGGTGATGAAAAATGGATTCATTACAGCAACCCAAACAGAACAAAATCATGGGGACTGCCCGGTCATGCTTCTACGTCGTCGGTTCGGCCGAATATTCACGCTGCGAAGATTTTGCTGTGTATTTGGTGGGACCAGAACGGTGTTATTTACTATGAGCTGTCGAAACGGAACGAGACCATCACTGGGGAACGGTATCGAACTCAATTGATGCGATTGAGCCGAGCACTGCTCGAAAAGCGGCCACAATACGAGCAGAGGCACGAAGAAGTGATTCTACAGCATGACAATGCTCGGCCTCACATTGCCAAACCCGTTGAAACATAGTTAGAAACGCTGAAATGGGAAGTCCTACCCCACTCGCCATATTCCCCAGATATTGCGTCGTCCGATTATTACTTGTTCCGTTCGATGGCACATGGTCTGGCTAATCAGCAGTTCAGCTCATATGAAGACATCTCAAAATGGCTTGATTCGTGGATAGCCTCAAAAGACGAACACTTATACCGTGACGGTATTCGAGCTCTGCCAGAAAGATGGGAAAAAGTTGTCCCTAGCGATGGGCAATATTTTGAATGATTCATTTGTAAACATTTTTTCACAATAAAGTTGCATTTTCATTTAAAAAAACAGCGGGAACTTAGTTGCGCACCTAATACAAAAGTAAAAGAACTTTTTTTACTTACCATTGTCTGAAGCATCGTCGTCGGTGTCACCCATGTAGGCATCGAGGACTTCGGCTGCATTATCGTCGTCATCATCGATGCAGTCGGTATCGATAATGCCAGACGACGCTGCTTGATCGACATCCATTGCATCCCATGTTGTGTCGGTGTCACTGGTGTCGCTTGATACTAATAAATTGCGTCGGGCTGTAACGAAAATTATTTTTTATTGGAAATTTTATTTCTAAACACGTTATTTAATAATATACGTTTCAAAGCATGATACACAATTCACAACATGGATAATGTTTTCAGTATAATTCAAAACGTATTTACTAACTCACCATAAACATTTTCGACTCTCATTATGAGGTCTCGCAGTGGCGGGTGAAGCAACCCTCCATGGCTCACTAGATGCTCCACAACGAAACGTTGTGCAAACTCCGATCCGGAGAAGACACCTCTGTTGAAGGGTACAGCAATACCTTCAACACAACCTTCACAAAGCATTGTATTGACCTCCGCGGTTGACCGATCGAACGTAAAGTTCGCGATATTCGCAAACCACCGCACAGTATACCGTCGCACTAATCGTCGATCATGTATAATAAAATCACGAGCCGCTGCACGTACTACTTATAAAAGTGAACGACGCGGACAAAACATTTTTAAAAAGGGACATAAATTGAAAAATACAAAACCAAAAACAAAACTGTGGTTGCACTGCTGCGTTTCAACACGGAATTAGACGAAAATTTTGATCCCATTTGCTTTTATATTTTGACCATAGCCCCCTCTTCTCTAGCTAAAAATACATTTTGACTTTTCGCCCTATATACTGTATAATCTAAGAACGGTAGCGAAAGTTCTTTTAAGGATGGTTAACGTTGACGCCTACGATGTGACCTGGTATATTCAGGGTCTACGGCCATCGTGTCATTGGTGTCTATTCATAAAGATACCTTCATATCGTATTGTGCATTACACAATTCTGTGGTAACCATTTTGAAAACCCTCTAAATACGAGACTTCACATTCCAACGTTTTCTGTAACAAGCTGTGTGGCGAGCATTCATCATTTCAATTTTTATATACATCTGTTCACAAGACAGTAAATACGAGCTCTCCTACTTCTACATTTTCGAAAGCAACCTGTATTGTTAAAACGAGCATCCTTAATTTTTATTTATGTATACACCTGCACTTTCTGTCTACAGTAGCGTAGACTTGTTTACATAACAGTAAATACAAGCTCTCGAACTCCTTCATTTTCGGTAGCAGTCTGTATTGTCAGACCGAGTATCCCTAATTTTAATGTATATATATATATACACCTACACAGTGTGTCTATAAGACAGTGCATATGACGCCTTGGACTCTTGCATTTTGGAATCAAGCTGTATTATCAAAACGAACATATATAATTTAAGTATTCATGTGAACAGTCTGTTTACAATGTGACGAATACGATTCTAGCAGAGGGTCGCGCAGGAAACTGTACACCTGTTTTCCTCCCCCTCCATTCTATAATGTACAATATGTTTATCTATACTTACCTATAAAACGATTCGCAGAAAGGGATAACCGGCAGTCAGGCCCGTGACACACTAGAAATTACAGCTATTATCGATAGATTTCCGACCACCATCTCTTTCGTCAAGTTTGCGCTCAATATGAGTTCCGCAGATATAGGTGTGGCCCTCATGTACCGGTTTATATCTGCCGATGAGAAGTAAAATCTCGAGGTACCACTGCTTCTGTACAACGTACAATCTGTATTATTCAGAAATAAAGAAGATAAGTGTGGGACTTCAGCCGCGTGTAAACGGCGATGTCGTACCAATCATCAAGCTGCAGAATAATAACTCATCGGGAGGAATTATCTTCGAAATCACAACCTGGTGTAAACCACAAGATACACTACCGGAAATAGACTCATATTTCAAGGAGTGTAGGAATTATGGTACGCGGACCGCTCACCGTACTCCAAAGAGCCTCAAATTTGGAAACTTCGAGGTATACTTTACAACAACGTTGGGGTCCAAATCCACTGTATTCGATCGGTGCATTGATGAGAGAACCACTGAGGACAGTGTCGACCAGAACGGAGAGTCAAGTGGAACCACCGACAGCGAAGAAGAAGAAGAACACCTATTCACCGGCTATAGTGATGGAAAAGAAATCATTTGACGGGCGCCGTAACAGTGTGTGTCGAAGAGCGCTTCAGACGGCTCCAACCGCTTCACCGCTTACGTGAAAAACTGCATCGAAATTCTATGTGCTGAATTACTTATTCATATTCCCGCTAAAGAGCTAGCCGAAAATGTGGATCAAGACTCGATCCTTCATTCATTGAATATTTCGATATACTGTTCCTGGAGTTGAGGGTATTTTGTATTCCATTCATAACACATGAAGTGAAAAAATTACTCACAGACATTTCTCTAGTAGCTACAAATCCGATCGAATAATAATCGGAACGAGTGCACAAACTAGTTAAAAAGAAGTATTTAATAATTCACATAATAACACATGGTTATGAAGATAAATAATTAATTTCACTAATTGTAGATGATAAGATAATTATTGTATGACTTTGTATTAATTATGTGCTGCCCCGTCTCGTCGTTATCTCATGTTTCGCTTAATCTAAATTAGAGTTGTTAAAACTGTATACATAATGCTATTGTCAATAAACATATTTGTTCTTCAAACGCATTTTGACCTATTATTATTGCTATTAATGTCAATAGCTGGTTTGAGTGATTCGAAAGATTTTACTTTTAATTAGTGTTAAATAGTGAAAAGCAAAACCTCGTATGTGTAGGCCCCAAATCTGCGTATCGCTGATAGGACGCGACCGGATGCAAATCTTTTTACCGATGTCAAGCTACAATCTTCTTTTTCGATGGTAGGGCCCAATCTGTGGTATCGAATGTAGGACCCAATCTACTTATCGATAGATGCACCAAATACACACTACCGACCGCCGGTAAGTCGCTCTGTTTTATCGGCCGTCGGTAATATACCAACTGTCAAATATTTACAATAAATGGCGCATCGGCAGCAACCGCCGGTCCAGCGTCCAACAGATGGCGCACGTGTCGCCTAGGTAGCGCGTCAGTCTGGGGCTTAGGGTGGAGTGACCAATCAGGTGCAGGGGAGAAGTAAGGGTAAGGAGGTGGGGGACCAATCACAAGCCAGCAGGGAGAAGGGGGCCACGCCCACAAGTCTCGCGATCTTGGTCTCATTCTACTGACGTATTGAAAAGACTCTCTTTTACTTCTCACCTTCCTTTCTGTGTCTTCCTCGTCACCGGTGGCTTGCGCTGTCAGTGAGGTGAGAACTCGTTTGCTCGCTCATGTGGCGAACTAGCTGCGTGAAGAGGAAATGGCGGTTTCGGGAACAAGTCAACGTCCCTTGGGTCAGTACAAACGGACCATTATCTGGCGATTTAAGCATAATAAATATTGTGATATGATAGTAGTAGGCAAGATCGAATTTTCTCATTATTTTTTAGATAGTACTTTTTTTTGTATATGTGAACAGCTTATTAAATACATGCATCCGTTATAACAATTCTTAAAATACGATTCTATGCAAAGTTGGAATTATTTCTTAAAACATTTGAAACATAAATGAATTAATAGTATGCGTTTCCAAAAAATAAATATAATATTTCTAGTGATAGGGGCCAGTTGTAGACCAGCCATTCACCGACAATAAACAACTTAGTCTATTTTAATTAAAAACAGCTATACGAGTGTCCTGAAATTCTTTTTTAACCGCTAGCCAGGATTGGCGTATTATTTTTTTCATCATCTAAACTTATTTACACTATACCTGGAAACCAATCAAAGCACGAATTCATGTGTAGCAATGGGTTTTCATATTTTGAGGTAATTTGTGACAACAACTTATCAAAAAGAGATTAATCAAAAAGTACTTTGCGATTATTATGACTCATTTCTGAACGATGTAACCATATTTACTGTCTAAATTAAAGATTAAATATGGATAGTAAAGGTATGGAAATATATAGTTTAGCAGTTGTTGAGCGGCTTACGCTCAAGTATTCTAAGCGCAAATAAATTTTCAAATATAAAATTTATATTCTACATTATATTGTGTTGAGTTTTTACTCCCGACGAGAGAATGTGTTTCACTGACATGACGCGAAAATGCCAGTTTCTATACGGAATCGGCTAAAGATGCTTTAACAACACTGGGTACACAGATTCTGTGCATCGTAACCTCCAGTTTTGTCCTAGATTGTATATATTAGATGAGATTAGGGAAAGATAAAAACGTTTAAAAATGTATGAGAAGCACGATTGTATGTATCGAAATTCTACAAGATGGCCATCCTTCCTGCTATAATCGTTCATCTGTGCCTAGCTTCAGAGCGCTCACGGTGGAGAGAGAGAGAAAGAGAACGTGGGCCATTTAGTCAATATTTTTATAAATATTTGATTCAACAGCATGTCAATTTTAATAAGTTTGTTGCATATCAGAGATGTTATTAACAATTGGAAATTATGAAAACGCACCGCAATAATCTAATTGCGCTTCTTGATTGAATTCTAAATGCACGGGTGTAAAAATGATTGAGTGATAAAATAAAGATTAAAAAATTGAAAATGATAACCAATTTATACTTTTCTAATTACCTTTGTTGCTTTAATTGTACGTCCAAGATGGCAAAAATCACTGAGCGAATAACTCAAACAGAGTTATTAAAAATTAGTCAGCTGTTTTAGCTTCCAAAAATAAAGTAACTATAAAATTACAAAGCAATTATAAAAATGCTGCGGAAAGTCACAGTGAACTACCTTTCAAAAGTATGAAATGGAATAAATTTTATTTTTAACTCCCGACTGCCCAAAACTACAATAAACAGAACTTTAGCTTTCAAAAGTTTTCATATGAAAATAAACCTAAAATGGATTAAAAAACTTCGGATGTAATTTTAGTTAACTTGATATTTAAATTATAATAATTCATTTACCGCTGTCACTGCAGTCGGGGGACGTCTCCTGAACATTGCAACTGTTCTTTACGTATCAAGGAACGTGTGCTGGCATCTGGACTGTAATTTTAACTACCAATGGTATACGATATAAAGGAATGCAAATGTTTTCTAATGCAAAAGGAGACGTCTCCCGCCTGTAAAAATAGCGGCAAATAAATTATTATAATTCAATAGGTGTACCGGTTAATAATGCAGATTTTTTTCAATAGTTAAAGTACACATATTAACATATGTATATGCGATTTTAAACGTATGCTATTTTGTTGTATTGACAACAAACTTCAAAACATCATATGTCAAATTTTCTGACCGTGATAACATCATAGATAGTTTTACGCTTAAATATGGGGAATTTCGTGCCAAAAAAAAGCATTTGCGGGAAGTTTTTATTCAATACTTGAATGTCAATAAAAGTGCTACTGAAAGTTATCGTATACTTCGGGAAGTTTATGATGAACATGCTCCATCTTAAGATATTTGTGAACACTAGTTTAAACACTTCAGAAGTGATGATTTCGATGTGAAAGACAAAGAACATCCAGGTCAACCGAGAAAGCTTCGGAAAGAGGACAATGCTCTGCATTTAGTGGGATCAGGAAGGTGTGGTGTGTCATGAGCTTTTAAAACCAAGTGACGGCGTTAATACCGATCGCTACCGCCAAGAAATAATCAATTTGAACCACGCTTTGATCTCAAAACGACCAGCATGGGCCAGAAGATACGACAAAGTAATTTTGCTTCATGATAACGCATGATCACATACTTTAAAACGAGTTATAGACACGTTAAAAAATATTGCCTGGAAAGTATTATTAACCCACCCGCCATATTCACCAGACCTTGTTCGTTCAGATTACCACTTGTTCCCATCGATGTCACATGCACTTTCTATGCAGCACTTCAAAATGTACGAAGAAGTGGAAAGTTGAGTCTCTGAATGGCGTGCCTGAAAACAAGAAAAGATCCATTGGGACGGTATCCACAAAGTATTTGAAAGATAGGGAAAATATGTAGCTAGCGATGGACATTACTTTTAATAACACACTTTTAATGTTTCTCTTGAAATTATCATGTTTTCTTCGATTACAAAATTGGCATTATCAACCGGTACACCTAGTGAATATGAACTTAACTAAAATGACAGCGGAACATATTTCATCCGCTTTAAATTTATTTCCACATGAAAACTCTTTAAAGCTAAAGCCCTGTTATGATAGTTCGATACAGTTGGGAATTTCAAATAAATTTTTTTTTTCTATTCTATAGTTTGTTGTCTTGAAAGTGTGAAAATGAAATTCATTCTGACGCAAAAGTAGTAAATAGTCTCGAGACGTTACTACATCTCTTGATGTATTTCCCGATGTTAAAATTACAGAAGCGTATGCATTTATTTATTTACGAGAAACTGAAAATTCTACATTCATTTCCAGCTGTGTAGGATGAGCCATGGAATTTGTATTATAATTTAACAAAAATGATAAACGTCGATGAGTATCAGAATTGGATGGTGACAAAATTCGTTACCGGAATTTTGTTCTGGTAGGGACAGCCAGTGGATCAGACAGGCACACATGAACTGAGCAGGTTTCGTCGTCTTCTCCCATTCTAATCTATATTTGATGTATTTAGGACGTTCTCTACTTGGTAAGGTATACGTTAACTCTCACCATTACCGGCTTACCTTGAATGGCGAGCGTCGGAGCGACGTCTAAATAGTCCCTGGTATAATGCCTCCAGGCCTATGCTAGCATTCTCGGTGTTGGTAGTCTAATACTTACATAGCGGGTGTAAGTAGGTTAATTCAATTGGTTGGAAAAATGACTTTCGATATTCTTGTGTTTCGATCTTCATGGAATTTCATATAAGATTTACCGCAGATTCACCACTGAGAATATGGAATCATTCAAATTCGATCAAACACGTTAAGAGAGTCTGATTTATTTTCCACAACCCGGAGACTATATCTTTGCTGAAGTAATTCAAATCATTTTCTAATAATTTCGTGAGATATAAATTAAGCGTTACGACGTCGTTCTGATTGCAAACAAATATAACCAAGAAACTAAAGGTATAATCAAGAAATGTGTGCAATATACTTATCACAAGAAAAGAACATAGAACATACACGTGGCGGAATTGCAAGTATGTTGGTGGATACGTTCTGGAATCTCACGAGAAATTCCCATTAATCCTCGTTCTAGCTTGCCTTTCGGTGTCAGTGCAGAGGGCTTATGTAAAAGATACAATGCCGAGCTCACGAATTTTCCTGCGACATAATTTTCGCCGATGATTGCCATAAGAGGGCAACACCTGACATAGAAAGAGATCATCAACGTATATGGTGAGGAACTAGATCCTCGAAAAAGAAAAACGCTCCCCTTATAGAATTACCTATCAAATAATAAATATTTCAATAAACTATAGGGATTATAGAACTATTAATTATTATAAACTATAAACTATTCACCAATGCTAAATTAGCAGACTATTGGACTAGCTCTTGGTACAAAACTATACTATCCGGAATTACTGTAGAAACTATAAGGAATAGTATACTACCAATGGTCAACTGAAAATGTTCAATATTCATCTTTTAAAGTTTTTATTCATCTTAAAAAGTATATTTTACAAACGATTGTCATGCATGAATATTGCTGATATTACATTAATTGTATTGAAAGAAGAAACTTTGTCTACAGATACGATTATTTTCGTAACTCTTACCGAGAAGTGGGTTTGCGCGATTCAAACTAATACCTGTCTACCTACCTAATTACTTATCGACAAGCACGATATCCATTAGACCAAACTGACTATACATGAATTTCTTTTACTATAATTCCGTAATGGCTACAGTAAGGATTATGGATATACATAAGGATATGTCAGACCAGAATACAAAAAATTATTTCATTTCCATGCAACTCTCTTATCTGTGATTCTCTAGGGTGATGATAACGACTCTGAACTAAAAAAAACGTAATAAAAAAGTAGAGGACCAAAATTCATAATTGATCACTAATATTAGTATACGCTATTGAACTTCACTCAAACTTGTATCGAATAATAACTACCTGAATAGTTTCTATTTGGTTCTCATAGTTAGTAATAATGATAGTCAAAAGTAACTTTCTAAATATAAATACGAACTGTCATATCCTTAATAATTTTTTAAGGGTACGCTTTCCATTGCTGAACTGGTTCATGCAATGTCAGCAGAAAAATCTAAAAATGATAAAAAACATTTTTCTATGGGATTCTATATGAGATTATCGTCAAGTGGGCAACATGGATTACATCGTTGAACCCCTTCCCTTTTGATTAAAATACCAAGTGATTGTTGCAAGACACTTCTAGCGCTGACGGAATCATCAAGAAAACAGATTCTTTAAAATCGTATCCAGGAAAAGTCACTGGCGACACTAACTTCCATTTACCTATTAATTTAATGAGTATAACCTTTATTGTTACTATGAAGAGGATACATAATTTTTCCCGCGAGAATTTTTGGGTGAAAATCGAAAAATAAGAGTTTTATACGGACTTTCGAAAAGATGAATATACCTGTAGTCAAATAACGTTGGAGGGCGAAGGCACTCGATTCAGGATTAACTTATGAAATAAACATTTCTCTACATGCAATTCAATGAATACGTGTAAAACAAAAATAAAAATATAAACTATTAAAAATATTTGGTTATTTTTACTCAAATTATTGTAAATCGTAGCCGTAATACGAATTCTTAAGTGCATATCTTTTAAGGAAATGAGGATTCTTTAGAAACCAAGTTTAAATGAGATCCGCGGATTAACAGTTTAAAAAATAAAACAGTTAAGATACGACGAATAAACGAGCATATTTTGTGTGCGATATATCGAAGAGCTGTGTGAGACAGCGTGCGGGCTCGCAGTATCACATGTAACGCATGAATCCAGGTCGTTTTAGACACAATGTGCTGATAGTAATGTGTTACGTCGAGCAGAGAGAAGAGAGAGGGTAAGTCGTTTTCAACGAGTTTGGTTGAACATGCAATTCACACAAACTAGCTTGTACATATATACAGCCGAAGCAAATACGACGACCCTGTCTGGACACCGAATAAGAACACAAAATCTAAGCCTTAACCGGCAGACGAGGTCGATGAACTTGCTATGGTACCGTAGCAGGAAGGTATCCACCTTAGATTACGTCATTGCCATCCGGTTAGTCAATTAGGGCGCGAAGCTTACCAGTCTTGATCCCACTGCTGCTGATATCCTGCGTCAATGCCCGCAAGCCAAAGTTAGTGTTTGAATGAAACAAGAAGAAGGATTAGTCCCCGGGCAGAGAGATTAATTGCTTCGAGTCTTCATCATGGTTTATCCCTGATTACTCTTGATCAAAGAGCGCATACACTCGTGGAACTTATACGTGGAGGCATATCATTTATAGCCTTTTAAGGCATTTTCATTCTCTTCATTCCTTTATTTGTTACATACCATCAACCTTGTTCATTGAAAAATTCCACAAGTACCTAGTAAAAAGAAGAAGTCGGGGAAACTTTATGGATTCATTCAGCACCGTTCAGCATCAAAATGAGCTTTTGCTGATTGAAATCGAATGCACTATCTATTTGTAAATTCATCGTCATTAACACTTCAAAAATAACCACGGGGCTTCGCTCAAATTGTAATTGTAATTTTGCAGATGGTCAGTTCGAGCCAATTCTTCATAAAAAAAACTTTTTTTTATGAACATGTTTTTCGAGTATTCCATGTGTGTGTGCGCGTGCGCGCCTGCGTGCGTGGCTGTTGAAAATCCGAATCTCAACATTTTCCTTACTGACCGAATGAAATTTGGCAGACAGGCAAAACAGAATCATAATTTTGTTCGGTAAGATTTTCGTGAAAATTTATGCATGTATTAGAACATTCTGAAGTGTTGAATTGTGTCAGAAGTGTCTGAATATGCTCCAGATGCATCAAGCTAGAAGCTAGCGAGCTAAATAGTTCGATACAAATAAATTAATTTTCAAGGATGATTGATATTGCGACGAATATTAAAAATATTATTAGTATTAGCAACGAGTATTAACAGTATATTGAGAGTACGCATAGGAATTATATACTGCTCGCGGATCAACAGTTGGTGAACGATCGATATAACGGGAATCGTGATGGCGAGTGAGTATTGAAAAAAATGTCATAGCGTACGGGCATATGACGTATCGCAATTGGGAATAATATTAATAATCGTGATACTAATCAAGAAATGTGGTCGCTCTCGAAACAAGTAAACTTACCAATCTTACCAATCAACGGCTCCGAACCTCTCATACTGGAGCCAACTCGGATAATCTACAATTGGAGATCATGATATGGTAATAAAGGGTGGTTAAATTGTAAGGGCCGATGTTGAATGTGAACCACACCTAAACGTCAAGTTTTTTGCTGCATTTCATTTGACATTTCTCAATTTCAGACTAACTCAATTTGAACCATGGAAAGATACACAATCGAGCAACGCGTTAAAGTTATTCAGGCTTATTATGAAAATGGGCGTTCAAATCAAAATGCATATCGTGCACTTCGTGATTTTTTCGGTCAATTTAATCGTCCAAATGTGCGTACAATCGGAAAAATCGTGCAAAAATTTGAGCAAACCGGGTCTGTAGGAGATATTAAAACACCAGTGCATGCTCGTACAGCTCGTACTGCAGAAAATATTGCTGCTGTTCGCGATAGTGTGGCTGAAGAGCCGTCCACCTCAACTCGTCGTCGTGCCCAACAATTGCACCTCTCACGCTCGTCGTTGATGAACATTATGCATAAAGACTTGCATTTACACGCTTATAAGGTGCAATTGACTCAAGAACTAAAGCCTCTTGACCATTCCAAACGTCGTCAATGGTCAGAATGGTGGCAAGAAATGGCAACAGTGGATGATCAATTTTCGAAGAAAATCATCTTCAGTGATGAGGCACATTTTCACCTCAGTGGATTCGTCAATAAGCAGAATTGCCGCATTTGGGCGAATCATAATCCAAGAGTGATTGTCGAAAAACCAATGCACCCACAAAGAGTGACTGTTTGGTGCGGTTTATGGGCTGGCGGCATCATCGGGCCGTATTTTTTCCAAAATGAGGCCGGTCAGGCAGTTACTGTGAATGGTGTTCGCTATCGTGAGATTATAACGAACTTTTTATGGCCCGAATTGGAAGATATGGATGTGGGCGATATGTGGTTTCAACAGGACGGTGCCACTTGCCACACAGCTAACGAAACAATGGCTCTTTTGCGCGACAAATTCAATGGCCGTGTTATCTCACGTGGTGGCGATGTCAATTGGCCGCCAAGATCATGTGATTTGACACCGTTGGACTTCTTTCTTTGGGGTTATTTGAAAGAAAAGGTGTACGCCGATAAGCCAGCAACAATTCAAGAGCTAAAGGATGAGATAATTCGGCACATTAACGGCATAGAACCTCAATTATGCCTAAGCGTCATCGAAAATTTGGACCATCGGATGGAGGTGTGCCGCCGAGGTCGCGGCGGCCATTTGGCCGATATTTTGTTCCATACATAATTGAACCATACCATATTATCATAATAAAAAGAATTGACAATAATTTCCTAAATAATTTGTGTTTTATTCAAAATCAACATCGGCCCTTAAAATTTAACCACCCTTTATAAGTGAAATTGACCATTATGAATCCGTTTTGTACTACAGTTTATGTCATTTTTTATAAGTAAGTTGATTGTTTTCTTTGTTTCATTTGTTAAATACTGAATTTGATTATTCCAATTCGGTTAATTCCTTTGCTGTAGTCTTATAGTTTACTTTAACTTTGAAAGTTCTAAATAAAGGTATACTATAAAGTGTTCCTGAAACTGTTCCAAATAATAAACTTACGTAAAGTTGTGTGAAAGGCTATCTCTGGTATCGCTTTTATTATACTTAGCATGTCACAAACCTAGATTGAGGTTCAGTTACCATACGTCTCTAACAGAATTACCTTTTTTCACCAAATACTTATTATTCAAATTACATTTTTTTATTGTGTTAAATTTTTCATTTACTTCTGTAAAGTATACCATATTTTTTAGCATGGCCGTTTCATAGATACTTTTATTTATAAGGTACACCGCCATGACCTCTTACGTGCTGACTATGAATCCTATGTGACCTTTGCGAATTTGTCATCTGACTTGTATACATTTTTTTTTTTCGAACAATTACAATTTGAAGTTGATTATAGTTACGGTGATTTTGTTTGGAGTATCACAAAAAAATAGGGCAGTTCAAAAAAATGCAATCTTCTCATTTCAGAGCAAATTGAATATAACGGCCATTCCCGGTACAGAACCGTTTGTAGTTGGTTGAAGTATATTTATTTCCGTAAGTAATTACATAGAAAAAACATTAAAAGACATTTTTATATTTCTGTGCAACTACAATCGAAAAATTGAAATTGCAAAAAATTACGAAAAAGTTGTACTACAATCGACTGCAAGCAATTCTGTCCGGAAACAAGCGTTAAATTCGGACGTTTTTAAATAGAGAGATGACAATTTCTTAATCTACACTATTTTTTTGTGCTACTACAAACGAAATTATTGTTACCACATTTAACTGCATACTGAAATCTTCGGAAATAAAAAAAAAGATTTGTGCAAGTTGAGTGCCAAGCTAACAAAGGTCCAATTCGTCCCACAATAGATACGCGCGAGGCATGCTGTTCACTTTATTAATAAATTTGAAAAATAGTATCCATGAAATGTCAATGTCATTGTGTACGTTACAGATTATAATAACATAAATTTGCAATTAAAACAGCAACTTGAAAAATATAACATTAAAGCATATTTGATTAGCTTTGAAATACTTTTTGGTCTATGTCCCTACATCACATAGAACCTAAGATGTTAATTTCTTTATTTTAGCGCGACTCGTTTTTCGAGAAAATGTGACCTAGAATTAGAAATATATATTTTTTTTTGTTTGGGGAATATATATATATATTCACCAAACAAAAAAATACGTGTCTCTTTTTTTTGTATATAATTGACGTACGAAAATTTTCAATCATATAAAAAAGACAAAGTCAAAAACACGAAAATCCGATCAATTTGAAGCGGAACAGCTCATGTACTCCACGTTTCTAAAATAAATTAGTTGTCCGTGTAAAAAAAAATTTGTCAATTATCATCCCCCTATTTTGAGAATTATTCGATCAGGCTTAGAAAGAAGTACAAATGAAACGCAGTTTGGAACTATCTTATATATGAGGCATTCAATCTTACGAGATTGGAGTTTCTTGTAATTTTTTTAATGGAATTACATGTAATGACACATAAATGGTCTAAATATAAAAGTATTATCACAATAATAAGTTTTGTATATGAATTTTGTCTGTTCATGCCCAATCAAGATTATTCTGTTCACGTTAACCAGGAGAGTCTTGTCACGGAGAGGTGAATTGGTTGCATCTTGCACAGTACGTTTGCGAAACTATAACACACCAGGATTCAGGAACAGTATCCTTACCTATTACATAGTGGCCAAAAGCATTTCATAGTCCTAGCGCAGCTGCTTATTATGCTGTGGAGCACCAAGCAGTATCGTCACGATTAGGAGACGACTTTTGCCACGCGTGGCTGTAAGAAGAGTAAACTAACGAGTGACTTAGCCGATAATAAATAATTCCAATCTCGCTTAAGGCACACATGGTGGGAGAGAAATTATGTTACTAGTTCTCAAATATGCCTCTTGCAGAGTTGATACCTGAATGAGGTGCACCGAATGAATAAAAATTTCGTGAATTCAACCGTGTACCTGCGTTTATGCTGTAAGTTGAGCACAAGATCCGAATCTCGCGCCATCTATGTCAGCTCTTGTGAAGTTCACGAGGCGCCACTAATAACACGTGTGCATTTTAACTCACTCTACGCTAGGCACGAATGTCACTGATAAATTCGCAAGGCCACGAAGTAATGAACGTAGAAGATTCTTTCTATTTATCCCTGTGAACACCGAGCTGATCTGAAGCAACCACAGTAGAAAAGGAAATTAAGCGCGAGATAGGGCGTATCTGACCCCCTTCTTTCTGCTGGCTTCTGATTGGTTCCCCATCCTCTAGTCCCCATCCACCTTAATGGTCCTGATTCGACCGCCTAACTCCGACCACCAACCTATCCCCCTACCTGATTGGTCCTCTCCATTCCCCTATATTCACCCTATACCATCTGACTAACACACTACCTAAGCTATACGTTCGCCATCTGTCAGACACTGGATCATACTCTGTTGCCAGTGTGCCATCCATTATCATTTGTCTACCATGATTATGTTTCCATAGTCAGTAAAGTAAGTTGAATATCGGCAGTCAGTAAGGTAGATTTGGCGTCGGTGGTAGATAAGGTAGATTGGGTACCTACGATTGATAAATTTTGGTTCCACAGTCGATAAACAGATTTTGGGCCTACTGTCGATAGATAGATTTGTGGGCATCCATATCTAATTTTTTAACTTTTTCAAACTATTCGACATCGATTAAAATAGATTTTCCAAATCTTTCAAAGTTGCTATTCTTAATAATGATGGTACGAATAAGTAAAAATCCTAGTAATTATATTAAATTTGATGAAAACTGCTTTGTTGATTTAAAGATTGTATATCAAAATCAAATATCAAAAAGTTCATCGTATATCAAACGTTCACAGGCAATTTTTTCTTACCCTCGGTGACTGCTGATTTACTCTGAAACCCTGCGCAGTTCGTGCGAGCTGGTGCTGAACCGACAACATGTATCCGCATACCTGGAGTGTTATGGTCCAAAAAGCACGGTAGGTACGAGTCGATCGCCGATCGCATTCATGTCCATAGAATACATGTCGTGAGTTGTATCAGCTGATTATCTTTTCTTGATAATTTAGTATCTCTAAATCTCCCTAAATCCCACAGCACACTGTTTCCTATAAATCACGTAGAAAATCAGTTTGTGCACAAATTAACGACAACCTCATGCCTGCCTGTTGTTCTAAAATCTTCTCTAGTTCGCACTGTTGTGACGTGCAAGGGTATTATTGTACTGTACCAAGCTAACCTTCGACGTGAAGCGCGGAAATTTATGATTATTTTTATGCTGGGTAAGATACTAACGTCCGTCCTCCACAGGCTTGGTCCTCGAGATATCAATAAGCAGGATTTGGTTGTTAGCTCTCTTTCTCGCACACTCGACCTTTCGTACTGATTAAATATTTCGTACTCACTCCGTCCTTCGTTACAATATTCTTTCCCTTCGTTCCTCATTCTATCAGCAACGCTCGATCCGGCTAATATCGCTTGACGGTCGATCCTTGACTTGTTCGTCCTTCGGAGCACTCCTCCTCTTTCCTTTCCCTTCGCTATTCCGTTTCTCCGTCTATTTCATTGACAATTACACTTTCATCCACCGTCTCTTTCACTCTTTCGTTTCGCCGTCTCTTTCACTCTTATAACTACACGATATTTGTGGCAAAACTTGATAATTACAGTCAGTAATTAATAACCCACATTAGCTTATAACACTGTGCGCTTGCAGGTTTCGATACGGTTTTATCGACTTACAAACGGTGATCTTTTTATAAACCGCGGAACTCCTCTGAAAATTATTGCCTCCACGTGATGCAACTGTGAGAAGTTCACTCCAGTCCGAACAGTGCGCTCTGGTATGTATCTGGAGATTAACTTTATATCCTGCGTACTCTTGCAATGCAACCATGAGCGATGGACGAGCAGGTTGGGATAATTCTTACAGTGTCAACAGTTTTATCTGGCTAAATAACTCTCACAGTCGCCTCTGTGCGCTATGTTGTCACCGAAGCGCACAGGGCGATAATCCCGATGATGATTCTCACTTTCATTCTACATTCCATGATTCGTTCTTGTAACGACTTACTATATGCATTCAAATAATTTTCTTTTCTCACACTCCTTTGTGACTAATAAAATCAATATTCTTTATTGATATGATTTAATACATTTTATTGGCATCCAATCAACATCTGTTGTATTCAGATATTTGAGGTCATTTAAATTATTAGGTGTAAATCCTTAATAAGGTTGGAGATACACAAGTCTATGAACACGACATGAATTCGATAGACCATGAGTTGAAACGGTGGCTTTGATACAACTGCGTTTCAATAGCGAGACATATTAATTCAGTCCCGTATTTGATTCAGTATAAAACATCAACCAAACACTTGAGATTCATTACACATTTGCGCGTTTATTAGAATCATGAATCTATGCGACACTCTTGACCAGTTGTTAAGATGGAATTTTTGGCGAATCGCAACTCGGGGTGTGAGTCAACGCCGCCTGGATTGCTGCGTTATCGATCCTTTGGTAGAAAGATCTCTAACAATCAAATCATACATTTTAGTCAGCTGACAATCACTCATTCATTAAGAATCAATGAGGCAACCAGACCTAACGATTTTTAACTTCTAAAGAAATAGTGAAAAAATATCGCCACAGCCCGGGATTGAACCGGGAACTCCAGAATTCTAGCCTGGCACATTACCAATTACGCCACATGACTCATGCAAGGCTCAACCTTAAATAACACATTAGAGAGAAGGAAGCCACTAACATATGTGACGTACGGTATGGCCATTTGGAAAGACGTTTTCAAAATGAAGAAGTATCGACGGACGGCGGCAGCGGTCTATCGGTTCAGTGCTTTAAAGGTTTCCTGCGTATTCTGCATAGTGTCAGAAGATGCGGCATATGTACTCGCAGGAGTACATAAAATCCTGTCTGACGAGAGAAGATCATTAATTCATGAGAGGAGCTCATTAGCTGGATACCGAGATAAATAGAGGAACCAAATCGAACAAAACAGCTTGCTACGCTGCGAGCAGAAGTAGGACGCATCTGCGAAGAGGAAATGGACACACCGTCTAATTCCTCAGGTAGATAGTTAGGTGAACCGCCAACCCGGGGAGGTGAACGACTACCTGGCGCAAATTCGCTCAGGATATGGTTTCATCAGAGCCTACCTTCACTGGTTCGGCTTCGAGGAGTCTCCGGAGTGTCCAGCTGGATAAGAAATACCAGAGGATGCCGAACACGCGTTTTTCCGGTGCCCATGCTTCTGGGATAGGAGAAAGAAATTAGAGGAAGCATTAACGATGATGCTGACCCCAAATACAATGGTGCAGAACGTAATGACATCGAAGGAGAACTGGGCGGCGACTAGCAGCTCTACTTCAGCGATACCATCGAAGTAGCGCCAAGAAAGAAGGGTAACAGCGAAAATGGTTGTCTCTCTTCAAAAAAATCAGTAGACTGGAGACAATAGTCTTGTCGCGAGATACCCAATCAACATATAAAAGATCATCGTTAACTGGTGGCAGACGTTGAACTTCTTCTATTCTGGCCTCGGTAGGAGATGGCGCCGCTAATATTGAAATCAATGGTCTTTTTCATAAGTTTCACTCTTCAAAGATCTACTGTAAGATTTTAAGTTAAGTTTTTTATTTATACAAAAATTGAAAAAATTGAGTATCGAGCAGTGTTCGAGAATTTAGTGTGATGGAGATAAAGTGGACTGTAATATATTAAAGGTTGAATTAAAAGCAGTACACAGATGTAGTTTAATAGTTACATTTATTGTTCCACCTCTCAAGTAACATGGAGAAATTATAGTAGAAAAAACACATAAAAATACATAAGAAGTAGAGGAAAATGAGCGTAAAAAAGAGAGAATAAGATGAGATGAACTTGTTACCACACACGATTATATTAATCGGTGTACTATGTACTATGTACTATGTTGATGTGCTGGTGGGCCGACGTCAATATATCAATGCCGATATGCTGGATGAATTTCATGGTGACTATAGGTCGACAGAGTGGAACGATGAGAACTTCAATTATGTACATAATACTGAGAAAACCATGCGCGGTTCTTGAGATGCTATCTGACACAGCAAGAGTAAGATGCAAGATGTCTTCCTTCTTCAAAGCAGCCGTTATCTCTATGACGCTGTCGAAGTGCGCGTGTGCGCTGCAACCTGTTGCTTGGCACGCTGATCCAGTGAACTCTCACTCTCGTGAGGTGCTGCCGCTAAGTAGCCACAGCGAGCAGTTGTTTATGCTAGCCTGCAGTGCGCATTCCAGTAATGAACAGCAGAATACTTAGGCATTCTCAAACAAGCAGTGATAAAATTCTTGTTTTTGAAAAAGAAAACGAATGATAAAATAAAAGTGGAATTAAACGAAGTTTATACGGACGCAGCACCTACGTTTGCCACAATAAAATATTGGACAGCTGAATTTAAATACGACTGTACACGCATTTATGATGAAACAATATTTGAAAATGAGAAAGCTTTCCGCAAGATGGGTGCCGCGATTGCTCACAATTGACCATGGACGCACATGTGTGACAACTTTAATAGAGTGTTTAGCTATGTTGAAGCCCAATCTGAAGATCTTTTGGCATCGATTCATAACTGGGGACGAAACATGGATCTATGATATTACCGCATAGTCCAAGGAATAGTCGAAACAGTAGACTTCTTTTGGCGAATCGGCGCAGAAGAAGACCAAGGTGACCTTATCGGCCAAGAACGTTATGGCTACAATTTTTGGGATGCATGCAGCATAATCCACATCGATTACCTTGAAAAATGGAAAACGATTACTGGCGAATATTATTCCAAATTATTGAACCGTTTCAACGACGCTTTGAAGGAAAAACATCCACATTTGGCGGAGAAAAAAATTCTCTTCCACCAAGTCAATGCATGGGTGCATACGTGTGTCGTTGTCATGGTAAAGTTTCATGAATTAGGAAAGGAATTGCTTTCACAAAGAGATTTCGCTCTAACAATGGGTCATCGCTGAATAGAACGCCTATTTTTAAGGGTTGCATAAATCGTATTATTCAAAGGGGATACAGAAATTTGAAAATCATTTAAAACAAAACATTGTAAGGAACGAAAGAGCGGGAGAAAGAGATTATTGTAAAGTCTGTAGATGTAAAAAGAGGAGAGAGAACAACAAAACCCGGAGCACGATCTTATTAAGTTTATACGAGACCATTCGACGGCTGATTTTGAGTTTCTTTTTTTTTCTATCAGCTAGCAACAATACATTTCGTTGGAGAATGTTGATGATGGTGTTACGTCCTACCAACAGATCTTGATTCTCAAGATATGAATGCGCACAAGGACGCCACAGGATTTCGGGCAGAAATTAGATCTTGCTTGAACCGGGCTTCACCGGTAGGGAGGAGACCTTCACTAACCTTAGAAATTTTAACTAATGTGGGCTGCACAGAAATTCTCCCTCGATGTAACACGAATATTATAAGAATGCTAATGTTTGGTTACTCACCGGTTACGGCCGTTCATTGTGTTGGGCTGCGTGGTTGAACGTAGGGCGTAGCGGGTATATTCTAATCAATCGTGATAACTGGGATGTTGGTCAGTTTGATGGTTGTACGATGCTTTCGCTGGACCACCTTGGTGAATTGCCGACGGGTCGCCGGTAGTCGTGGAATAACTTCTGGGTTCTTCCTTGGTACTGGAACCGCTGGTTCAGGAACTGGGTGGTCCGGTACAGCAGATACTGCTGTTCTGATTTCGGCGATAATGATCGTAGGTCCCGCGTATGGCACGTTACTGACTATGACCGGTTTTGACGGAGGTTGTATCGCACACGCTCGTTGAATTACTTTTGCAACAGTACGGTTGTTGCCCCTTGGTAACCGACAGTTATTAATGGGTTCACTGAGGGCGATCAAACCGGTTGCGATTTGCTCCGGTGTGAGCGTGTCTTTGAGGGAATTCACTAGGCTCAGTGTTTGAGCAACGATTGAATGCACTCGACGGATTTGGTATTTGCGGCCTCCGCGTCGTCTGGCCATGAACGTTCTATGACGATAGAAGAAGGAGGTCTGAGATGGAGGAGCTAGGACGACGTTTGTTGAATTTAACGAGTTATAGACCTACAAGCTGGATCTCTCCTCGACCAACCACATCATACTATACCACTAATCGTGCATGTGTTCCGCAGGGGTTCTGCACAGGTTGATCAGAGCGGTATTTGTGGCCAAATCGAAACGAGGTCAACCTGATGGCTGTATGAAATTAATGAACTGTCAATGAGTTCCTCCAGGGGCCGTACAATGCCAAGACAGTAGGCGTGCATCAATTCCGCAAGGGACCTGCACTACCGAACCGACTCGACACGTAGTTTTTCCTGGGTTGTATAGTTATGTACCTACAAATCGAATCCCTCCTCAATAAACCACATCACACCATAACGCTAATCGTGCATGTGTTCCACAAGGGTTCTGCACAAAATGATCAGCGCAGTGTGCGCGGCTAAATTAAAACTAGGTCAACCTGATGGCCGTATAAAATTGATGAACTGTCAATGAGTTCCTCCAAGGGCCGTACAATGCCAAGGCAGTAGGCGTGCATCAATTCCGCAAGGGACCTGCACTACCGAACCGACTCGCGCGTAGTTTTTCCTGGGTTGTATAGTTATGTACCTACAAGTCGAATCCCTCCTCAACAAACCACATCACACCATAACGCTAATCGTGCATGTGTTCCACAAGGGTTCTGCACAAAATGATCAGCGCAGTGTGTGCGGCTAAATTAAAACTAGGTCAACCTGATGGCCGTATAAAATTGATGAACTGTCAATGAGTTCCTCCAAGGGCCGTACAATGCCAAGGCAGTAGGCGTGCATCAATTCCGCAAGGGACCTGCGGACCGAACCGACTCAACACGTAGTTTCCCTGGGTTGTATGGTTATGTACCTACAAGTCGAATCCCTCCTCAACAAACCACATCACACCATAACGCTAATCGTGCATGTGCTAGGGAATGATCAATGGTAGAGGCAGATACGGGCGAACCTCCTTAATTCGCTCCCAATAGTGTCCAATCACTGAACCACAATTATTTCTTAGTACAGTGGTTTGGCACTCCTTGGATTTGAATAGCCAGGGGTTGTAGATTAAGGATAGTTCTATTGCCAACCTTTTCCAACTTTTGGTTTTCGAGTTAAATCGATTGAGAAGAGTGTGCTTCGATTATTTGCATCTGCCTTCCTCTCATTGCACTCCCCACAGACAATTTCGTATAGGTATGTAGTATGTTAGATCTATATCTGCGTACCTAAATATAAATGTTTATGAGTGCTTACATTGCAATATTCATTATTATATTATTGTTATTATTATTATTATTTAATTAATTTGAGTAGTAAAGTAAAATATTAATTAATATCAGGAGTACAAATTGAAAATGCGGGATTTTTTTCTATTTTTGAACGTTTATTCTGAAAAAATGGTAACAAATGAATTATTCAAAGTATTGTCCATCGCTAGCCACAACTTTTTTCCATCTTTCTGGCAATTTACGGATACCGTCGCGAAAAAATTCGGCCGGCTTGGCTGCTATCCAGTCATCGACCCATTTTTGGGCTTCTTCGTAAGAATGGAAGCGCTGGTCAGCTAGGCCATGTGTCATCGATCGGAAAAGGTGGTAATCGGAAGGAGCAATATCTGGGCTATACGGCGGGTGGGGTAAGACTTCCCATTTCAGCGTTTGTAGGTATGTTTTGACCGGCGCTGCAACATGTGGCCGAGCGTTGTCATGTTGCAAAATTACTTTGTCGTGTCTTTGCTCGTATTGTGGCCGTTTTTCTTTGAGTGCGCGGCTCAAACGCATCAATTGAGTT
The DNA here is from genome assembly GCA_963942595.1 of Cylloceria caligata. Lineage (NCBI taxonomy): Eukaryota > Metazoa > Arthropoda > Insecta > Hymenoptera > Ichneumonidae > Cylloceria > Cylloceria caligata. The sequence goes on along the minus strand of OZ012708.1, from coordinate 28,391,875 downwards.
CGGTATAGTGCTCCTGTGATGGTTTCGTTCGATTTCAATAGCTCATAATACACCACACCCAGCTGGTCCCACCAAATACAGAGCATGAGCTTGGCGCCGTGAATATTTGGTTTGGCCGTCGATGATGATGCATGGCCGGGGTAACCATATGATTTTTTGCGCTTCGGGTTATCGTAATGGATCCACTTTTCATCACCAGTGACAATGCGATGCAAAAAACCCTTCCGTTTTTGCCGTTCGAGCAGCAGTTCGCATGCAAAAAAACGGCGCTCGACGTCTCTCGGCTTCAGCTCATACGGCACCCAATGTCCTTGCTTTTGGATCATTCCGAGGGCTTTTATACGATGGGAAATGGCTTGTTGTGTCACTCCCAATGAATCTGCGAGCTCTTGTTGAGTTTGACACGAGTCTTCATTGAGTATTGCCTCCAATTCAGCATTCTCAAACTTTTTCACTTGGCCCGGCCGCTCTTTGTCCTCAACGTCAAAATCACCACTTCTAAACCGCACAAACCATCTCTCGCACGTTGAAACCGATGGAACATGACTCGGATAAGCCTCGGAGACCAATCGATGTGCTTCAGCAGCACTTTTCTTCAAATTAAAGAAGTAAATTAAAACTTCCCGCAAATGCTGTTTTGTTGGCACGAAAGTCGACATATTGAGAGCTCAAAAAAACTATGAATTTGACACTGCGACAAATTGACACATACTGAAAATTAAAGCTATAAGACGTAGCTTTGACATGAACATAGTCACAGTACTGCCTGATGCGTATAGCGTTAGTAAGGCCATCTGTTATCAAACCCGCATTTTCAATTTGTACCCCTGATAGTATTTACTGAAATAGTATTTATATTATGGTAAGCAGAGCTGTATACGGGCACCGCAGTGACCCAATGCATTTATATAAAAAGATAAAAATAAAATTCGCATGAGGACGCTGGACGTAACAATGGTAACAAGTGGACGGCAAATTGAATAATATAGATGAGTCGTGACAGGTGCAAAAATGATGGCATATTCAATACCGCGTGGAAACGTCTATATTTATTTAATATAATTGTAACTCAATGAGAGTGTAATTACTCAAGAGTTCGATGAGCAGAACAAACGATACACAATTATATAGATGCATTAAAGTATCTTATCTGCCTTGATCAAAAAGTTTTAAGAGTTTATTCATAAAATCGAAAATACAAATTTATTAATCAAAATCGATATGGTCCCCTTCAAAGTACTCCCCATCGACTGTAACGCACTTACGCCAGCGATTGGTCCAATCCTCGAAACACCGCTGGTACTCAATTTTCGGTATGTCCTTCAGACTGTCTTCGATTTTTTCATGACATCCTCTCGGGTGCTGTGACGCGTTCCGCGAAGCGGTTGTTAAAGTCGGTTGAACAGGAAAAAGTCACAGGGAGCCAGATCAGGTGAATTCGAAGGCTGCTGGATAGTATTCGTGTTGTTTTTGGTCAAAAACTCACGGATACGGATCGCATTGTGCAACGCTGCATTATCGTGGTGTAACATCCACGAATTCCTTCACGCAAACGTCTCATAACACCCAAATAATACTCTTTGTTGACTGTCTGTTTTTCTGGCAATAATTCATGATGCACAACACTGTTGTAATCCATGAAAACCGTGAGCATAGCCTTCTTTGTTGACTGAAAACGACGTGGTTTTTTCGGTCTCGGCTCATTCGGTGCACGCCATTCACTCGCTTGATGTCTGGATTGCGTGTCATACTCATAAATCCACGTCTCGTCTCCAGTGACGATCCGTTCTATAAATGTTGGATCGGACTCGGCCTTGGAAATCATGTCTTTTGCCATTTCAACGCGGTCCTTTTTTTGCATGAAATTGAGGTCTTTAGGAACCAGTTTTGCAGCGACAAGTCTCAGGCCCAAATCACTAACAAAAAAGTCGTGAGCGGAAAATTTAATGCAAACTCGTTGATGCACAGTTGATACCATTTTCAAACTTGTAAAAGATCGAAAACACGCACAAAGGTGCAAAGATGTACTCAATACAGCGTAACTTTTACAAATGTCAAGCTATGACGCTGAATTTAAAGGGAAGTGTCAATGACAGATGTGGTAACCTAACAAAAAAAAATTCCAATCCGGTGACTGACAGCGCCACACGGTGACCGGTCCTAAAACTTTTTTATCAAGGTAGTATACTATAGCTAGCGAAATCTACTAACTCTCTGCGTTCCTTAAGCTTGCCCCTGTGACCCCCGTCATCTAACCGGTCAAGCGTTTCGACGTCTATATTAACTAATTGCGTCTAAGACGACGATTTGCGCTATGCGCACCTGTTGGCCAAACGTCCGTGAGAATAGGTACTTTCTCGAAGTGCGCGTCTTATCCCAGTGACTGCGAAGCCGTCGCTAAGTACGCCTGCTATAATTTTACTTTAATTCTGTATCTGTGAATTGCCGGTGCTCTCGATATTGCAAATGGCACCACGGAATACTCCTGTTAAGATAAGGTATTTATTGTTATATAAACCGCTACTACCAACAACGCTTGCCTTAAATTCTGGGATAAAACAATGTGCAATTCAATAGCCATGCTGAATTACTTGTGCTATTTTATAGGGGTTCAGTGACTGGGGATTTTATATGTGCGAAATTCCGTTGAATTAAAAATTATGGGATTTATGCCCTGGAAACAAATATTTATTTCATACGGTGAAATTTAAATCCACGCACTTATATTCAGAATTCATATTGGAATTGATCTGAAAATTCAAAAGAACTGATCGATTTCATACATCTTTAAAAATCAATGGTTCTCTGCTATTCGAAGCTAATCTGGAAGGAAGATGGAAGTTACTCGCACATAATTATGACAACTGTGCGAAAAGCAAGGTACGGTGGAAGCGACGCGTTGTACAGCGATTGACCACGGGAACGTACCAGGCCATAGGAGAAACGCGATGCACCAGACCGAAATTGGCTATGAAATATACCGTGCTGTTGGATAGACCAGGCTTGCGTGCGGCCAACCGTTAAGCTCTTACAAGTTCCCCGCGCACCGCTCAATTGGGCAAGTGAGAGTCAGTAAACGTAAACAACTATCCGAACGAAGAAGATAAGACGTTCTTAACGTTCGTATACAACATAATTACACTTGTTGTGTTCGTGATTTCGCGTACTAAGAGCTTAGTATTATTTACGTTATTAGACACTGTGCTGTCGATGAATGCTGGTGTAGATTGCCATTGATTTATGAAATTTCTTTAAATCAAAGTTAATCGCGTCTTGACCGTATTATTATATATTATTAGTGTCGATTTGTACTCTTATTTGGATCAATATATATTAATATAATTTGAAAATTCATGTATTGGAATTGTATCTGTTATCGGGTAGCTATTCATAAATTGCAAATAAGTGATTAATTTGGCCCAAGTTCATTCTATATACTATGTATGTCGTGATACATACTTTGATGATCATTTTTATCGATTTTTACTTGATGATCTGCAAGTAGTCAGGAGAATCGAGAGGATTGACCAGAATATAAGTAAAATAATTAGGATATAAGGATAATTATAAGAATAATGAAGACACTGTAGGGCATATAAATAGTATAGTATAGAATGAGTATTCGCGACTCGCTGCATAGAGATATTCGTATGAGAAATTAGACGCTAAGATACGGCAACTTATCGGAACTGGGGGATTCAGTAGCAGCATCCAGAGGAATCAAACCTTCCTACAGGTCCTGAGGTCTGACAGATCTAGGGGATAAATAAAGGAAGACTTTTGACATTCTAAACAGCTGTAGTTACTTCACTGCATAAAATTTAAAAAAAAACGATAACTCGCGGCACAGAGATCCTATCACAATGAAAAAACCCACAAACGATCCACGGGAACGGCACGAGCTCTTGAGGATAAAACCCGCACAGAAAACGGACTGGAAACACCTGACCAGTAAGAGGTACGCTAGCGACAGGTCTCACTGTATAGCAGACGACCCGGTCCGGTGGACCAGGGGGCTACAACGCGAGACAGAGAACACGATTCCGCATATCTACGGAGTACGCCACCGGCCAAGAGGGCATTGCAGTGGAGGATCCACTATCACGAGGGATAAAGAAGAGCAAGGGATCGTTATATAGAGTATCATAGTAGATAATAATTGTAATGCTTGACGTCGCCAAGAAAGCCAAATATCGCTATAATTTATTTTCCAAATCTATAAATAGACCCTACTTATACCTACCTCAGAAGTCTAAACTAATTATTTTTCTGTTCGAGCCTGAATTCTTCCCCTCAACAGATCGAAAATTATTGTTAACGGGAAAATACCGTTACAGTATAGGCATGTTTTCTATCTCAGGGAGTCATCTCATTAACTATATATTGAATGAATTGTGTGGAGTCATAATTCGAAATCAATCTGTTATCTGCGACTGTAATCTCATGGATGATTTATGATATTTGAATACCTTTGTACAATATCGCAATCCGCGAATCTGGTCGATCTCATTAAATAATTGATTTTAAATGAGGCCAGTATAAGGTTTCGACGCCGTTCATTTTGATATTCTCCTCTTGAGCCCCAGATTTCGACTAAATCCTTACTTTGAACATAAAACAAGCATAAAAAAAATAGACTTGTTACATTTTCAGAAAAATAGATATATTGCAGTAACATTTCCGCCCGCCACCAACAATGTGGTTGCTGAGTATTCTCATTGAGCTGTTTTGGTTGAGTAGCGAGTAGGATGTCAAGCCTAGCGATTGGGCGTCAGAGTGTGGTCGTTTCAGCCTTTAGTATTAGCACCCTGATAATTCCGTCCTAGTCTGGGTGCAGCACTATGACCCGTGCAAGTGGCTACTTACACGGTGAATCACGGTGAACCAATGAGATAACCTAAACGTTATTGGATAGATGATGCCATTTAGAAATAAACTGTTGATACTGTAGATAGTAAGCAGACCATTGAGACCAAATCTGATTTACCTTTTGCTGAATTAGCTGCCATCTTGAGAACCTTGAGATTCCCTGATCCTCCAATAATGGTTCTGGAAAGGTATTCAGTGCTCGACTGATAAGAAAATGCCCGAGTGTGAACGCCTTGAGTGGCCTTGAGTTAGGCGCGGCCTCGATTTAAGTCGGCAGGTTTGAGAGCGCCTCGAAGTATGGTGTCACCCACTGTAAGCCAGAGGTGATATTTGACTGACTTCACGGCTGCTTCCCATTTTCCTCCTATACGTGGTACAACTGGGGGGTTGAACCTCCACTGTACATAGTGAGCACAAAGTCATGTTGAGATAACCTGATGCTCCTGAGAACGTCTGATGGACAGTTGATATAGCAATTTATCAGCACCAGTAAAATTAGTGCTACAATCACAATAAAGTACGATGGGGATACCACGTTAAGCTGAGAAGCGCCTAAACGTTGAGGAGAATAATTTCTTCGTTGCGTAGTCACTGAGTGCTTCAAGATACAGTGCAGATCTAATGATATACACAAAGCCATAAATCCAGCCTTGTGTGTTTTGTTCCCTCGTCCATTCCAAGCCTTGATTGTGAGTGGAACAGCGTAGGTAACTCCAGCGTCCGTAAACGAAGGTGTTGGTGAAACGAGAGAGAGAGAGAGAGAGAGAGAGAGAGAGAGAGAGAGAGAGAGAGAGAGAGAGAGAGAGAGAGAGAGAGAGAGAGAGAGAGAGAGAGAGAGAGAGAGAGAGAGAGAGAGAGAGAGAGAGAGAGAGAGAGAGGGAGAGAGAGAGAGAGAGAGAGAGAGAGAGAGAGAGAGAGAGAGAGAGAGAGAGAGAGAGAGAGAGAGAGAGAGAGAGAGAGAGAGAGAGAGTATATATGGGAATCGACAACAGCTGATCACCTGTTGGATGATCCACGAGAGAGAGATATTAGGAACATACAACGGTTATCTGAGATTACGCCAATTGAGGAGGATGGCGGCATATTGGATGAGTTAGAAGATAACCGGACAAACGGTGAGGACGGCAGTATACCAATGCCTGTTGACAGAACTATGACTGTTTTACCGAATCCTGTGGAGGTGGGCTAGATAGTGCAACTTCTCCAGAGGATGGAAGAGAAAATCGATAATTAACACGTTGAGATAGTAAAAACGCAGCAGGAAATAAGAGACGAGTGTATAGGTAGGATAATAAGTTTGAAAGAGTCTATGAGGGATGAATTGAACGGAGGGATGGCAGCAGTCGAGAGCCGGACGGACCGGAAGATAAAGCAAGCACAGGAAAGGGTACAAGAGGAGCAAAATAAAGAAGCTGGAGAGAAGAACTTTAGAAATGATGGCGGAAAACAGGGCTACACAAGAAATCACCGAGGACCACACCAAGAGAATTGAAAAATTAGAAGAGACGACACGAAGAACAAGTACATCAGTTAATTTTAGCCAAACTATTGGTGGAAGATTAAACGTCACTCGTCTGTATACGACAGCTCAGAAACCACCGACGGAAAGGAAAGACCAATGAGATTTTTGAAAGAATTTCGAGAATTTTGTATGGCAGGAGGGATCGAGGATACTGAGATTCGGCACGCGATCGCGACAGCTTTGAAAGGTGTTGCAAATGATTGGTGGCTCGTGGTCGAAGGAGCAGTACACGACCTTCAAACTTTTGAGGAAAAATTTCGATCGAGATATTGGGCTCGTGATATGCAGGACAAGGTCAAGAAAAATTTGGAATTCGGATCATTTTACACGGAAGGACAGACGTTAACACGAGCGGAATACGCGACTCGTGTCATCGGGAACGCGCGAGATTTAAGCGAAAAATTAAGCGACGAAGATATAATACGTCGTCTCGCGAAGCACTTCGACGAAGAGGTGCGAAGTGCCGTGAGAGTCCGCCAAATCTGTGATATTGTTACGTCAATATCGCGGCCTATCTTACGAACCCACGAATTTAACATAGATTTCACGTTTCAGTGTATCTTTTCCGTGCTCTGGTCAAGGAGAATAAATTCTCCCTTTACCACACCCGACGAGAAAATACCGAAGACGCAAGCCCGTTTTTGAGTCTAACCTCGCGGAAAATTACTCGGGATAGGGCTGGAGTGCGTTTTGTTCTTGGTTGGGGGATAATCACTTCACGAATAATGGGGAGGGACTTGAATGACAATTTCACGCGGAGCAAGATTTCACTTTAATTGGTAATTGAAAATTATACTTACGGTTGTTTGTTGCTGTGGTTCTTACTGTTGAACGTTGGTTGGGCGTAGATTAGTGTAGTCAGACAGACTAAAAATCGAACGTAGGCGTTGGTGCGTATTAATAATTATTTATTGAAATAAACTACATGAGTAGTTGAATGTTGCACGTTCAATATCCCCGATTTTACAAGGGTTAATAATTATAAGTACTGTACTCTTACTCTGTACTACTTGAAACTATACTTTGTGAAAATTAAGCCGTGGTGAAAAATTATCGTGCTGGACTGCTTTATTTCCCGGCAAACAGTACTACTTGTTGCCTTAGAAGAATTCTAATTCACTGCCGGCGACTTATTGACTGCCAGGCTAGTGATTAGTCCTCTACTTGACCCCCCGTGAAACTGTATTACTTGACTCCCCGTGAAAAAGTGTCGCCGGCCGATTTTCGCGGCCTTTTATAGGGCTCCTGAGCGTCGAAAATTCTTGTCGTCAAGCGCGTAAAAGAAGAGAAGGGATAAAACCCTATCCTGATTATAAGAATTTCCCCGTGGTCTATCTCGACCATACACGTATTCATTCCCCTTACTCCGCAGAGTAGCTTCTCGACATGCAGAGCCATAGATCTATACAAGTGCATCGGTATGGCGCGCTCTGATTTGTCCGCGTGATGTGCTACACAGAGGACCACGCGATTAGGTGAGGGAACGCGTTCGAAGCGTTTTTCCCCTGAAAATGAGGCGATTTTTACCACCCCGCTTCTTGGCCTACTTTCAATAGAATTTCCTAGTTTAGATAATATCCTTATGCTCGCTTCTCTGTAGATTTGTCTATGGTAATGGCTTAGTTTTTCAGCGTTTTTACGGAGCTTAAATAAATCCTTCACATGAAACAACTAATAATAATTTTGTTACAGCTTCTGTAGTTAACTTTGACGTATGCAACCTGATTTCTGCGTTAATCTCTTATTAGTATAAATGGTTTCGTTGAGTTATGGCTTATTCCAAACATCATTGGTTATTCGTGAAATTAGTGATTACTCTAGTTATAGCTAATGAGTTTTCTGAAATAATTTGTTAGTTAGACGTTAGATTTCTTATAGTTAATAAGTTTTCTTAAATGATTTGCTAGTTAGACGATTATTCTCGTACTATAGGAACGAGAGCGAGAGAGAGAGATAGAGATTTTACTTGAGAACGACTCGTCTAACTTGGTTACTCGTACATTTTGTTCGTACGCAAGTCGGCTAGATCGCCGTTCAGCCCTAGCGATAAGGCGTTCGTCGTGGCGCAGAGAGTCGCCCCAGCCTCGCTTTCCTGCAGAGGAAGCTCTATTGAAACGGGTTACCGTTTTCTCTCTTTCTCGATTCGTTTTACTTTTAGTATTTAGCTGTAAAACAATCTTAACATTTCATTTTATCCCGTCTATATATGTGAAATGTATTCCATATGAATAACTTGATGGTAAAACAAGTATGTCTATGCATGGAAATGAGAGAGAGAGAGAGAGAGAGTTCTTCTCTTAAGAACGACTCGCCTAACTTGGTTACTCGTACATTTCGTTCGTAGCCAAGTCGGCTAGATCGCCGTTCAGCCCTAGCGATAAGGCGTTCGTAGTGGCACAGAGAGTCGCCTAGCCTCGCTTTTCTGCAGAGGAAAATTTGTTGAAACATGTTATAGTTTTTCTCTCTTTCTCGTTTAGTCTTACTTATGGGTGTTCAGCTGTAAAATAATCTTAACATTTCATTTTATCATATATATATATGTATAACATATTCCATATATATAATTTACTAGTAAAACAAGTAATTTTATACATGAAAACGAGAGAGAGCGAGAGAGTTCTTCTCTTGAGAATGACTCGCCTAGCTTGGTTACTCGTACATTTCGTTCGTACGCAAGTCAGCTAGATCGCTGTTCAGACCTCGCGCAAGGCGTTTTCGTTGCGCGGAGAGTCGGCCAGCCTCGCTTTCCTGCAGCAGAAGTTTCATTGCAACTCAATTTTAGTCTCATCTCGTTCTCGTTTTTCTGTCTATTTTTCGCTATTTTACCATAAATTAATCCTAATATTTCCTTTATCCTTTCTATATAGGCATAACATGTTCTATATATTTATGATGGTATTTTTACTATAAATTCCAATATTTTACGAGAGACATGTTAATATATAGGCGTAACATGTTTTATATATTTATGATGGTATTTTTACTATAAATTCCAATATTTTACGAGAGACATATTAATGTAATCCCAAGAGAAAAGGGGAATTAATCCTGATGTACTGATCTTTCTTCTATTACCCGACTATACTTGGTAAGCTCATTAATTCGATGAGGGTTGTACTCGTTTTCGAGTGACAGCCATGGGTAGTTTCCATATGGAAGCATAATTGTTCTTTTTGCTGCTGATATTTTATCTACAGTATTCGTGTGAACATTTTAATAGTCATAAATCTTTCGTTTAAATCAACAGTTCCTCTGCTTTTGTTAATTGTTCCGCTTAGTTAATAATTGTTCGTGATTTCATCATTTTTGTAAAGAGAGAGAGAGAGAGAAGATTTCAGGCAAGAGCGAGAAGAAAGGGTGCGGTCGCTTGGTCACGTGATAGCGTTCCCTCCAACCGCTCCCTTATGACCAACAACGCCCCGACGGCGACTAGCCGAACCCCTGGTCTAGGATTGAGGGTAAGGCCGCGCTGAATCATAGATCCATAAATGGGAGTCGATAACCGGGTCTACGCAGTAGATCCCATGGTTTGAAAGTTTGCCTTTTGACCGGGAGCGCCGAAAAATTCCATCTTTACAAGATTAATTCTTCCCGGGAGACGGTCGGTAGAGCCGTATCTTCACCCTGTTCCGATCTCCGTCACTAAAATCGCTCTCCTCTCCCCTTAAGAAGTTCGAGAATAAAAGAAAAATCTGAGAGGTTACTTTTACTGTAGCGAAACTAAAACAGAAGAACTTTAACGTAATCGAAATGAAAAAAGATAAATGCGACGTTACGTCAGGACGTAACAATATCGACGAGTTTTTGGAGTTGCTGGAGAGTACGGACGTGGCTGGTCGTTTAAATTATAAGAGAGTGTCAGGTCGTACAGGGGGATACGCGTCACAAGAGCCACAGAGAAATTTTAACAGAGGAGCGGCACGCGAGCAGACAGCGCGGCCATACTATCGGTACGAAAATCGAGAAAATGCCGCAAACAATGGCGGCAACGGTGGTCCATTGTCACCAGGATGCCAAGGTGGTCGGGGAAGAGAACACCATGGCAGAATAACGGGCCATGGCAACCATCAAGACCCGCGTGGCAAGAAAATCGTTCAGAAGGATTTCAGAGGCTGGAAAACAACAGGCCGGCGGGACCTGAGTGGCAGAAACAGGAGGAGCAGCCGAACGGTCAGGTAAATAATATAAATCGTGGTGTACAGGGCCCGTTCGTGGCACACACGATCCCAAGAGAACCGGTACCAGAATGCTCGAGGGCAGGGAACACCAATTCGGGAAACGCATAAGCGTTGCGCCCGAAGAAAAGAGAAAAATAAATAACAACATAGGGGAACGGAGCGCAACGTTAAAAATGGAGAGAGGAAGAGCATAAGACAACAAATGAACGCAAAGAAGAGAGAAAAGAAAAGGGCGAAGAATCAACGAAGAAAAGAGGAACAATGCAGGAATAAGGAATAGGCGGTGAAGAAGGTTGCAGAGGAGAACACCGAACGGCGAGGGCAGGCTGGATCCGTGGAAAGCCGAATTCTGGAAGACGGTAAAGGCTCATATGAGAATAAGGAAAATACTATGTATGTGTCCAGAAAGCGTTGCTAGAATTCAGGTAGTACCGGATATCAGAGGGCCAGCACAGAGGGTGGTCGACGAGGAAGAGGAAAAGCAGGTGGCCTGTTCGACGTTTATGGAAAATCCACGGGAGTATTTATACAAAGAGGCGGAGAGGAGCCCGAGCAAGTGGTATGACGAAAGTCATCCGAGGTGTCCGGAGATACCAGTGGAGATTGCTGGAGTCTCGGAGCTGAGTCTCATCGATAGTGGAAGTGAGGTATCGTGTGTCTCAGGGGAATTTTTCCGGAGGAATGAGGAAATTTTTAAAAATTGCCCGGTGCTGCCAGTGACGTCAACGCAGGTGGTCGGAGCATTTGGTGGGGAAACCGAACGCATCAAGAAACAGATTATGGTCGAGGCAGAGACATATGGATCGACAGGAGCTTTGCAAATGTTGGTAGTGCCAAAATTGGTTAGGCCTGTATTAATCGGTATCGACGGGATGTTGGCATTGAAGATCTCAATTGACTCACAAAATAAGATTCTGGCGGTTTACGATAGAGTGGTTGCTGAATTAAGGGGGGGAATTTGGCGACACGTTGACCCGAAGAATGTGTATTCGATTGAGACAAGTAAGATGTGTACTGCAGAGGGCGTAAATGACAACCTCGAGGGTGAAATAGAGGTTAGCCTGACAGAGGAGAGAGATATTCGATAGGCTACCGGGAAGGATGACAGATTATGAGCATCGTTTATTATTAAAGGATCCAAAGCCCTATTTTCACCGCTCGTATCCGGTCTCGCTGGCGCAACGGGGGAGAGTGCAGAAGGAGATCGAGAGAATGCTGAGGATCGGGATCATACAGAAATCAGAGAGTATCTATATAAATCCTCTCATGCCAGTCACGAAGAGTGATAATTCGGTACGTTTGTGTCTGGATGCTCGGGAATTAAATAATTATTTAATCAATGATTATAATAATGCACCACCAATTGAGGAGATTTTTCAACGATGTGGGGGAAATACAGTAATGCCTACGTTAGATTTAACTAGCAGTTTCTGGCAGATACCCTTGCATCCGGAATCTCGAAAATACACGGCTTTCCAACATAACGGGAAGTGCTACGAATTTACCGTCACACGATTCGGGCTGAAGACCAGTGCAGCAAGTTTAATACAAGCACTGGATGTGGTCCTCAAAGGTTTGGATTTTGTAATTAATTTCGTCGATGACTTATTGGTCATATCAATATCACATGAAGAACACTTAAGTCAATTACAACAGCCATTTGAGAGATTCCGGCAGCATGGAATGACTTTGAAAATCTGTAAATCCCATTTTTTCCGGAGAGAAGTAATTTTCCTCGGACATATCCTTACGACGGAAGGACTGAGACCGGATCCCGAGAAAATAAAAGCGATACATGAGTATCCGCGACCTCGGACGATAAAAAAGTTAAGAGGTTTTTAGGACTCATACATTTTGACACTAAGTTCACAAATCGTCATGTACATGAGACTGCACCATTGTTAAATCTTTTGAGGAAAGGTGGACAGTGGAAGTGGGATGAGGCGATGAGAGAGAGAGAGAGAGAGAGAGAGAGAGATTGATTGATTGATTGACTGTCGTTTATTAGCTTCAATAGCTACATAATAAGTTTGCTTATAAAGTGTAACGGTAATTTTTAACATTATCATATATTTTATTTATCGTGGGAATTTGGGCACAACCACATAACTAATGAATTGAGACTTCGTAGTGGTTGACGGTAAGGCTTTATTCCAAGAAAAATAGTTCAATAAAAAAATGTCACTTTTTAATTATGGTCACTCGAATTCTGCATAATGACCATTTTAACTTCGTAATTTTAGCGATTATTTCTACGATTATAATTTTATAATGGTGTGCACCTATTCCCGGTATCTTCGAAGGTTTATTATTCTTTTCGTACGGCAGTATTGCTGTACGCTCGATACACAGACATGCTCATACCACCAGTCACTAGCCTCGCACTTGCTCCTTCGACAGAGTGTATCAACTCGGTGTACAATTCTTTCTCTTTTACTCTCGTTACGCTTTCTCTCTTCCACTCTTCCACTCGTCTAGCCGGGCGATTCCCGTTTCGACTGTCGATTTGAGATGATTTTTCTTCTTTATATTTCTATATTTCTATATTTAGCCGGGCTTGGTCTTTTCTGAGTTTGAACCGCGGTTCTAGCGAGGTTGAATTTTGTTGGTCTGTGTTAAATTTCCACCCGCAGGAGGTTCAAACTTTTCCTGAGAGTTTTTTATTGTTTGATTCATGTTTTTACTAATTATTTTCGTGTGTGGTTTTACTTATTCTTTGTGTGTATCTCCTAGTCTATCTTCTGTTTCGATTTGCACTAGGATTGTTTAATTATTGTGAGTTTGGTGTTTTACAACGTGTTTTCTAGATGTTTTTCCTAGATTTTCGTGTTGTTTTTACTTTTGGGTGTCTTATCCGGTTAGGGCTTGCCCTAGTCTTGATTTGTTAATTGTTTTTTGTAATATTTCGATTCGTTTTATGTCTTTATTTCGTTATTAATATTGGATCCTTGAGTGGGGGTATGTGGTGAGGTTTCATGTGGAATCCCCTTATCGTTTACTCTTGAGAATTTGTGGAATTTCGAGAGATCCACTAATTCTTTTGTAATTTCGCCGTATCGTGGCGTTCTCTGCGCATCGCGTCGGTGTGGTATGGTTGGCTTAAAAGGGTGAAGCTGACTATGCCTTCTTAGCACGTTAAGGCGTTTGTTGTTATGCGTTGTTCCGCCTGCTTCCTAGTGGGGCGGGGGGTACTACGCTGGGGTCCGGTCTGTGGTGTGGGGTTCTGCTGCTTTGGCCTGCCCCTCGTCTTACTCGTGCGAGCCATCGATGCCAGATGAGGAATTTTTCGTCCCTTTTGGGTACCCTCTCCACTGGGTCTGTTTTAGCGCCTACTGCGCGTGCACCCGGCGCACCGACCAATCAGCAGTCAGGCAGCGTGTGACGTCACACACTACGACGTGCGCAGACTCGGCTCACCGACCAATCAACAGTCAGGCAGCGTGTGACGTCACACACTACGCAGACCCGGCTATTAAATAAAATTGTAATGAACCTTTCGTGTAAAGGACTACAATTTGGTGTTGGATATTGTAATGCACTATTCATTTGCTGACGGCTGCAAAATTAGTGAGCGTTTTATATATTTCTTCACGTTCATCATTTATTTATTTATTTATATATATAATATTTTTATATATTCATTAAAAAATCTTCCATAACTCATTTCATAAAAGCCCGCGTTGTGAAGTGGGTGGCGCGAGACAACGTGAAGCGCAATCGAGACGAGATTTGTTACGAGCGGCGCAAGCCTTCCCCTGACGCGCCTAGCACGGGCAGCGTGGTGAGGGCAGCGAGATAGGGACAAAAATCCCTCATCTGGCATCACTGGTGCGAGCTTCTTGCGAGCTGTGTTTGTTTTGATAGTAGTCTTATTTTATTTAGGTGGGGCCTGTGGCTGACTCCATGCTGTTTCAGGGTGGGTACTAGCGGTTGACCGTGTGTACCTACTTTTATGTAATGTTGCCCTAGTCCAGCCGGTGTTCGTCTGTTCGGTGTTTGCTTCTTTTGTTAATAGATAGTCGACTTTTTGGGTGATTCTCTTTCTTTATTATGAGTTTTGATCTTGTCTGTTGGTGTAGGCTGGATGTGTGGGTGGTATTAAGGTTTTATTATAGTAGCGGAGCGCCGTAGTGGCGTTCCGTTACAATAAATACATATAAATACATATAAATATACTACATCTGATTACATATTATATATTATATTATATATTTGCTCCCCTCTCTCTTATCTGAATCTGTTTCGCTAACATTCTTCTGAAATTTGGCAATCTGTCTTGTCTTTTTATTTCGTTTGGTAACGCATTGTACATTTTAAGTCCCTCATACCATATCATTTTCTGTTCCTCCGTAGTTCTACATCTGTTGATATAAATATTTCCTTTTTGCCGTGTACTTACACCTTCTCCATATTGCATTAATTCTACATTATTTTTCAAATATATGGGACATAACCCATTTACAGTTTTATATATAAGTACACATGTATTGTACTCGATCCTTTCTTCTATCGACATAAAATGTAGTGCTTCTAACATATCACTAATTCTTACTCTTCTATTACATCTTAATATTATTCTCATCCCTTGATTTTGCATTTTTTGTAGATGCTCCAAATTTGTTTTACTTATACCCACCAGTATAGATGAGCAATATTCGAACAATGGACTGTAGTAGTGGGGATAACCGAAGAATTTTAAACGGCTTGAACTTTTAACTAAAAGCCAAGTGATAAGCTCTTGACCCCGAGCGATAGAGGGGAGGTGTCCCCACCACGGAGGAAACCTTGTCGTGGTGGTGGGGCTTATCACGAATTCCTCCCACTTCTACTTCCTCCTAGCAAGTGTATTAATATGTATGTATGTGTGTGTACAGAGTCAGTCTGAACCATGGCTCCACGGAAGCAACGTCGCGCTCGAAGGCGAACAAACCGAAAGATTTCTCCCAATGGTGTCACGTTTTTTAACGATGAACTTACCGGCGCAATAGAGAAAGGATCATTCGCAATCTACAAACACGACAAGTGTTTGGAATTCAAAGAGAGAAGCTACAATCCTCTACAACTCGACTTCGAATGCTGTGCTGCAAAAACGGAACACACCGCAATCCAAGTAAAATTATATGGCAATAACGGCCGCATTTCATATAACTCGGGAATTTTCATGGTTTCGACCAATATTCGCAAATTTACCATCAAATGGCCTGCTGCCTCATGGTTTCAAGCAGATAATAACCCAGCATTGTTTGAAATATGGAATTTATGTTTCGGTGCCCTTGATAAAGGAGCCTTTGTGTCCTATGTAGCACGTATTAGGGTTATAATTGGCCCAGATATCGATAAAAATCAATGTCAAAAATTACCACCTACTATTAAGAAGATAACGAATTCCAAGGATGAAGAGCAACAAGTTGAGGACCACTGTCTGAAAAGTCCAGGGTCCCCCCCAGATGATTGGAGTTTGTTACAGGACTTACTATTGCTTTATATACAATGCACCTCATGTTTGCTGATAGGTCCATCCCAATTCTCCGCATAACACCTAATTTCACTCCTACCTTTTTACTAATATATTCTACATGTTTAGAAAAATTTTAATTTTTATCAATTATTACTCCTAGATATTTTATTTCACTTACAATCTCTAGTACCTCATTCTGCATTTTAATTTTCAAATTGTCCTCTGTTACTTTCTTTCTAACTCCTCTTATTAACATAACCTTAGTCTTATCAACATTAACGTACAACATATTTATCTTTAACCATTCTCCCACTTTCACCATTTGTTCATTGAGATTATTATTAATTTCTATACTTGAATACCCTGTTGTGTAAATCAATGCATCATCCGCGAACAGTCTTATTACACATTTATTATTAATAGTCTCTATAATATCATTTATATATAATAGGAATAACAAAAGTCCCAAAACTGACCCCTGAGGAACACCTAAATCTACATTAACAGGAGTTGACAGAACCCTACTAAATTTTACTCTCTGAGATCTATTTTGCAAGTAACTTTTGAACCAATTTAGTGCTGTCCCTTTTATTCCATACCATTGTAATTTTTTAATCAAGATTTCTCTGTCCACTACTTCAAACGCTCTTCTTAGATCTAAGAAGACCACTCCTATCATTTTTCCGCCCCCTATTGTTCTTTTCCAGTCCGAAACTACTGTAAAGCAGTTTCACACGAATACTTTGCCCTAAAACCCGATTGACATTCTCTAAGCAACTTATTATGTTCCAAGTATTCTACTAATTGTTTTTGAACTATTTTCTCGAATATTTTCTCGTATACTGGTAATTTATTTATCGGTCTGAATTCTTCAATGTTATTTGTTCCTCGAACTTTAGGTATCGGAACTACAATCGCTTGTTTCCACTCCTCAGGGAACATTCCTTCTTCGACTGACATATTTAGTATATATAGTATTTTCTTTGTTGCTGCTTCTACTACATGTTTCATTATTTCTACAGTTATACCTTCTTCTGTACCTGCTTTGTTTTCTAATTTTCGGACTATTTTACATAATTGCTCTCCTTCAATTTGTGTAAATACTTCTAGAACGCAGTCGGAATATTTTGTTTTTGCTATGCAATCTTCCCTACTATTGATGTATGTCAGCGCCCTAATACTGTCCACAAAATAACAGTTAAATTTATCAGCCATTTCCTCTAAATTAGTAATTATTTTGTTTTGAAATTGTATTTCTTTATACTCTTTATCAGTTACTTTACCTTTCAACATTTCTTTTAATACCCCCCACATTTGTTTCGGATCCTTTTTATTTTTATTAAGTTTTTCTTCTATATAGTCTTTTTTGCTTTCCTACAAATATCCACAGTTTTATTCCTTATCTGTCGATATATTTCCCAGTCATATTCATTCTTACTTACACGAGCTACTTTATGTGCTTTGTCTCTGCGCTTTACTAATTGCTGTATGTACCCACAAAACCATCGCTTTCCCTGCAATTTCTGTTTTAGTAGAATTGTTTTTTGTAGTGCAGTTAAATCAAGGCATTTGGTAATCTCTTTAACCATCGAATTAGCTAATATATTAATACTCTCTCCTTCTATAGCATCTAAACAAGTGCTTATTATTCTTTTAAATCTATCTATATCCATTCGCTTATAGTCTCTGTATGTAATCATTTTGTTCTCTTTTGCTACCAGTTTTACGTTTCAGTACAACACGATTGCTGAATGATCCGTTATCTTGGGTTCATGCCATACTTCAGTTTCTGTCTCAACATTAGAGAAAACTAAGTCTATTATTGTTTCAGAATTCATTACAATTCTGGTTGCTTCTCCTATTAGTTGTTTTAACCCTACAGAATTCATTATTCTAGTTAATTTATTTTGAGTATAATTATTTACTTTCTTATTTACAGATTTCCTCAAGAAAGTCAATAAAACTAGCATCTTTACTATTTGGTGAGTGATACACTACCATAATTATTCCTTTATAGCTGTTATCTTTAATTTTTACTGTTATTGTCCACCAATTTTTATGGCAATTTTCTATCGCTATTATTCAAATTTAATCCTTCTATCTATATATAACAATACTCCACCTGTTCTACTAGATCCTGAGTCACCACGCACGCATACGTACCCGCTGATGTATAATTCGTGATCCTCTATCTGCTGCATTATATGCGTTTCTGTAAATCCTATTATATTAGGTTTATATTTCTTTATCAAAACATTCTCTATTTCGTCTTTATGTCTCAAAAATCCCTGTGCATTTAAACAGATTAC
The DNA here is from genome assembly GCA_963942595.1 of Cylloceria caligata. NCBI lineage: Eukaryota > Metazoa > Arthropoda > Insecta > Hymenoptera > Ichneumonidae > Cylloceria > Cylloceria caligata. The sequence continues at coordinate 28,373,539 of OZ012708.1, read as the reverse complement.
TCTGCTTCTACCCCTGTTCATGTTTCCTGATTGCTATATATTATTACATTGAATTTTATCTCTTTGTTTTTCTATTTCTTTCTTAAAACATGGACAACACATCAAGAACACATCAAGAAAATCAAGGAATTGGTGCTCGAATCGTCGATTAACAATTCGAGACCTTGCCGACATGCTTGCAATATCAATTGGATCAGTGCAAGCAATTTTGAAGGATCATTTGTGCCTCAGAAGAGTCAAATCGCGTTTGGTGCCAAAATTCGCGTTTGGTTCTTCGTGAGTTTTTCGCCAAAAACTCCAGTCATGTCGCTCCACAACCACCGTATTCGCCTGATTTAGCACCGTGTGACTTCTGGCTGTTCCCAAAGTTCAAGAGACCACTCCGGGGAAATCGTTTTGAGTCGATTGAAGAGATCAAACGTGAATCACTACGCGCATTGAAGGCTATACCTGAGGACGACTTTTTAGCATACTTTAAAGATTGGAAAAAACGTTGGCATAAGTGTATTGTAGCTAGGGGGGATTCTTTTGAGGGGGACGAAATCGATTTAGAAGAATAAATAAAAAAATTTTATTTTAAAACAAAATTCACCTTACTTTTTGAACACAGTAGTATACCAGGTCTATAAATATGAAACCGGAATTTGCCCATAGATGGCCCTAGCTGTCAATGTAGTTACCGTCAAACCGCGTCATTGGCACCATTTCCTTGTTGACATCTCTGACAAACATTTTCAACTCACAACAATACAAGTTTCATACAACAGCATAGTTTGTAATAGCGTTGAACATGTCGAATTTTGTGCCTGGAAACTACGATTTGCGGACAGCATTGATTTTCTGTTACCAATTGAAGAAAACTACTGCAGAATCGCATCGAATGCTTGTCGAAGCTTACGGTGAGCATGCTCTTGGTAAATCACAGTGCTTTGAGTGGTTTACAAAATTCAAAAGTGGCGATTTTGACGTGAGAAACGAAGTACGTGGAAGACCACCGAAAAAGTTTGAAGACAGCGAATTGCAAGCATTGTTGGATGAGGATGGCGCTCAAACGCAACAACAACTCGCGGATCAATTAAATGTGACACAAGAAGCCGTTTCCATACGTTTGAAAGCCATGGGAAAGATCCAGAAGATGGGAAAATGGATTCCACATGAACTGAATGAAAGACAGCAGGAAAACCGAAAAACCACTTGCGAAATGCTGCTCACCAGGTACAAAAGAAAGTCATTTCTCCATCGAATTGTAACTGGCAATGAAAGGTGGATATATTTTGAGAATCCTAAGCGTAAAAGGTCATGGGTAACTCCAGGTGAACCATCGACATCGACTGCAAGGCCAAATCGCTATGGACGGAAGACAATGCTCTGTCTCTGGTGGGATCAGAAGAGTGTGATCTATTATAAACTGCTAAAACCTGGCGATACCGTTACTACTGAACGCTACCGACAACAAATTATCGATTTGAATAAAGCTTTGCGTGAAAAACGACCAGAATATCAAAAAAGGCAACACAAAGTGATTTTGCTTCATGATAATGCACCATCCCACACAGCAAAACTGGTCAAGGAAACGATTGAGGCGTTCAGTTTCGAAATACTTTCGTATGCGGCTCACTCACCAGACTTGGCTCCGTCCGATTACTACTTATTTGCATCGATGCGACACGCATTTGCTGAGTAACGCTTTACTTCTTACGAAAATGTATGAAAATGGCTCGATGTCTGGTTTGCCTCAAAAGAGCAACAGTTTTTTTGGCGTGACATCCACAAATTGTCAGACAGGTGGGAAAAATGTATAGCTAGCGATGGGCAATACTTCGAATAAAATATTTTTTATCATTTTCATACAATAAACGTGTATTTTCTATACAAAAATTCCGGTTTCATAATTATAGACCTGGTACTATCTTCCCCTCGATGGTGTTTTTCTCCAGTCCATTTTGGTCTACTATTTTCTGCCAAAAATGTTGTTCGTTTTGACAATCTTCTTTGCCGACATCGAGTATCTTCACCTTTAGTTTTATCTTTTTTGGTGCTTGTATTTCATATTTTTCTCCCACATCTTTTACGACTTCCTGCTTCAGTTTTTCAGCTTGGGACTTATTTTCGCACCCCACTACAATTGCTCCTTTCGTCATTTTCTTGATTTTTGTGATTCCCACTCCCAGTTTCGAGATATCAATTTTTTTATGTTTCTTTTTGTATTTTCATTTGAATTATTCTCTTCTCCATCTTTAATGATTAACACCGATTCTTGATTTTTTTTTACCGCTCCGCTGTAGCTCTTTTCTATCTGTCCTGTTCCCATGTTTGGCATTGGCATAATAGTTAATACTTTTTGCATCTCAACTTTCACTGCTCCACTTATTATTGTTTCCAATTCATAAGATTTCCAGTGTTGTATTTCTACTCTCATTCTGTCCATTTCTTCATTTATAACTTCCGTTATAGCCCTTCTAAGCATATTCTTCCCCATCATTTCGTCCTTAATTTCTTGTACCATCTTGTATATAGTATCTAGATGCTGATTCTGATGCGCCCCGCTCCCAATGCTTTTGTCCACTATCAGTAGCCGACTTTCACCTGCTACTTTCACCTGACGTTTTACCATCATTTTTCACCATATATTTATCTATTTTTACATCACAAGATACCAGTTCATTTACCCTATCATAAACTCTGTGTAACTTAATACAGCCCAGATGAAAGTACTTATCACATGGCACACAGTGATGCACCTCTAATTTAACTTCCTTATTGCATTGTCTACATACATGCGTCTTATCCATCACTCGCTATTTTATCAGCACCGCCGAATGTCTTTTAATCAGTTTGTAGTTTTGACACTTGCTCGTGGCGCCTTATGCAAACTCATTCGCGCTGACACACCTTGTCAGCATTTCGCGACGTGGTCGCTATGGCTGTTTGGCCGTATCACACCTTCACTTTATATTAATTTATATCCTGCCTATGAGTTCTGTCTATTAGTTCTTCATATTATTTAACACTTCCACAGATGCTATACCGCACGTACAATCACACAGCGTATTTGTCCGAATTACCGAATAACTTTTTACCACTTAATTTCTCATTCTCTGCAGAGCACGACGTGATACGTGTTCACTCTTCGAGAGAGAGAGAGAGAGAGAGAGAGAGAGAGAGATCAGTTGATGAGTACGAATCCCCCTCTGCCAAGTACACACACCACAACTCAAGATGTGACTTTTCATTACAGCCCATCTGCCGGTGTTTCGGTGAATTTGCCTTACTTGTGCCAAGGTGAGCTAAGTGCCACAATGAAATGTCCGCCGATGAACTTGACCGATGATGAATGAGGAGATCTAAGGATGACGAGGCAAAATGACTGATGGCAATCCATAAAAATTAAACATGAGAAGGCATCTGAGGGTTATCCCATTTAAACTTATCGAGCCTAAGTTCTTGAAATATCATTTTGGCTCTGATCACAACTGATGAGAAGAAACCAAATAGATCGAATATCTGAGCCACCTCAAATAGGATCAGACATTTGCTGAGATCTTTCGATGTTGAGCTGAACCTTGAAGAGAATGTGAACTTGTCTCCTTGAGGAAGTTAAGTTTCATCCGAGTATCTTGGTCGCGCAGTCGTCTAATGAAATATAATAGCAAAACCTGAGTTTACAGTTGATACAATGCTAGAGAGGATCTCGGAATCTATTGAGTTCAACTTGGAAACCGGGAATCCGCTCGCCATGCAAAAAGTCTTGAGTTGTTAAACAGTCTCAATAGGCTGATTTGCCGTGTCCGCCTTCCCGAAGATGACATGCACGTATCTGCTATGAGTGATTGCTGGGACAGGAAGTGGGAACTGGTGACCTTCATCCCGGGTGATTCGAATGAGAGCTCGAACTGCCAAGTACGGTACAGCTTTGGTGCCGTATGTCACATTCGTCCATTGACATGGTACCTCGTTGTGCTGCTCATCCTCCATTAAATCCATAGACGATTTCAGTCTTCTGGATGTATCTAGATTTGATGATGCATTTTCCTGTTGCCCGTGGCGAAGATGTGCCTATGGTGGCGAATCCTAGTGAGCACGTCTGAAATGTTGCGCAACTAATTTGTACCAGCGTGTATGATGTCATTGAGTCTTGCCCCGATGTAGTGGAGCTCGAGCTATTAACTTTGACAAGATCTTCGCAGTTTTTTTCGATTCTTCAATTTACCGTCCTAGAAATTTGTTGTCTGTGGCAATGTGTTACCTGGCGAAAAAGATGACACTACTTTCGCACTGATACATCGGCTTCGGAAATAGAAAAAAAAACGACATTGCATTAAAAAATTTGTTTAGTTAAATATAGACAGATACCGCCCTTCCTCGGTAAGCAGGCATGCCACGCGGCCTCCTCTGTTTGGAGCCCGGCATGTACGAGTCACCTGATATTGTCGCGCGGCAGGCTCTGGACAGCAAATAGCTCAACGGAAAATATTTGAGAATGAAATCATCTTTGCCCAACAAAAGCGAGGAGGAGACGGCAGGACTTTGCACTGGAATAAAGTGTTGACTCCAGAATGAACTGCCATCTTCTTCTCCGGAAAGTCGGAAATAAGTACTCGAAGGAAAGAAGGATCATCGTCGCAGCTTCGTCTCGGTGAGCTATCTCTTTCTACTGCCGTCATCTATTATTAGCCTCATTAATTTTTGTGTTATCCAAAGTTGTCATTGACAATCGTTAGAGCTTGGTAGTGCCTGCGGTTATCGTGTACCTTGGGCAGAGTAGTTTTCATTAGGGATCAGGCATTTTAACCTTTCTTTTGTCTTTGTTAAATTCAGCGTCGAATCTGTATTAATGACTTTACGTCGATCGATATACTTGGTGTAGAGTCTCGGTACAGTTTGATTTGGGAAGAATTATAACATCGGTGTTCCTGGAGCTTAAAGCCAGGGAAAAGTCATTTTATGTTTTTTATTTCTCGCTCGATTTTTCTTAATTATTAACGGTTATCGATTTATTTATCTATTGGACTTTATTCTATTTATTCTATTTATTCTATTTATTCTATTTATTCTATTTATTCTATTTATTCTATTTATTCTATTTATTCTATTTATTCTATTTATTCTATTTATTCTATTTATTCTATTTATTCTATTTATTCTATTTATTCTATTTATTCTATTTATTCTATTTATTCTATTTATTCTATTTATTCTATTTATTCTATTTATTCTATTTATTCTATTTATTCTATTTATTCTATTTATTCTATTTATTCTATTTATTCTATTTATTCTATTTATTCTATTTATTCTATTTATTCTATTTATTCTATTTATTCTATTTATTCTATTTATTCTATTTATTCTATTTATTCTATTTATTCTATTTATTCTATTTATTCTATTTATTCTATTTATTCTATTTATTCTATTTATACTATTTATTTTTGTAGAATCGTGTTGTGCGTGATCGGCCATTTTCCCGATTCCTGTACATTGGTGTGAGGGATTCACACGGTCCGCGGCGTTTCTCGCAATATTGGTCTTTTCCATTCGATTTAAAATGTTTATTTGTACGTCGTTTCGTCAAATGCGCGACCGACCGTCATTTCGAATAGTTTTTAGGTTGCGGGATATTTCGCTTCTGGCGCGTAAGCGTCTGGTGCCCAGCTCAAGAGAGCGAATAAAAGGGAGGTAAATAACTGAGACGGGCTTTAGGTACCATGTGGTAAGTTGGAAGCTAGATTTACGTTGTAATATATTGGGTCTGGGAAAAAGTTCGTGGCGTTTTTTTTAGTAAAATTCAAGTAGTTTTCTTATAGTGTGAAAATAAATGTATTTCAACCAAATATGCTCCATTATTATCGACAATGTTTTCTGGTTGAAAAACTGAATCAAGTAGTTTTTACAGGCTTCTTTTGAAAGCAGCTTAATTCCATTGAGAGAGTTCTGCGGAGATCGAAATAAGTGATAGTCAGAAGGTGCTATGTCTAGACTATACGGTGGATGCAGCAAAACTTCCCAACCAAGCTCTCGCAATTTTTGACCGGTCATCAAAGAAGTGTGTAGTCGGGCGTTGTCATGATGGAAGACGACACCTTTCCTATTAATCAATTCGGGCCGTTTTCTTTCAATTGCTTGGCGTAATCTCTCTAGTTGTCCACAGTAGAGTTGAGAATCAATCGTCTGACCAACTGGAAATAGCTCATGGTGGACGATTCCCTTCCAATCCCACCACACATACAGCATCACCTTTTTCGCTGTCAATCCTGGCTTCCCAGATGCTTGTGACGGCTCACCACCATCCCTTGTCCACGATCTTTGACGCTTCCGATTGTCGTAAGTGATCCATTTTTCATCACCGGTTACGACACGTTTCTGAAATGACTCGATTTCATTGCGTTTCAGCAGCGCATCGCAAATGTTAATTCGGTCTATCATGTTTTTCGCGCTCAACTCATGAAGAACCCATACATCGAGCTTCTTTTTGTAGCCAGCTTTGGGTAAATGGTTCAAAACCGTTTTGTGACCGATGCCTAGCTCCATACCAATATCGACACAGCTTATTTTGCTGGACTTTTTCAAGAATTTCATCAGCTTTTTCAGTGATTGGACGACCAGAGCGTGACTCATCTTTCACATCAAAATTACCAGAACGAAAGCGAGCGAACCATTGCCGCACAGCAGATTTGGATAAAGTACCTTCACCGTACACAGCACAAATTTTTTCACAAGCCTGCGCAGCGTTCTTCCCATTGTCGTAATAATATTGCAAAATATAACGCAATTTTTCATTACTTTTCTCCATTTTCAAACGCAAAAACTTTCCAACCACTGCACCAATTTCGATGTTTATACACTCAAAGCAACGCTCGAAGTGTCACCTTTCCAACGAGCGTTTAGTGGTGTCGCTGCGATTTGTGTTTTCTGACTTATTTGCAATTGATGCTATCTTTCGGAAAAAACGCCACGAACTGTTTCCCAGATCCATATATGCACATAGGTATACCATATATCTATTGTAACATAATTTTTCACCTCAACTTACCACGTTACCTATGCTCAGTCGGGGCTATTTTTCCTCCCTTTATTTTTTATGTTTCGAGTTGGGTGCCAAGCGCATACGCGCAGGGAGGAAAAATAACGAGGTTGGTGACCAGACTCAGCCCACCCTAGCTACAGCTTTTCAAGACAGACTGAGTGGTGCGGAATGTCAAGGTGGTAATAAATAAATTCAGTCAATAAAATCAATGAATAAAGTCCATAAATAAAGTCAATAAATAAACCATTAAATAAAGTTAACAAATAAATCAATAGATAGAATCCATGTATAAATTAATAAATAACGCAGTCAACAATGATGTAATGGTATTTTACGTTATTATTACCCTTAAAGGGTTTTAGTTCTCTTTTGGCTAGTTGGCTGGTCTTCCTTTGATTAACTAGCTGGTCCTGGACGTTGGTAAGAATCTGTGAACAAATGCTCCTCTATTGTGGTATGTCGTGCCCCTTTATAACGACTTCCCCGCCCTTCTTCTAAGCTCTGCCGGTATAGAAGGGTATAACTATATCTGATAGTCGTCCTATAGCCCATCTTCTGTAGCTCATTTGTCCGGTTAATTTCTTGTCTTCGTTTATGGTAATTAACGTGTTCTTTGATGATTACTTTTCAGGCATCTCTTGGTACTATAGTCGATTGTATTACTATAGCCCGAGTAACGGTAGTTGATTTCTCGTATCACGGGTCTTCATAGTGTTGGTTGTGTGTAGTACGGATCCCTCTGATTGTATGTGTTTGGTATAGTTTCGTTACTCCGGATAACTGCTGATGCGTATTTTGATATAAGGCAAATTCGTTCTCTTCGTACAAATAAAAAATAGAAATACAAAAAAAGAACATACATTAAATAAAGCCCTACGATCTTATCTTAGAGCCCTGCGAGATCGTGCCGGAAGCCGTCGTGCTAAGAGGATGCAGCGCATGAATATTTTGCCATGTTACAGTATATATTATATGGGGGTGTGCTTTAGAATCCTGATGTTTTGATAAGTGTGAGCTGCAATATATTGCAAAACAATGATTTTTCAGTCGTGACAGGAAAAAATAACCAGACGAAAGATGTTGAAAGAGAAAATGGTTCATATTCACTCAAAATAACAAACTGCAAAAATAATCTATCAGGAGTACAAATTGAAAATGCGGGATTTTTTTCTATTTTTGAACGTTTATTCTGAAAAAATGGTAACAAATGAATTATTCAAAGTATTGTCCATCGCTAGCCACAACTTTTTCCCATCTTTCTGGCAATTTACGGATACCGTCGCGAAAAAATTCGGCCGGCTTGGCTGCTATCCAGTCATCGACCCATTTTTGGGCTTCTTCGTAAGAATGGAAGCGCTGGTCAGCTAGGCCATGTGTCATCGATCGGAAAAGGTGGTAATCGGAAGGAGCAATATCTGGGCTATACGGCGGGTGGGGTAAGACTTCCCATTTCAGCGTTTGTAGGTATGTTTTGACCGGCGCTGCAACATGTGGCCGAGCGTTGTCATGTTGCAAAATTACTTTGTCGTGTCTTTGCTCGTATTGTGGCCGTTTTTCTTTGAGTGCGCGGCTCAAACGCATCAATTGAGTTCGGTATAGTGCTCCTGTGATGGTTTCGTTCGATTTCAATAGCTCATAATACACCACACCCAGCTGGTCCCACCAAATACAGAGCATGAGCTTGGCGCCGTGAATATTTGGTTTGGCCGTCGATGATGATGCATGGCCGGGGTAACCATATGATTTTTTGCGCTTCAGGTTATCGTAATGGATCCACTTTTCATCACCAGTGACAATGCGATGCAAAAAACCCTTCCGTTTTTGCCGTTCGAGCAGCAGTTCGCATGCAAAAAAACGGCGCTCGACGTCTCTCGGCTTCAGCTCATACGGCACCCAATGTCCTTGCTTTTGGATCATTCCGAGGGCTTTTATACGATGGGAAATGGCTTGTTGTGTCACTCCCAATGAATCTGCGAGCTCTTGTTGAGTTTGACACGAGTCTTCATTGAGTATTGCCTCCAATTCAGCATTCTCAAACTTTTTCACTTGGCCCGGCCGCTCTTTGTCCTCAACGTCAAAATCACCACTTCTAAACCGCACAAACCATCTCTCGCACGTTGAAACCGATGGAACATGACTCGGATAAGCCTCGGAGACGAATCGATGTGCTTCAGCAGCACTTTTCTTCAAATTGAAGAAGTAAATTAAAACTTCCCGCAAATGCTGTTTTGTTGGCACGAAACTCGACATATTGAGAGCTCAAAAAAACTATGAATTTGACACTGCGACAAATTGACACATACTGAAAATTAAAGCTATAAGACGTAGCTTTGACATGAACATAGTCACAGTACTGCCTGATGCGTATAACGTTAGTAACGCCATCTGTTATCAAACCCGCATTTTCAATTTGTACCCCTGATATATAGAAACTGAACACTGAATTTACTAAGTGAGCTGCACCTATAATTGTTTTCATTATGTGCCGTATTTAATAAAGGGTGAGAGAGCGTGAAGCAGCCCATGCTTCAACGCACGCCGCGAGGTGAGACAATTGAGGATGCATAAAATGATAATTTTCGATCTCAGCTTGATTGCATTTGTGTAAATTTGTCAAGATGCCACCTTACCGTTAAGTGTAAGTCCAATTGAGCACGTCCAGTTGAGTAGAGGCAGGTGATGCTTTCTTGGCGGTTTTCACGATGGTAGTGAAAATTAGCTAGATGGCTGAGTTATTCGAAAGCGTCGTTGAACGACGCCACTGCAAAGCGAGAGATAGATCGTCGTCTCTCACGTGAGTTGAGTGTCCGTGAGATGCTGCCCCCGGCTGCACGCACGGCAGCTCAGCGCAGCGTGGCACCAGCAGCATCGAGGTACCGCACAGCGACCATAGTGGCCGGGTACCAGCTGTTTTCTCAACATTTCCGCCCGCCATCAGCAACAGAGTTGCTGATTATCCTCATCAGGGTGGTCGATGGGTGAGACGGGCAGAACAGCTAATTTGGAGATTGCCTGGTGAGCGTCGTAGTAGCAGTCCGTAATGTCACCATCCTTGTGAGGTCATCTTGGCCTGGATGCAACGTTGTGACTCGAGCAAGTGGCCACTTATACGGTAGAAAACGTTCGTCCGTGAGCAGAATCAAAGAGGCGATTTGAATGTTGTTGTTAGGATTATGCGACTTTGAGATTGACTGGTGCTGTTGGAGATAATGAGCTGGCCATTGACACCAAAGATGTGTCACCTTTTGCTGCAGCAGTTGCAATCTTGAGGGTCGTGAGATTGCCAAATCTTCTGAAGATGACTCTGGAACTGTTGTGAGTGCTCCTCCGATGAGAAAATGTCCAGGTGTCAGCGCTGAGGTCGGCAATTGAGTATGACCTCTATTTGAGCCAGTAGTGTGGTGAGTTCCTCAAAAGTGAGTGCAGTGTCGCCCACTGTACGTCGAAGGTGAAACGAGACTGATTTCACTGTTGCTTCCCACTTAGCACCCATGTGTGGAGCAGCAGGTGGGTTGAACCTCTATTCCACTTGACGATTTTCGAGTGAAGGTGCGATAACTTGATGTTCGTGTGAGTTTTTTATGAACAACTGACGCAAAGTTTTGTGAGCACCAACGAAGTTACAACAACGAAGTTACAACGAAGTGACAACGAAGTTACAACGTAGTGACAACGAAGTTACAACGAAGTTACAACGCAGTTACAATGAAGTTACAACGAAGTTACAACGAAGATACAACGAAGTTACAACGAAGTTACAACGAAGTTACAACGAAGTTACAACGAAGTTACAACGAAGTTACAACGAAGTTACAACGAAGTTACAACGAAGTTACAACGAAGTTACAACGAAGTTACAACGAAGTTACAACGAAGTTACAACGAAGTTACAACGAAGTTACAACGAAGTTACAACGAAGTTACAACGAAGTTACAACGAAGTTACAACGAAGTTACAACGAAGTTACAACGAAGTTACAACGAAGTTACTACGAAGTTACTACGAAGTTACTACGAAGTTACTACGAAGTTACTACGAAGTTACTACGAAGTTACTACGAAGTTACTACGAAGTTACTACGAAGTTACTACGAAGTTACTACGAAATTACTACGAAGTTACAACAACAAAATTATCCAATGAGTTAGTCGTACTTAAGCTAATGTTAGCTGAGTGCCTCTGTGAAGAGTCCGCCGATGAGCTTGATAATGAGCAGCAGGATGCCTTCCTTCGTATGTGAATGCGGATTGATCGAGACGACCTTCCACTCTGATTGCACCCTCCTGGTCGGTGAAAGCTGTAAGTCGACTGAAGGGATGAGAGGCTAGCAAAAGAGAGCCTGATTGAAGCATTTGAAGTTCGTGTTTAAAAAACGCAGCTTGAGTTGCCTTCGTCCAAAAGATGTTGGCTGCGGCCATCTCTTGTGCCATGAGTGGAGCTGTTCCGGCTGATTCTAGTCTTCTCCTCATTCTGGCCAGTACCCTGACACATAATGAAGTGAGACAACATAGCTTAGTGAAAGATGAGAACAGATGCATAAGATCCCAATGATGCCTCAGGCCCCACTGTGGCAGCGAAGAGGGCTACCCCAGGTCGAGCTTCCATGCTGCTCAAGTTTTCATGAGCGGTGGTTGTTGTTGGTCAAAAATCAACTGGCTTTACCATCCATGATGGACCTGACCACAACAGCTGGTGAGAAGCTAGTTGCGATGTCGAGATTCCCCGAAGGGCGCAATCCACTGGATTGCTGGTGTCTGCAACATGACGCCATTGAGCGTTGGGAATGAGTTTCTGGATTTGAGCAACTTTGTTTTGAACATAATCTTTCCACCATGCTGGATGAGCTTCGATCCACGTCAGTTTCACCAGAGAGTCCCACGACATGTGAGTTGATGAGATTTCGACCTTGAGCGTGGCATGAACGTATGCAACCAATTTTACAATTAACAGCATAACAGTCGGTTCGAGCCGTGATATGGTGAGCTTCTTGAGTGGTGCCACCCGGGTTCTTGAGCAGACTAGTGAAGCCACCTTTCCTGCGAATGATAAGTTGACAGTGATGTAAATCACTGCAGCCATAGCTAATTGAGATGCATCAGAGAAACCGTGAAATTTGACTGTTGAGTTGCCCCATGTATTAAAGCAACGAGGAATTGAGATCCTTGCTAGATAAGTGAGATCTTCTCTGGTGGCGATCCAACGAGATGAGACCTGGGATGGCAGGGGATCATCCCAGTTGAGCCAGTGAAGCTAGAGCTCTTGTCAGAGTATCTTGGCTCTGATCACTACAGGTAAGACAAAACCGAGCGGATCATAGAATTGAGTCACCTCTGAAAGAACGAGGCGTTTGGTGAAATTGTCTTGAGCTGAATTGACCCATGATAAGAATGTAAACTTGTCCTCGTGAGGAAGATAACTCCAACCGAGAATTTTGGATTCGCAGTCGTCCATTGAGATAGATGAGCTTGACGGTGATTTTTAAATACTAGCAAGGACCGTGAGGTCCGTTGAGTGTCACTAGGCGAGTGGAAAACCGCCCGCCTTGCACAAGTCCTTGAGCTGTTGAGCAATTGCAATGAGCTGATGCGTGGTATCTGCCCCTCCGAAGATGTCATCCACGTACCTGCCAAAGGTGATAGCTGGCACAGCAAGTGGAAAGCGATGTCCCTCATCCTCGGTGAGCTGAGGGAGAGTCCTAACCGCTAGGAAAAGAGCAGCCTTTGTACCATACGTTACAGTTGTTAGGTGGTATGGCACTGCGAATCGAGGCCATACTCAAATCTCTACCTCTGGAAACACTCAGCGATGACCCTGGTGATACATCAGCGCTGACGCCTGGACACTTTCTCATCGGAGGACCACTCACAACGGTCCCAGAGCCATCTTTAGAAAATTTGGCAATCGCACGATTCTCAAGATGGCAACTGCTGCAGCAAAAGCTATGTTATGCCGGTACCGCGTAATTGGATTATTCGGTATTCGGTATAATATTAAAAAGTTATTATTTTTAGGATCGTTTGCCGATAAGGAGATGAATCTCGAGTTATCGATGAAAACGCGAATCTATATTAAAGAAAGTGTTCATTATGGGCAACGGTAACTTTCCGTTGTCTATTTGAAAGTCAAAGTAAGAATGTACAATAATATGTTGTTCCGAGTATTTAACGAGGAACCAACCCGTTCTCATTTCAATCTAATTTAATACTGGTTTTCGTAAAGCAGTTGTTAACTGTCTTCACGAAAATCCCTTAATTCGCAATTTTAGCGTTAGACTATCGTCGAACGCCAAGCGAGTCACTCATGCTGCGTCGGCGTTTTTGGGGTCGTTCGTACAATCGGGCATTGGACTTCGTTTCCTGTCTTGAACGAATTCCAATATTTCTTTGCTTTAGAATATTCCCGAATAAACGAAATACGAAGTGGAATATTCCGCGGCACAACATCCCTCCCCCCTTAAAAGGAAAATTTTTTTCTCTAAAAAATGTTTTCTTCGAATGGTTTCCCGTATTTCCTCTTACAATTTGATACAATTTTACAGTTTGATGTTATATAACAATACAATGAAATTTTTCATTTTTTCATTTGTTAACAATGAAGTTTTTTCTTTTGCTTCTTATCGTCTGTCGGGCCGAGCGAGTCGTTCTTGGTTGGGGGGACGGGTGCATACCCTGGTCAGCTCGGATCGCAGTTGTTCCTCTGGCTGTTCTCGTCCAAGCGGCTCGAGGTTGATGTTTACCTCTGCTGCTGCCGAGGTCGTTGCCTCGCTTGTCCTTGTTGGTGTTCGGTTTCGCTGATACCTATAACATTTAAACAGAACATAGCCAACCAAGGCTATTGGTGCTACTGCACCCAGTCAGTAGAAACTCATATTATGGATGTGTTGCATCCCGCCTCCGTCTGTATTGAGGTTTTCCGCGATTTGGTCGGCTAGAGCTCCGAGTTTTCGAAGCTCTTCTGGGTCTCGCAGCACGCTCTGTAATGGAATTGTCCTTCCGGTCTGCGTAGGGGGTGCCTGAACTTCAATTTTCGTTAATTTTAAATTGAACGACGGGAGGTAGTCTTTTCGGATGATCTGCGATGTTCGCCCGATGGTTTTGATGCTGAAATCTCAGGCGGTTACTATACATACGCCTACTAAAGCCAGTATTCCCGTATTATTTAACATTTAAAGCCGAGTGGGATTTTTCCCACAATTTTTCTAGGGTTGGCGCGACGTATAGCCATCACCCTTGCTGTTGCATTAGGACGATGAGGGGATGGCTTAGTTGGATAACCCTTTTCGCGCATTTCTCGCCGTTATCTGTGTCCATTTTCGCTGTAGGCCTTTCTGTGCTCTAATCAGCGTTGGGACTAGATTGTCTACGCGTGCCTTCTTCCTCACTCTGAGGCTTATTAACATGTGTATATCAACCGAATAGAGTGTGCACGTTATTCTTTTTACACTCTACGCTGAACACTATCCTGTGTCAGTATTAATATGCTATACATTTTTCGTGGTGCTTTTCTGGCACGGTCACAGTATTCCGTCCTCTCCGGATTGCGTAATGAAATTGCAATTTCTTTTCAATTGTTTCGTTCAATATATTTTTCCGATATGTATACGCTCTTTTTCCTGTTGATAAAATTAGGTCTACTAAGACCTCTTCTACTTTATTGGAGCTCCCTACCCTGTGTCCTGAGAGGCTCCTTCCCACAATTATTTTCTAGCTAATATTTAGTTTTAACTAGCTATAAGTATTCGAATTCCTCAATTCCTGAGCTATTAGTGCTCGATAAAGAGCTTCAGGCGGTTTGCGTCCACCGCCTGGATTTTACGTCCCTTCCGGACCACGTAGTTGACGGGGGGCCTCTTCTCTACTATTTCGTGAGGACCCGTCCACTTCGGAGTCAGCTTAGCTGACCGCCCCCTTCGCACCGTCTCGTCACGGAGGAGTACGCGTTCACCGAGGCGGTACTCCTGCACCTGTGCGCCATGGTCGTACGTATACTTTGACCTCCTTTTCGCGACTTCCAGGTTGTCTCGTGCTACAGTCCATGCGGCGCGTAATCGCTCGCGTAACTCGTGGACGTAGTCATCGTAGGCATAAGTGCTCCGTGGTTCTTGTTTCACGGCAGTCGGCAATTCGGCCTCGCGTCCGTACACCAACACGTGGGACGACAGTCCGGTCCCCGTATGTGGAGTGGTGTTGTACGTGAACATCGCATACGGCAGCCACTCGTCCCAATTTCCTTGGTCCTCATCTATGAAATTTTTTAGGTACTCAGCGAGGGTGCGATGCGATCTTTCTAATGCGCCATTTGATTCCGGATGGTAGGCTGTTGTTGGTATTTTCTTGATTCGCAGCAGTCAACACATTTCCTTGAAGGTCGAGCTGAGGAAGTTCGTACCCTGATCCGATAATATTATTTCCGGTGTTCCGTGTCGGCAGATCAATTCTTCAACGAGCGCCGTTGCTACCGTCGAGGTCTCTCGGTTCGGCAGTGGGATCGCTGCGCTATATATATTTTTTCCCGGAGACGCTTTCCGGTAGCGGTCCGACTATGTCGACCGCGACTTTTTCAAATGACCTTGATTGCGTGTCCGTTACCACCATCGGCACTCGATCCTTTTTCCTGATTTAATTCTTTTGACAGGATTCACAGGACGATATATAATTTTCTAAATCTCTTCTCAAGCCGGGCCAGTCGTATTTGGTCCGAATCCGATGTAACGTACGCCGTATACCCTGATGCCCTCCTATAGGGGTGTCGTGGTATTCTCTAATTACTTTCTGGCGGTCATCGGCAGAAGGAGTGGCTACACTACTGCGGCAGTCGCTATACTTTTTTATAATGGTGTCTTCGTCCGTGCTGCTGGAAGTTCGTGGGCACGGGCCCCGCCGTGCCTCGCTTCCTCAGCAGGCCTTTGCGGTGCTCTGTCCGCAGTTTCGTGGCTCAGTGTGCCCACCGTTAGCTCCGCCGTTGGGTCGCTCTCTGTCTCGAGCGGCCTTGCTACGTTTGCTTTTCGCGGCCTTACGCGCTTCGCGCGTCCGCCATGCTGTGCTGGGCCCGCTCCGTCCTTGTCAGCGGTGCTCGCAGTCTTACCAGTGGCTTGTGTATGTAGCTTGCGTGGTCTGCCCCTTCCCCGACCGCACGGCTTTTCGGCGGGGCTGTGGGGTTCAGTTGAGCGATCTGCATGCACGCTGCGGATCTCTCTATCTTCTTCTAGCGCATTGGCCAGCGCAGCCTCTCTCTCTGTTGCGTTGCTGGGCTGGTCCGGGGTATTCTCGGCTCTCCGCTTTGTGCGGTTGTCCGTACCCGGGCGCTTGCTGTCCTCGTCTCTGTCGCTCCAGCGAGCTACCATGGCCATACAGGGTATCTTCGGCTGTCCGTTTTGTGCGGTCTTTCGTTGTGCCTACCTGCCCCGTCGTGCTGTCCTCTTTCGACACACGGAATTCGTTCTTCGTTCTCGCTTGGGCCCTCGTGGTAAGGCATATTCGACTTCGCGCATCTGCATTCGTGTTGCGCTATCTTGCCTTGTACTCTACGTTAAACTCATGTTCCGCCAATTTAATTTTCCAACGCTTCAATCTCGAACCTGGTTCCTTTACTCCGAACAGCCAGGTGAGCGGCTGGTGGTCCGTCACTACTGTGAAACAGGTACCATAAATATATGGCCGGGATTGAGCTAGGGCCCATATTATCGCGAGTAGCTCTTACTCCGTGTGTTACTATGTCATCGAGGTACACATAGCATTTGACGCCCTGTAGTCCGCTAGCATTTTGTCTGTCGGCATCTACACTTCTCTTTCTCGTGGGCGAGTTTAGCCTCTCGCTTCGACGAGTTATAGTAATTGCCTTGGGTATCTTCGACTCTCCGCTTTGTGCGGCTGTTCGTATACCCGATTGCGCTATCATTCTCTTTTTTGTGGGACTTTCTTTCCTGTCCCACTTGGGCTCATGTGGTCGCATATATGCGACTCAGAGCGTCTGCATCAGTATTTCTTTTTCCGGCTTTATGCATTTTACCGGACCCATGCTCCGATTTTACGTTCTTCCCAGGCGAGAGTTGCGATCCTAGGTTCTTCGATCCGACCTTAAAGGGTGCGCGATACTGCACCTCGTGCGTGCACTGTCGCTTGTTCCCTCGTAGTTGGAATACACCGTTGTATTCGCACACTATTCCTGCGCGAGCTGCTTGCTTTTCACTGCTGGGGGGCACCAAGTCGGGCTCCCGTTGGTGCTGCGCAAACCGTTTGACCTTCTTCCCCGTGCTCTCTGAGCTAACGCGCAGTGCCTTGACCCGGCGGCTACGTACGGTCTTCGCTATCTCCGACGGCTCGCATGTCACCGTCGGCTGTTGCACTTCCCCGTCTCATTTAGAAACTTCTAAACTCACTATTTTGATTCTTGACGGTGTGACATGGGGTCTCTCTATGATGCCTCGGCCGATCCCGCTCCTTGTAGGTAGTCTGACAAATTTATTTTCCTTGGCGGCACCCATGTTAGACCCGTTTCCGGAAGGAAGATTTATCTTTGTAAGCAGGCCTATGTATTTGCACGTGGCGGCAGTTCTACTGCGTAGTGACGAATATATCCTCGTCGCGCCGTCCCGTAGCGGCATGCAGTGCCCATACAACTTGAGCATCTCGCCATGCAGGATGTCCGTTTTATGCTGCTAGATAAAGTCAATGCCAAGTTATCTGTTGACTTTCAACGGCACATTGTTCGGAACGATGTAGAACCAATGCTCTACATTTAAAGCCGGTGTCTTGAGTACAATTTTAGCTATCCCGAGGGGGGTGAATTTCTCGCCCGTTACCCCCTGCAGCTCTACGGTGCAGTCGCTCACCATGGTCTCTGGTTTGAGACAGCCTTCCTTGATGATGCTGCACTGCGCTCCGGTGTCCGCTTTGAGGGTGAGTACCCCGGTCGTGGCCAACGGTGCATCGATATCGAAGTTGCTGGCGGTGGCACTCGACGCCGGCAGCGTTACTTGTAGAAGCTGCAGCGTTGTTTTCTTCTGCTTGCACGCAGGTCTCTGCTGGACAGTTAACGTATTCAATCTCAGTGCGCCCAGCGTGTTCACGCCTGCAGTAGCTGGATCTGGCCCCGCAGTTACAGTATTTCTTGCATCTTTGTGGCCTCCATTTCTTCCCTGTCGGGGCGGCTGCGTCTGCTCGCGTTTATTCTGCGACGTCTCTTCCGGCAGTCCTTCCACATGTGGCCTTTCTTCTGGCAGTAATTGCAGGTTATTTCCACATTGTGGATTGACTTGTTTTCACTGGGTACTGGTAGGCTTACTCGTCCCGTATCCCGGGTGCAATCTCGAGCCATGTGTCCAGTTTTTCCGCAGGTGAAAATATTTTCTCCCTGCCGGGGTGATGCGCCTTGGGACCTTCTGGGCTGGCTTAATACTTTACCTACCCCTCCCTTTGGCTACACCATATTCGTGATCTCGATGGCTCCCGTAACGGACTCGTGGAGGGTGGCGTAATTGCGCGATCTTGACAGGATCTGGACCTGCCCATGCAGTCCATTCTCGAAGTTGGCCTGTGCGCTCTTCCGTATTATCTTTTCGACGATGCGCATCTCCAACATCGCGGTGGCTTCCTCACAGAGCTTTTCTGTTATATCGACGGTGACACGCTCGGTCCTTGCGGCGTATACCGCGATGTCCTCTCCCTGACCTTGCCGGAGGGAGTTGAATTCTACCTGTAGCGCAGGCAACGACTTCCGCTTCCCGTACAGAGCCTCCAGCTCGGTTTTCAGCTGTGCTACCGAGAGGATGACTTTGTGCTTCATTTCTCTAGACGCCCTACCCTCGAGCTTTCTGCTGAGCACCAGTTCTAACAGGATGTCTTGACCCCGGGGCTCTACTCACTTGAAAAGAGTATCGCACGATCGTAAGAAGGCGTCTAGTTCATCAGCGTTGCTTCCGTCCAAACGCTTGATGTTTTTTAGCGCTAGACTAAGATCGAGTGTCCTACTCGATGTATCCGGCACCCTCTGTTGTTCCCTTTGGAACACGGGATCCGCAGGGGGATAATCTGATTCCTCAAATCGGGTTTGACTCGACCGCGGACGTGGTATCAGGCGTTCTTCCAGCCCTGTATGTTCCAGTCTCCGCGATAGTTCGGCGTTTTGCTCTCGTAGGGACCGGATGAGTTCGAACTCGTCCGCACCTACCTCGTTGAGCGTGTCCGCGAGGTTCCGTCTTGCCGACGGTGTTTCGGCCTCCCTGAGTTCGCGATCGAGTTCGCGTTAGCCTCGATCGTGCTCGCGCTTCAGCCTTTCATACTGTCGTCAAACTCTTTCCAATTCGCGTTGGCTTCGGTCGACCGCCTCCAACCGATCGCGTACCCGTGCTGGTACCGACCGGGCTGTCGTACCGGTAGCTGCAGAGAAACCTACTCTATCTATAGTTCGCATATTCTCTATTTCCTGGTCAACCATGTTTTCGGTGACGCGCTTGGGCGTTCGGTCGCCAGTTGCCATATTACAAACGTCGTCGCTAACGTCGCTGTCGAAATCCCCGAACGACGCACCCATACGTGGGTTTACGCCAAACTGGGCCGTTAGTCGGTCTGCAAGGGCCTCTTGTCTGGTCGAGGGGATTCACCCCGACGCGAGTGGGGCCGATTACCGAAAAACTGGTCAAAAGTCGAAAAATGAAGTTTCACTTTATAGGATTTAGAGTACATAGGTGGATAGAGTAATGTTTAAAGCATATAATGGAACATTTTATGAGGGCTAGTGAAGTATACCTGGCAAGTATAAGCCAGTACAAAAGAGACCTTCGCGCAAGTAATAGCTCGATCGTTCGAGCTCATATTCAAGCGTCATATTAAAAAATTCGTAGAAAATCGTGAAATTGGTGTTTCTTAATTCTGCAAAATGGAGATTTCAGGTTGAAGATAGTTGTTTATTATCATGTGCGTCGAAAATTATAACAGATACATATAAATTAAAAGCTCAACAATGTCTAAAGTAGAAAAAAATGAAAAATTATGTGCAATCATTTTAGAAAAACAGGGAAAAAGTTAAAAGTTCCGCAGTGTTCCGCAACGAAACTTCCGCCATTTTGAATTTTGTTTTTTTCATACCGGATTCGTATTCAGCGACCTCGAAAACCCCCAAATAACAAGTTTCAGGCGAATCCGGCCGATTACAAAAATTGCGTCCGCCATATTGGATCCGCCATTTTGAATTTTGTTTTTTTCACACCGGATTCGTATTCAGCGACCTCGAAAACCCTTAAATAACAAGTTTCAAGCGAATCCGGCTGAATACAAAAATTGCGTCCGACATATTGGATCCGCCATTTTGAATTTTGTTTTTTTCACACCGGATTCGTATTCAGCGACCTCGAAAACTTACAGAAACCAAGTTTCATACAAATTCGATAAACATTCCGTATTATAACTGAGTATTTTCGGTTTACTATCGCTATTTTGAACCCGCTATTTTGTTTTTTTACAATTTTGACTTCAGATTCGTAATCAGCGACCCCAAAAACCCTTATATACTATATCTCAAACAGAATGAACTACGTTTTCGACTTTTGACTAGCTTTTCGGGAATCGGCCCCACTGTGCTACAGCGAGAGCTCGAATAGCGCCCTGCGCGCTTCGTAAACGATGTCCCCTACGGCCGCGGCTAATCCGGCTGTGGGGTCTACCCCTGCGACAGGCAACGTCGTCTCTAGCGAGTTCCCCTATGTCTTGATCGGGCTCCTCTAGACGCTGACATGTTTGCTAATTTTGCGGCGAACTCTACTTTAAAATATTCCCACAAAATCTCAAGAGGAATATATATCTAGTGGAATATTTTTCCAAATATCGGTTCTACTCTGGTTTTGGCAAATTTTTTTTTTATCACGGCAATATGTAATAGTAATGTAACCGCCACTTACAGAAAGATGATCTGGTAGACGGTTCTTTCCATGGCGTTGTTCTCGGGTGCAGTTCCTCCGGTGTTGTAGACCTGTTGTCTCGTAGCTTCCCTCGAAGGCTGGTCCAGTTATCCTCCCTGGTACCGGTGACCCGTCTCTTGGTGGTTCCTGTGCGTCGGCAATGGCTGCGCAACGGCTTCATAACAAGTTACCGCTTCAGGTACTCGCTTGCACACTTTATGCGTTTTTCCACGACTTGACGTAACACCGTCAATCAGGATTTTAAATGGTTGACCGTTGTCACACTTCACCGACGTTCACTTTGCGTCTTCGCGTTAGGTTAGTCAGGTTTTCACGAACTACACTGGTGTCCTTGCACGCGTCGTAGTCGTCACTTCAAAGTCACTTTTGACTTTGTCCAAAACACTTTTGTCCAAATAAATCACGTATCACTTAACTTCGGCAAATCCCACCGCTACCACTAAATGTTATGCCGGTACCGCGTAATTGGATTATTCGGTATACGGTATAATATTCAAAAGTTATTACTTTTGGGATCGTTTGCCGATAAGGAGATGAATCTCGAGTTATCGGTGAAAACGCGAATCTATATAAAAGGAAGTGTTTATTTGTGAGGTATTCGCATTTAGAAAATTGAAGATGATAATAAGAATCAAGGAGATTATCGAGATAGGAAATAGTAGCACGCGAGAAACATATTTATGAAAAAGTAAGGCAGGTCGGCTGACAGATGTTTGGATAGAAAGCCCGTCATCATAACAAAAGCGAGAGACTTGGTTTAGGCGCACCGAACACTGCGGGCAGGAGGCCAATGAACCCGGAGAGGTGATAAAAACTACCTACGTTCCACCTCCGGAATTTCCTCGATTTCGTAAACAGCAGGTCAGCGACCGGCTGGCCTTGCTGGGCGCCGAGGGGAAGGCGGTAGGCGCAGCAACGGCCGAAATAAAAATTAATAAATCCGGTAGATTTTAAAAAATGTACAGCGACAAGAGGAGAGAGGGGTCGGACTTTGGCGAGGCATATAAAAAGGCCTGCACGAGGGGAGGAGCTCTCAGTCTTTTTAGACCAAAAAGTGAAGTGTAGAGTCTGCATTTTCATGTGTAAAACAAGGCGATCTACGAGTATAAGCAGAAAACGAGTCGGAAAAGAGGAGATCAAAAGGCGAGAAATAGAAATCTCGTCTGGAATAGCCAGTTGCGTAGTGTAGAATGTGATGGATCATGAAAATATCGTTAGTCCTTAAGTCAAAGTGCGTAGGTACGTAGAATTAATTCATACGAATAAGCAAGTTATCTCAAAGAGAATAAGTTTAAGAAGATAGGGATAGGTATATAGAGTAAGTGCAACGATTAAGCAGATTATATTTAAGTAATAGAAGCGAAGAGTGTAGATTTTAAACCTGTGTTATGGCGGTACCGAGTAATTGGATTATTCGGTAGTCGGTATAATATTAAAAGTTATTATTTTTTGGGATCGTTTGCCGATAAGGAGATGGATCTCGAGTAAAAGATGGAAACGCGAATTTATATAAATGGAAGTATTTATTATAAGCAACGGTAACTTTCCGTTGCCTATTTATATATCAAAGTAAGAAGTACAATAATGCGTTGTTTCGAGTATTAGACGAGGAACCAACCGTTCTCTTTTCAATCTAATTTAATACTGTCTTTTCGTAAAGCAGTTGCTAACTGTCTTCACGAAAATCCCTTAATTCGCAATTTTAGCGTTAGCCTTTCGCCCGAACGCCAAGCGAGTCGCTCATGCTGCGTCAGCGTTCTTGGGGTCGTTCATACGATCGGGCATTGGACTTCGTTTCTTGTCTTGAACGAATTCCAATGTTTCGTTACTATGGAATATTCCCGAATATACTAAATACGGAGTGGAATATTCCGCGGCACAACATCCCTCCCCCCTTAAAAGGAAAAATTTTTCTTTAAAAAATTTTTTCTTCGATTGGTTTCTCGTATTTTCTCTTACAATTTTACTGTTTGATGTTATATAACAATACAATAAAATGTTTCATTTTTTCATTCGTTGACGATAAAGTTTTCCCTCTGCTTCTTGTCGTCTTTCGTGCCGAGCGAGTCGTTCTCGGTTGAGGGGACGGGTGCATAACCTGGCCAGCTCGGATCGCGGTTGCTCTTCTGGCTGTTGTCGTCCGATCGGCTCGAGGTTGATGTTTACCTCGGCTGTTGCCGGGGTCGTTGCCTCGCTTGTCCTTGTTGGTGTTCGGTTTCGTTGATACCTATAACATTTAAACAGAACATAGCCAACCAAGGCTATTGGTGCTACTGCACCCAGTGAGTAGAAACTCATATTGTGGATGTGTTGCATCCCGTCTCCGTCTGTATTGACGCCGTCCATGATTTGGTCGGCTCGAGCTCCGAGCTTTTGAAGCTCTTCCGGGTCTCGCAGCACGCTCTGCAGTGGAATTGTCTTCTCGGTCTGCGTAGGGGCGCCTGGGCTTCAATTTTCTTTAACGTTAAATTGAACGATGGGAGATAGTTTTCCCGGATAATCTGTGAGGTCCGCCCGATGGTTTTTATACTGAAATCTCGGACGGTTACTATACATATGCCTATCAATGCCAGTATTCCCGAATTGCTCAGTATTTCGTGTTGAGTGGGATTTTTTCCACAATTTATTCCTACTGGTTCGGGGGTTGGCGCGACGTATAGCCATCGCCCTTGCTGTTGCATTGGGACGACGAAGGGATGGGTTATTTCGATGACCCTTTTTGCACAATTTTTGCCGTTATCGGTGTCCATTTTTGCGTAGATAAGGACCTCGCAGGGTGCGTCATTCGTAATCAAAATTGTAGGGTGTGTTGGAGGGCAAATGTATGATTTGTCCAGTACCTTACAAATTTTTACGTCGTCGGCTGTCATCCTGAGGTATCTGCGATTTTCGATATCTATGACTACGCGATTCTCGGTCGTGTCGATGTAGTAGTGTCTACCATTGTCCGCTCGCATGGGTATAGGATATACTTTCCGTATGCTATACTGTTGCTGCCCGATCATCGGTATATCCAGCACGAGTACTACCGCGTTGCCTTCGCTGTAGGCCCTGGTATCTGCCAGTCGCATAAGTGTTGACGCTTGGTCGTGTGCTATGGCGACTGGGAAACTACTGCCTGGCGGTAGGTGTGGTAGTGCTTCGACGAGGTGCTTGACGAGTGTGCGTGGTGGCAAGGACGTTGCGCTGGCCTTACCACTAGCTATATCGTCCACTAGCCACACTAGCTCCTGTACGTCGCTTAGTAATGCTTCGACTGCAATACTTATTGCGTTGAGCGTCTCGTCTAAGTGTTGGCGTCTCTTCAAGTAGTATATGTCGCTGTTGAGCATGCGGTTTACAAGCTGCATTTGGGCCAGCAGCGTCTGTTCGTTAGCCTGTATATGATGTGCGCTTTCATTGAAGAGGCTGAGCGTGGTTTTTATGATCTGGACTTGGTTTTTCAGCCCTTCCTTCAGGGTCTGTTGGGACGCCTTAAGATTCGTTATTTCTTCATGTAGCTCCCGTGCGTCGGCGGCGTCCATGTTTCCGGTGATGGCCTTTATTATGCTTCCTAGGCCGTCTATCAACCCTCTGCGCTCTCTGACGGGGCGCGTCCCGAGGAGGTCGAATATAGTCAATACCTCTATCTCTATCCTTTTCTTCATTCGTAGAACGGAGTCGTTGAGGATGGGGCATATGTCGTTGATCCGAGTTTCGCCTTCGCACAGTTCGGTGAGGCGTTGTAGATTTTCGCTGATTTCTACTTCTCGCTGCATTAGAGCGGCGAGGTCCAACCTGATAATCAACCGCCACGTCGATTGGATTATCTTGAGGCTTCCGATGTCTTCGTAGTAGATTCCCGGGCTGCTGCGAAGTGAGGTAAGCATTTTATTTTGGCCGGGAAAAGTCTTTTCTTTTCCTTTTCCTCCTTTTGATTCGTTATTTTGTTCCAGGAAGCGTATTTCCCGAGCGTTCCGGCTCGGCTTCGCCCGGGTTGGGAGATTACTTTTATCGCTCGGGCGCTGGGGGTTCGTCGCCGTCGGGAGGCCGGCCGCCAACGAGTCGACACTCTATGGGGCGACGGCCACTACGCCGACGAGGATTTCCCCGAGGGCGCTCTCGGGCTCGGACGTCTCTTCAAACAGGATACACCTAAAGATCGCTATCCCTGCCCGTTTTGTAGGCGGGTTTTTTAATAAATGAACCAAGTTTTCTGCCGTACTTTGTTTGTCATTGAAGTTCCTTACCTTGCGCTTCGAGAAGCTCCCTACCCACATTTATTTAGTTTTATTAATTCTTTATTATTAATTATGAATTCGAGGCCTCTTGGTTCGGCCGTGCTATGCACCGTAATTTGCTAGCGCATCCTGGACGGTAAGTATACATCGTTTCTTTGATGCGTTCCTGGTAGCGGTCCTATTTTGCCGACCGTTACTTTCTCGAGGGACTTCGATGGGGTGTCGATTACCCTCATCAGCACTTATTCCCTTTTCCTTGAATTATTTTCAGGCGGTCATCGGCAGTAGGAGTGGCTACGCCACTGTGGCAGTCGCTATACTCTTTTATAACGCTGTCTTCGTCTGCGCTGCTGGCAGTTCGTGGGCTACGGGCCCCGCCATGCCTCGCTTCCTCAGCAGGCCTTTGCGGTGCTGTGTCCGCAGTTTCTTCGCTCGGTGTGCCCACCGGTGGCTCCGCCGTTGGGTCGCTCTCTCTCTCGAGCGGCCTTGCAACGTTTGCCTTTCGCGGTTTTCCGCGCTTCGCGGGTCTGCCATGCTGTGCTGGGCCCGCTCCATCCTTGTTAGCGGTGCTCGCAGTCTTACCAGTGGCTTGCGTTGCTTGCTTGCGTGGTCTGCCCCTTCCCCGACCGCACGGCTTTTCGGCGGGGCTGCGGGGTTCAGTAGAGCGTTCTGCAGGCACGCTGCGAATCTCTCTATCCTCTTCTGGCGCATGGGCCAGGGCGGCCTCTCTCTCTGCCGCGTTGCTAGGCTGGCCCGGGGTATTCTCGGCTCTCCGCTTTGTACGGCTGTCCGTACCCGGGCGCTTGCTGTCCTTTTCTTTCTCGTGGGCGAGCTTGGTCCCTCGCTCCGACGAGCTACCACGGCTGTAAGGGGTATCTTCGGCCCTCCGCTTTGTGCGGTCATTCGTTGTGCCGAGTTACCCCGTGGTGCCGTCCTTTTCCGATCCACGGATTTCATTCTCTGCTCTCGCTTGGAGGACTTCGCGTGGTCGCGTATATGCGACTCGGAGCGTCCTCATCTATTTTTCTTTTTTCAGCTTTATTCATTTTACCGAACCCATGCCCCGATTTTACTTTCTTTCCAGGCAAGGGTTGCAATTCTTGGTCCTTCGATCTGACCCTAAAGGGTGTGCGGTACTGCACCTCGTACGTGTGCGGTCGCTCGTTCCCTTGTAGATAGAATACACGCTTGTATTCGCACATTATTCCGGCGCGAGCTGCTTGCTTTTCGCTGCCGGGGGGAACCAAGTCGGGCTTTCGTCGTTGCTGCGCGAAGCGTTTGGCCCCCATGTTCGTTGAGCGTACGCGTAGTGCCTTGACCTGCCGGCTCCGTACGGCCTTCGCTATCTCCGACGGCTCGAGTGTCGCCGACGGCTGTTGCACTTCTCCGTCGTTTTTATAACCATATAAACTCACTTTATTAGGTTTTGACGGTGTGACACGGAATCTCGCTACTTTTCCTCGGCTGATTCCGCTCCTCATAGGTAGTCCGACAGATTTATTCTCCTTGGCGGCATCCGTGTTAAACCCGTTTCCGGAAGGAAGATTCATCTCTGTAAGCAGGCCTATGTATTTGCACGTGGCGGCAGTTCTACTGCGTGGTGACGAATATATCCGCGTCGCGCCGTCCCTTAGCGGCATGCAGTGCCCATACAACTTGAGCATCTCGCCATGCAGGATGTCCGCTTTATGCTGCTTGATAAAGTCCATGCCGAGTAATTCGTTGACCTTCAACGGCACATTGTTCGGAACGATGTAGAACCAATGCTCTACATTTAGAGCCGGTGTCTCGAGTACAATTTTAGCTATCCCGAGGGGGGTGAATTTTTCACCTGCAACACCCTGCAGTTCCACGGAGCACCTGCTCACCATGGTTTCGGCCTTGAGACAGCCTTCCTTTATTATGCTGCACTGCGCTCCGGTGTCCGCTTTGAGGGTGAGTACACCGGTCGTGGCTAACGATGCAACGATATCGAAGTCGCTGGCCGTAGCGCTGGACGCCGGCAGCGTTACCTGCAATAACTGCTGCGTCGTTTTCCTCCTGCGCGCGGGTCTCTGATGGGCCGTGAGTGTATCTATTCTCATCGTTTCCAGCGGGCTGATATCGGTATTCGATCGACTTGTTCCGGCATTTACTGTGGTTTTTTCATTCTGACCTCCGGAGTTCCTTGGACGTCGATTATGCTGCGGCGTCTGCGCTGGCTCGTTCTTATTTTAGGACAATCTTTTCCTACAGTCCCTCCACACGTGAACCTTCTTCTGGCAGTAGTTACATACGATGTCTACGTTGTTTATGGACTTGTTTTCGCTGGGCATTGGCAAACTTACTCTTCCCGATCTCCGGGTGCAGTCACGAGCCATGTGTCCAGGTTTTCCGCAGGTGAAACAATTTTCTCCCTGCCGGGGTGATGCGCCTTGGGACCTTCTGGGGTGGCTTAATACTCCACTTACCCCTCCTTTTGGCTGTACCATGTTGGTTATCTCTATGGCCCCTGCCACAGAGTCATGCAGCGTTTGGTAATTTCTAGCACGCACCAGCACTTGCACCTGGCCGTGCAGGCCGTTTTCGAAGTTGGCCTGTGCGCTTCGTCGGGTGACACTCTCGACGGTGATCCTCTGATCCTCTGTTTGCAACGGCTCGCAGAGTATTTTGGCGATGTCTACCGTGATTCTCTCCGTTCTTGCCGCGTAGGCGGCGATGTCCTCGTTCTGTCCCTGCCGGAGGGAGCTGAACTCCATTTGCAGCGCGGCCAGGGACTTCCGTTGTCCGTACAACGCTTCCAACTCGCTCCTGAGTTGCGCCATGGTGCTGATGGTTTTGTGCTGCAGTTGTCTTGCTGCTGCACCCTCTAGCCTACTCATAACGATCAACTCCAGTAGGGTGTCATGCTCCTCTTCTGCTACCCTGCGGAATATCGTCTCGCAGGACTTTAAGAAGAGCGGCAAAGCCTTCGAGTCCTTGCCGTCGAACGTTTTTACCATTTGTATTCCGAGGCTGAGGCTGAGCATATTTGAGGGCCTCTGCGTTTCTTCGAACCGCGTGCGTCTCGGGGGCAGTGCGGGGGGCGGGATGTCCTCCATCCCTGCTCCTCCTAACCGTCGCTGGAGCTCGGCAATTTGCTCCCTTAAAAAGTGGATGAGCTCGTACTCGTCCGCACCAACCTCGTTCAGCGTGTCGGCCAAATTCCGTCTTGCCGACGGCGTTTCTGCCTCCCTGAGTTCGCGATCAAGTTCGCGTTGGCCTCGATCGTGCTCGCGCTGCAGCCTTTCATACTGGCGTCGCGCTCTTTCCATGTCGCGTTGGCTTCGGTCGACCGCCTCCAACCGATCGCGTACTCTCGCTGGTACCGACCGGGCTGTCGCACCGGTAGCTGCTGAAAAACCTACACGATCTATGGTTCGCATGTTTTCTATTTCGCGCTCAACCATTTCCTCGGTGATGTGCTTGAGAGTTCGCTCGCCAGTAGCCATATTAAACACGTCGTCGCTACCGTCGCTGTCGAAATCCCTGAACGACGCACCCCTACGTGGGTTTACGCCGAACTGGGCCGTTAGTCGGTCTGCAAGGGCCTCTTGTCTCGTCGAAGGGATTCGTCCCGATGGCGAGAGCTCTGTTAACGCCCTGCGCGCTTCGTACACGATGTCACCTACGGCAGCGGCTAAGCCCGCTGCAGGGTCCATCTCCCCTCCGGGCATCGTCATCTCTAACGAATTGACCCTGCGTTTCAGTTTCGCACCCTTAAATATAGGCATGTTGCTAGCTTCGCGGTATGTTTATTTTGAAAATTTCTAAATATTTTTTTCCCTGACTGGCTTTGATTTTTATCGGCAATATGTACTAATAACGTAACCGCCACTTACAGTATGATGATCTGGAAGGCGGTCCTTTCCATTGCGATGTCCTCGGGTGCTGTTCCTTCGGTGCTGTAGACCCGTTGTCTCTTAGCTTTCCTCGAAGGTTGGTCCAGTTGTCCTCCCTGGTACCGTTGACCCGTTCCGTTGTTGGTTCCTTAGCACGTCGCCAATGGTTGCACGACGGCTTCTCCTCGAGTAGCTGCTTCGCGTACTCGGTTGCACACTTTGTGCGTTTTTCCACGACTTGACGTGACACCGTCAATCGGGACTTTAAACGGTTGACCGATACGTCACCCCGCACCGACGTTCACGTTGCGTCTTCGCGTTAGATTAGTCGGGTTTTCACGAACTACACTGGTGTCCTTGCACGCGTCGTAGTCGTCACTTCAGAGTATTCTCAACTTTGTCCAAAACACTTTTGTCCTTATAAATCACGAATCACTTAACTTCAGCAGATCCCACCGCTGCCACCAAATGTTATGCCGGTACCGAGTAATTGGATTATTCGGTAGTCGGTATAATATTAAAAGTTATTATTTTTTGGGATCGTTTGCCGATAAGGAGATGGATCTCGAGTAAAAGATGGAAACGCGAATTTATATAAATCGAAGTATTTATTATAAGCAACGATAACTTTCCGTTGCCTATTCATATATCAAAGTAAGAAGTACAATAATGCGTTGTTTCGAGTATTAAACGAGGAACCAACCGTTCTCTTTTCAATCTAATTTAATACTGTCTTTTCGTAAAGCAGTTGCTAACTGTCTTAACGAAAACCCCTTAATTCGCAATTTTAGCGTTAGCCTTTCGCCCGAACGCCAAGCGAGTCGCTCATGCTGCGTCAGCGTTCTTGGGGTCGTTCATACGATCGGGCATTGGACTTCGTTTCTTGTCTTGAACGAATTCCAATGTTTCGTTACTATGGAATATTCCCGAATATACTAAATACGGAGTGGAATATTCCGCGGCACAACACCTGCAAGATAGACAATAGTCGCAGAAATCGTATGAGTGGAAGAGTGAAAGAGCGAAAGTGGAACATGAGTGAAAGAGAAAGAATTATAAACAGAGTTGATACACTCTGTCCAAGGAGAGTCTGATGCGAGTGGCTGGGTGTGTGCGGGTAACGAGACCATACCAAGGCATAGGCACGGAACCGAAGCTCAAGCCCGAGAATACCGAGAATTTGGGTCCGAATAAGAAGAAATAATGATGAAATAATCGCAGGAATTCCCGAATATCGATGCACGACAGGATATTAAACGAGAAGAAGTTAGAGAATAGATCTAGGTAAAATTAAGTGCATAGATTAACCAGTACATACAAGCGGATAGCTACATACAAGATAGATACAAGCGTCGCAGTCTAGACGGGAATCGCCCGACTGGATAAGGGTGTAAGAGAAAGAATTGTAAATAGAGTTAATACACTCTGTCGAAGGAGCGAGTGCGAGGCGAGTGACTGGTGGTATGAGTATGTCTGTGTATCGAGCGTACAGCAATACCGCCATTCGAAAAGAATAATAAACCTTCGAAGATACCGGGAATAGGTGCACACCATTATAAAATTATAATCGTAGAAATAATCGCTAAAATTACGAAGTTAAAATGGTCATTATGCAGAATTCGAGTGACCATAATTAAAAAGTGACATTTTTTTATGAAACTATTCTTCCTGGAATAAAACCTTACCGTCAACCACTACGAAGTCTTAATTAATTAGTTATGTGATCGAGCCCAAATTCTCACGGTAAATAAAATATATGATAACGTAAAAAAAATACCGTTACATATTATAGGCAACGGTAACTTTCCGTTGTCTATTTAAAAGTCAAAGTAAGAATGTACGATAATATGTTGTTTCGAGTATTTAACGAGGAACCAACCCGTTCTCTTTTCAATCTAATTTAATACTGGTTTTCGTAAAGCAGTTGTTAACTGTGTTCACGAAAATCCCTTAATTCGCAATTTTAGCGTTAACCTATCGTCGAACGCCTAGCAAGTTGCTCATGCTGCGTCGGCGTTTTTGGGTTCGTTCGTACGATCGGGCATTGGACTTCGTTTCCTGTCTTGAACGAATTCCAATGTTTCTTTGCTTTGGAATATTCCCGAATATACGAAATACGAAGTGGAATATTCCGCGGCACAACAGCTATAACAACTTTGAAGTCAATGGTCAGCTCATTATCTCTAATGGCAGCAGTCAATCTCAAAGTGGCATTACCCTAACAACAAGATTGAAATCGGCTCTTTCGTTCTGCTCACGGACGAACGTTTACCACCAGTGACCACTGGCTCTAGTCACAATGGTGCATCCAGGTAAGGATGGGCGCACAAGGGTGGTGATATTGCAGACTGCTACTACGACGCTCATCAGGCTAATTTAAAAACTATCTGTTTTGCCCGTCTCACCCATCGCCTAATCTGCGGAGTGAAATCAGCAACCCCGTTGCTAATGGCGGGCGGAAAATGCTGAGTAGTCAGCTGGCACGCAGCTACTATGGTCGTTGTGCGGTAGCTCGATGAGAGACGACGATCTATCTCCTGCATAACGCATCGCTCAACGACGCTTTCGAATAGCTCAGCCATCTTGACGGCCAAGTAAGCATCACCTCCCTCTACTCAACTGGACATATTCTCATTGTGTTGAGAATTCCTTCCTTGGTGTTGGTGGAACAAATCTGTAAGATCTTGATAATAATGAGTTTTCACTCACGGCAGGGGATAAATAACCAGACTGACAGATGTTGGTAGAGAAAATGGTTTTATTCTACCATTGACCTCAAATACTACAAAATATATCAGAAAAAAATGCAATGTTATAAATATAAAAATAAGAACAAATGAATTTAAATGCAGGTCTGAGTGCCAGCACACAATTGTATTTATTGATTGACAAATGATTAGAATATATTCACAGTACCTTCCCAGAAAGTTTAGTTAAGGGAAAGTACAGTGAATAATAGGCACATGCGCAATTATATTAATCGAGCAGGCAAAATGTGATGAGAAAAACGTGGTACAGCCCGTGATACAGAGCACGTCACAGAATGAGAACTTTATGTTGATGTACCGTTGAGATTTACTCACCTCACCGTCATTGAATTAAGAGAAATTGTAACGATGTACTCTTACCGTATATTTGAGTCCTGGTGAGCACGAAAATGTTGAGAAGATCCGGTGAAATGGTGAAAAGTCCGAGCGAGTATACCGAGGTTGTGTGCGCTGTCCAAGCGGGTTTTCACAGAAGTGTCTAATTTTTCAATATGGCTGCACTTTACGAAAGCGTCGTTGAGCGCTGAAGTCAATGAGTGAGATACAGAGAGCTATGCCGAAGTCAAACGAGAAAGCGCGAGCCTCTTACTTCAGGCAGAATGTTCGCGAGACACTGCCTCGGCTATCGCCGCCATAACCGAGCGGAGCACGCCACCCAGCAGCAACAGGTCAACGCACGGCGAAGATCGATCGCCGTGAGCCAGCTGATTTTCCAATATTTCCGCCCGCCATCAGCAACGGAGTTGATGATTAGATACCCTGATGTTGTGCGTTGGATGAGACGGACAAGACAGCTAGTTTTGAGATCGGCCTCGTGAGAGTAGTGGTAGCAGTTCGGAGTGTCACCACCCTGGTGAGCCCATCTTTGCTTGGATGCAACGCTGTGACCCGTGCGAGTGGCTACTTGCACGGGGAGAAGCGCTCATCCGTGAGCAGAACCAAAGAGCCGACTTTGATCAAGTCATTAGGACGATACCACTTTGAGATTAGCTGCTGCCGTTGTAAGTAATGAGCAAACCATTAACACCAAAATCGTTGCACCTTCTGCTGCCACAATTACCGTTTTGAGAATCGCGAGATTGCCAAAGCCTCTAGAGTTGGCTCTAGGACAGTTGTGAGTATTTCACCAATGAGAAAATGTCCAGGTGAGAGGGCCGGTGTAGTCAACTCCTGTGTGAGTAAATGCGCGCGGTGGTGTGACTCTTGACGAAGAGAGCTGAACCATCAATTGTTGAGCACGAATTACGTTTGCCGAGCACACACAATGCAATGAAAAATATGAGTTTTTACAGGACCACTTCCGCCGACGATCCAATGAGTTAGCCGTATTTAGCTAATGTAATCTGAGTGTCTTCGTGAAGAGTCCGCAAATGCGCTTGATCGATAACCAGAGTTGAGAGTCGACAGTGACGAGCTATAATGGCAGGGTGTCTTCCTTTATATGTAGGTGCTGGTTGACTAAGGCGACCTTCTACTCTGAGCACATCTTCCTGGTCGATGAGAGCTGTAAGTTGACTGAAGGGGTGAGAGGATGGAAGAAAAAAGCCTGACTGCAGCACTTGTAATTCGTGTTAAGAAAAACACGGCTTGTGTGCTTTTGTATAAAAGTCGCTTGCTGCAGCCATCCCGTTTGCTGTGAGTGGAGCTGTTCCTGCCGATTCTAAACTCCTCCTCATTCTGGCCACTACCCTGACATAAAATCAGGTGCGATGACACAATTTTGTGAGTGATGAACAGCGTTGAATGAGATCCTAATGGTACTCAGGCGTCAGAGTCGCAGCGAGAAGAGCTATCCCCGGTCGAGCTTCCATAATGCTATTAAAACTAAAGACTTCAGAATCAGTTGATGTTGTTGGCGAAATACAACAGGTTTCACCATCCACGGTAGACCTGATCACCACAACTGATGAGAAGACAATTAAGCTGTTGAGATACCCCGCGAGGCACAATCAGCTGGATTACTTGTACCTGACACGTGACGCCATTGAGCATTGAATGTGAGTTGTTGTATTTGAGCTACTCTATTTCGGACATACTCTTTTCACCGAGCTGAATGAGCTTTGATCCAGGTGAGAGTTACCGACGAGTCCGTTCACAGGTGAGTAGATGAGATTTCGACCTTGAGTGTGGCTTGAACATATGCAAGCCATTTTGATAGCAACAGTGCTGCAGTCCGTTCAGGCCGTAGTATGGTGAGCTTCTTGAGTAGGGCTACGCGCGTTTTGAGCTGACAAGTGAAGCCACCTTTCCTGTGGATGATGAGTTAACAGTGATACAAATCACT
The DNA here is from genome assembly GCA_963942595.1 of Cylloceria caligata. NCBI lineage: Eukaryota > Metazoa > Arthropoda > Insecta > Hymenoptera > Ichneumonidae > Cylloceria > Cylloceria caligata. The sequence goes on along the minus strand of OZ012708.1, from coordinate 28,339,465 downwards.
GCAGCCATGGCTTGGTTGAGATGCATCAGAGAAGCCATACAATTCCACCGTTGAGTTGCTCCATGTGTTGAACCATCGAGGAATTGAGAGTCTGTAGACATGTGAGATATTCTCTGATTGCAATTCATCGTGTTGAGACCAGGGATGGCAGTAGATGATCCCAGTTGAGCTTGTGAAGCCAGAGCTCTTGTAAGAGTATTTTGGCTCTGATCACAACCGGTGAGACGAAACCAAGTGGATCGAAGAGTAGAGCCACCTCTGAAAGAACGAGGCATTTGGTGAGATTTTTTTGAGTTGAGCTGAACCTTGATGCGAATGTGAACTTGTCCTCGTGAGGAGACTAAGTCAAACCAAGAATTTTTTTCTCGCAGTCGTCCATTGAGATAGCTAAGCTTGACGGTGATATTGAGATACTAGCAAGGAGTTTGAGGTCCGACGAGTGCCACTTGGCGAGTGGAAAACCGCCCGCCATGCACAAGTCCTTGAGTTAGTGAGCTATTTCAATGAGTTGATGAGTTGAATCCGCCCCTCCGAAAATGTCGTCCACGTACCTGCCGAACGTGATAGATGGCACAGCAAGGGGAAAACGATGACCTTCCTCTTCGGTAAGCTGCATGAGAGTTCTGACAGCCAAAAATGGAGCAGCCTTTGTACCATATGTTACGGTTGTTAAGTGATATGGCACAGGATTGAGTTAATCATCTTTCCACAAAATTCGTTCAAGATTCCAATCCTCTGGATGAATGCGAATTTAACGATACATGTTGTAACGTCAGTGGCAAAGATGTATCTGTGGTGACGGATCCAAATAAGCGCGTCCGAAATATCGAACAACAGATAAGGCCAGTGTGCATGATGCCATTGAGAGACTTTCCAGATGATGTGGAGCTAGAGCCATTAAATACCACACATAATTTAGTGGTGACTCTGTCTGGCTTGAGAACACCCTGGTGAGGCAGATAATATTGCGTTTCTCTTGCAGATGATGATGAAGCGTTCACCATGTGACCAAGTTGTTCATATTCGTCCATGAGTTGTGTGAGTAGAGCTGACCATATTCAGCGTTCTTTGAGATTTCCCGTATGATGTACTGCAGACACCGATGTGCTTTTGAGTATGAGTTTCCCAGATTAGCAGGCGGAGATGAGAAAGGAAGCCGAACGATGTATCGGCCTGTAGAATCACGCTGATGCGTCTTGCGAAAATGATCGTCGCATGCCTGCTCCTCTGGTGTGAGTTAATCGAGTTTGTCCTTTGGTGGCTCTTCTTGAACCTAGAATTTTGTGAGCACGTCTTGTAATTCCTGATCATGCTGCCGTACAGCACAATAAACAGTGAGTGCTTCCTCCGATCCCCTCGATCGAAATTGTTGAGTGCTTGCGTGATGTATTGAGTTTCCGGAAGAGCTCTTCCGTAATGAAAGTCAATTCCGATCCTGGATCGAGGTGAAGACGTGCCTGATGAGTTGCTAGTAGCGTTGAGCATCTGTTTGTGAGTTGAACCGATGAGTGAACGACTGCGTCAACACCCTAGTGTATTGACGGCTGTGTATTGTGTGGTTGAGCGGCGACGGATGTTGCAGATGGTGCCGTTTAATGCAGCAGCGTGCGGTCTGCGCTTGCCGTCGCATGGTGCACAGTCGATTGGTGAGTGCCGACCTTGTAGGAGCAAGATTCGCTGACGATGACCGTGTAGAGATGGTTGATTGCGTTAGAGTGGCGAAACGATCATGTTACACGAGGAGACGATCCAAGAGTACGACAGGCGCGAAGTACACTGTCGGTCAGACCAGTGAGCGGAAGTCACCAGGTTTGGTGGACGATTCACTGGTGAGCGAAGACTTGATTGCGTAGGTGGTGAAACCAGCAGCTTCTTACCAGAAGCCCACTTAACTCCGTCACCGACCTGAGCTCGCTTGCCTTTGTCTGCCATGATACTACGAGAGAGTGCACTAATTAATATGTGCAAACTCTACATCTTTGCAAATAGGCGATACTCGTTTGAGCACTGTTAATGCGAAAATAGAGAAATAAGCAAAATAAAACTCCGCAGAGCTGTACGATACCCCACGATGCAGATGTAGTGCTGCGACGAGGCGATCAACATGTAGCGTTCATACTGCGGAGCTAGACTGGCGAGCTCTGTTGTGAATGCTAGAGCTCGTTGAGCTGTCAGATCGTCCTCCGATGAGGTGAGCTGGTGATACTCGTTCGTTTGGTGATAGCGCCCGGTGCCGTTCCATCTGGCACTTGCAATGACCACTTATCGTTAAGGTCCCGTTGTCTGGCAGGTTGCGCTTAGACATGGTGCGCAAGGATGATAATGTGACACAGAAATGATATAAAGGAACGAAGATACTTCGCAAAGCGCTACTTTACCAAACTGCTTGGCTGACGAGTACCAGGATGAGCCGATGAGGTATGTCTGCAAGGGATATCCGCAAAGTCCTACGTGGAGATCAGCCGAGAGATACGTGCCGAAGGTAGATAACCCTGGTCCTACCCTGCGCGTGAGTCGAAATCCGGCTCGAAGGACCAAATGTTGAGAATTCCTTTCTCGGTGTTGGTGGAACAAATCTGTAAGATATTGATAATAATGAGTTTTCACTCACGGCAGGGGATAAATAACCAGACTGACAGATGTTAGTAGAGAAAATGGTTTTATTCTACCATCGACCTCAAATACTATAAAATATATCAGAAAAAAAAACATAATAAATATAAAAATAAATACAAATGAATTTAAATGCAGGTCTGAGTGCCAGCACACAATTGTATTAATTGTGTTCTATCTTCTATTGAGTGTAGTGTACGTGGTACAGCCAGCGCTGCAGAGCACGCCACGGAATGAGAACTTTATGTTGATGTACTGATAAGATTTACTCACCTCACCATCATTGAATTTAGAGAAATTGTAACGATGTACTCTTACCGTGTATTTGAGTCCTGGTGAGCACGAAAATATAGAGAAGATCCGGTGAGATGGTGAAAAGTCCGAGCGAGTGTAACGAGGATGTGTGCGCTGTCCAAGCGGGTTTTCACAAAAGTGTCTAATTTTTCAATATGGCTGCACTTTAGGAAAGCGTCGTTGAGTACTGAAGTCAAATGAATTAGATGCAGAGAGCTATGCCGAAGTCAAACGAAAGAGCGCGAGCCTTTTGCTTAAAGCAGCATGTTCGCAAGGCACTGCCTCGGCTATCTCCGGCATAGCCGAGCGCAGCACGCCACCCAGCAGGTACAGGTCGACGCACGGCGAAGATCGATCGCCGTGCGCCAGCTGATTTTCCAACACATTGCCTTTCTCGGATATTCTCATGTCGTATTATGAATTCATATATGGTATTGTTTATGTATAATGTTTATGCATATTAGTACTTGTGCATTCTATGATATTTGTAAGGTACGACTAATTGCATAAACAGTTGTTATAGAAATATGCATAGCTCTTTGTCCAGGAACATACGCACCAAAATGAATTTGTAAGTAAGAATAAGCCCAGGGTTATTTTTTGTGTGTGTGGTTGGTTCGTGTAACGAACCTCGTATGTATGCAAAATATTATTTGATGTGTTTCATGTGGAATCGGCCTGTAAAACAACGAACTAAAAATGTCTTAAAACATATCCAAGGTGTGTTAAAAAAATAATGGAGATTTCGTAACTTTACGTGTTGTAATAGTCCGATTCACGCGATTTTTTCGTCGTTGTGTTGGTAGACTTGTTTGAAAAGTTGCTTTACTGTGTTAACCATATTGGATATTTAGTCTGTTGTCAGCTGCCAAAAAAAAAAGTCACATATGTTTTGGTAGGATCGGCGATTTAAAAAATGGATCAGAGAATTTGTATTAAATTTTGCTATAAGAATGGAATAAAGTGCAGCAAAGTTTACAAAATGTAAAATATTGCTTTTGGTGAGTCGGCTATGAGTAAAGGGTGCATAAGTAGTATAAGCGTTTCCAAGATGACCGTGAAGAGATTAAAGATGACGAGCATCCTGGACGCCCCAGCACATCACAAACCGATGAAAACGTGGAAGAAGTAAAAGAAATAATTATGGAGGATCGTCAAATCACAATCAGAGAAGTAGATGATGATGTTGGCATATCAATTGGCTCATGACATGACATTTTTTCAGAGGTTTTGGGTATGAAATGTATTGCAGCAAAATGTGTTCCAAAATTGTTGAATTTTGAACAAAAACAGCGGCGAATGGTAGTTGCTCAAGAGTCACTAAATAAAGTCAACAACGACGCAGAACTACTGAAACGTGTCATAACAGGTAATAAAACATGGGTTTACGGATATGACGTCGAAACTAATGCTCAATCGCCCCAGTGGAGGCATTCTGGATCGCCAGGACCGAAAAAAGTTTAACAAGTGCGGTCGCATGTAAAGGTTATGCTCACTGTTGTAGCGTTTTAGCCTGTCTCCCGCCTTTTTTCATTCAAATATCCGGGAAACAAGCCAAAACTTTATTCAAACCTTTTAGGAAAAATATAATAAAATCATGGATTGTATTTTAGAGATAGATTATTCTTTATTTGATTGATCCACGAAAGATACCTGACTATTGGCTATATTCTCTCTTGAGAGATCTTCATCTAAACATCTTTATGTCTGGCCGACCAAATCATAAGTCAATTCCGGATGGTTTTACTACTTCAACTGCGACTCAATGGTCAATGTGCAAGAAAAAATACCTTAATTATACATCCAACACAACATACACCGCAAGAACATCAAACTGGTCTCGTAGCAATGAGGTTCGAGGATAGTCGATTGGCTACATACAAGATATACATATATCTAACGTTATGAACCCTTTTAAAATCAGGTGATATAAGAGAACAATTCCGATCACAGGAGACTATAGGGCGTCTTCAAATTGAATTCTTGACGTTCATTATAATCATTCCGATTGACCGACACTCATTTGTATTAACAGATATATATTGTGGAATAATAATTCTTTACATATATCATAATCATTTGGATTGACCGATAGATAGTTTGTAATAATAATGTCACCAGCTCGTCTAAGATAGAGACCAAAACTCTGTATCGAGCTTGTGACATAAAAACTTGTTATTTTCATACATAGTATAAAAAGATATACATCCTCCTAGTATATTCGTCGGCAGATCGACAGATATTGATAGATACGATGACATAGCAAACCGGCTCGACAATGAACGAGACCCGAAACAAAGCGTCGAGCTGGTCATATAAAAACTTGTTATTATACTCGCCGAGATTTCTTAACCCGGCTCCGTTAAATTCTTGGACGTTTTTGCTTCCGCTCAAGGTTATGTGGGCTCAACCACATTTCTTTAAGGTTCCCATTGAGATTTTTCTTCTTTCATAAAAGATAGATATCGCTCACCTCAATGGTCCAAACTTATGGAATCAGATACCCGACTTTGGTGTATGTCCAGAGTCCTTTCACGCGAATCCTTTCTTCGTCTTGAATTCGCAATAGTTGGCGCGAATCGTCCCTCATATGAGCTGTGCCTTGAGCGATGATATTTGATTTCGTCGAAACTGGTGATCCAATATATTGGAGTCGATTGCAGACTTCCTTGGCGATCCAGTGATAAGTTCCATGCAACCGTATCCCGTCGCATTAAGTGGAGATCACCATTTGTAGGACTTGTGAGGTTATAACGAAGCGAAAGATTTTGCTAGACCAGCTTCTAGAAGCTTCGTTGGACGACTTTCTCCAACTGCATCGCGTCGGGGTTAACATACTCTGGCGCACGACAGTCCAAAGTACGACTTTTAACATACCTCGCAGAGGTGGCGACCTATTGCGTCGAAAGACTGCATGGCACGAAATATAAAATATTGAGTGATATTCTACACTGTGTTCTTCGATTTTAACGGCATAGCACACTATGAGTGCTTGCTACAAGGTCAAACGGTCAATAAGGAGTACTACTCGCAAGTTTAACGCCGTTTGCGTAAAGCAATCTTTAAAAAACGCCCGGATTTGTGAGGAAACATTTCATGGTTTTTGCACCACGATCATGCTCTTGCTCACACTTGATTGTTTGTTCGTGATTTTTTGGCCAAAAACAACCCTGTAATGATGTCCTAGCCTCCATATTCGCCAGACATGGTTCCATGTGACTTTTTCCTATTTCCAAAAATAAAGAGAACCTAAAAGGGCCGTCGTGTTGTAAGCATAGATGAGATTAAAAACGCATTGCTAAGAGAGCTAAAAGCTATCCCAAAGAACCAGTTCCAGACGTGTTTTGGGAATCGGAAAAAGTACTGGCATGAGTGTATAATATCTAATTAGGACTATTTTGAAAGGGACAACATTGTTGTAGACGAATAAATAAAATTCTATTTAAAAAACAAAAATTTCCGTTATTTTTTCAACACACCTCGTATGTGTCTAGGACTTGCAGCAAAAAGAAAAATGCAGACTGTTTGTTCGGGAATTCGCCTCGGTGTTATTCGAATCGCTCCATTCACACTCAACGTCATCGATGCATGTCATATGAGTGACGTTAGTGAGTGCTCGGATCACTACAACGAAAAAATGATGCCCCTGCAACTGCAGCACGGCAACTGGAAAATCGCGGTCTTCATGGAAATCAGGCGCTTCATCGAGGACTTCCCTACCGACGGAGCACGACTGCGGATGACGAGGGGTCCAGGGTTCATATAATCTCAAAATCCGAAAAATATCTGTCAGGAAATACGAGTATTACGCGTAAGGTACATTACAAGCCAGATAACTCAAACAGAATCGTTCGTTAACGAATTAAAACAAGTCGCGTATGATACCCGTCTTATTCGTAAGCCTATGGAGTATATAATCCACCATCGTGAAGAGAAGGTCAGTCTCTTTTGCTTCGTTGAATCGGTTAGTAAATCATAATTCAGTATCCTAACTCAAGGAGAAGCCGAGTACTTCACAACCAAATTTACCGACTGTTTGACGATCAAACGAATCTTTCTCATCTAATCGGAAAACAAATGCCTATAACGACATCGAGACTACAGGTGCTACATAAGGCAAACACTGCAGAGGCCCGACATGTGGACAGTCTAGTAAAACAAGTTACGTAGCTGCCGATGGAAAAATATGATCGACACAGGAACGAAGCCCGGCTGCACTATAATAACACGCTGATAAACTGTCACATGCAAACACTATCTACGCGTTACCGCTGTCGCGCGCGATCTTTTACTCGACCCGACTGCTTCGACTACAGAGCAGTTATGGGCCAAGGCCAAGATCCATCTCATCAGTTGGGAGGATCATCAGCACCATCCCGTCATCCAAACCACCCTCGCAAAACCGAAGGTACGTGTTAATAAGCCGACGACCCCCATCGGTGAGCCGACGGGTCAGGGATAGCCGCCAATATCGGCTTTAGAGGAGCCTCAGCACGTGCTTCTACAGGAACATGTGGCGGAATTCAGGCTCGATGACGCTTGAGTCCCGCCTCCATCGCAGTTGCAAAAATGAAACGGAACAACGCCAGCTTCGCAGTCCCCGAGTGATTGAAAGTGCAACCTTAACCTCGCCTCGTTTATGTATAAAGTACCTACGAGGTGAGTTTGCGTGGGTGTGGTTGTATAGCTGCATTTCTTTTAATATACGAGGTCTGTTCAAAAAGTATTGCGAATTTTGTGTTTTTTCTAAAAGTATTTATTTATTCATTAATATCTATTTTATCCCCTTCAAAGTAATTCCCCTCGGATATAATACATTTATGCCAACGTTTTTCCCAATCCTCGAAGCACTTAAAAAAATCATTTTTTGTGATCTTGTTCAGCTCCTCCTTCGATGCCGTCTTTATCGCTTCAATCGTGGCGTAGTGTCGTCCTTTCATGGGCCTCTTCAGTTTTGGGAACAGGAAAAAGTCACAGGGGGCCAGTTATGACCGTCTGGAGCAAATTTGGGTCGTCGCGGACCGAGTCCAACAGCTCCTTAGCAATGTTAACGCGACACTGTTTTTGTTCGAAATTGAGCAATTTTGGCACGAATTTCGCGGCGACCCGTCTCATACCCAAATCATTGGTAAAAATCGAATAGCACGAGCCAATCGATATGTTTAGGTCCTCAGCAACTTCTCTAACGGTGATTCGACGATTGGCCAATATTATTTTCTTCACTTCATCAATGTTTTCGTTTGTTGTTGATGTGCTCGGGCGTCCGGCACGCTTTTCGTTGTTCACATCTTCTCGGCCTTCTGAGAACATTTTGTACGACCGATAAACGTTGCTTTGGTCCAAGGTAGCTTCACTATATGCCACAGTCAACATTCGGAATGTGTCCGTGCACTTAATTTTGTTTTTCACACAAAAATTGATACAGATTCTTTGATCCATTTTTTGGAATAGGCAAAATTCGAAGACAAGCCAAAACACGTCCAACCAAAATAGCTGTCAACAATTAACTAAACATTAAAAATGGCCGACTTTGTCAGCATAAGTGAGGGACATGATTACCAACCTAACGCCACAAAAAAATCGAAAATCGAATATACGTAGCCCGCGGAAATTCAAAATTCGCGATACTTTTTGAACAGACCTCGTATATACTGTAACATAGTTACAGCCGCTAGCCTATTTTATTATTTCGAAAGCACCGAGCATTGCGGTCACTAGGCCACCGAACCCGGAATTTAAGAAAAACTAGCTACGTCACAGCTCAGGAATTCCCTTGCTGCCGTAAACAGCAGGTCAGCGACCAGCTGGCCTCACTTGGCGGCGAGGGGGAGACGGGTAGCGCGGTAACGGTAAGCTGAGAAATTATGAAATCTCGGTGGATTTAAAAATTGAAGCCGATAATGACGTAGAGGGGTACCAAACGGGGGGAAAGGCTATAAAAGAGCCTGCGCGGAGGAAAATGCTCTCTTACTCTTCTGGCCCAGGTTACTAAGTTGAAAGCGATTAAAAAACAAAGTTGTCCATTTTTCTTGAGTTATAAAAATTTATTCATACTAGTATTTGAGTGGAATACGTGTTTTTGCAAGATAATAAAAATCGTGTCAGTGAGCGTGGAACAGCGAAAACGACAGAAAAGAAAGGACAGGCGAGTCATTAAAATAATATAGAAATTTTTAGTGGCATCTTGAGTAAACTGATCTAGATTTAGATAGCTTTTAAGTGAATAGAATGAAGTGTAGAGAATTAAGTTAATAGAATTAGGCAGGTAGTGTTTAAGAAACTAGAATTAAAGTGCACGGCATTTAAACCAGTGGATAGGCAACCGAGTCGATTGAACGAGGCTAGTAGGAAAGTGAAGCAAGGGATAAATAAAGAGATCTATAGGACGATCGAGACATCGGGTGTAAGAGCGAGTGCGACGCGTTTAACTGTGGATGTGTGCGTTGAGCGTAGAGCTCACTACCAACGCACAAAACAATAACAGAATACCGAGCTGGATGTACTGAGAACTTATGTCGACGTAATACAGAAAAGAATTGTGGAGATAATCGTTGTAATTAACGAAGTTAAATGAACTGTACTGGCCATTGGTACCAGGAAACCGAACGTTAACATTCTGTTTTTAATTGTTTGCATCAATAAACCCTATTCTCACCTACCGAGAAGTCTAAAATTAATTACACCTGTGATTGAGCTCGAATTTCCCCTGGGAAAGTAAATTTAATGTTAACGATAAAAAAAATGTCCGTTACAATACACTATGACAAAATATGTCACTTAAAAGTCTGTCCCTCGCTGGGTGGCTCGAGGGCCGCCACTCACCGGTAAAATACCGTAAGGTAATAATTAGTTTATTCTATGATACTATTTCTATTCGAAGTTTTATTTTTCTGTTATTACGAGGGTCGATCAATAAATAGTCGGCTTGGTAAAGAAAATCGCGTTTTTTTGGACAAAAATCTTTTTATTTCTCAACATAATCTCCTTTTAACTCTATACACTTATTCCAACGATTTTCCAATTTTTTTATGCCCTCCGAATAATACGATTTCGGAAGGTCCTCAAAATAGATCACGGTTTCGGCGATGAGGTCATCTCTGGAACCAAATCTCTTTCCGCCAAGCCATTTTTTCAGGTTTGGAAACAGAAACTAGTCGGAGGGGGCCAAATCTGGAGAATACGGTGGATGCGAAAGCAATTCGTATTTAAATTCATGAATTTTGGAATCAGCTACACGTTCTCTTTTATGGTCGACAGTGAGCAAACGCGGAACTTATCTTGCGGATAACTTTTTCATACCCAACTGATCACTCAGGATTTTAATCACTGAGCGATATGATATGCCTGTGACCTCAGCAATCTCACGCACTTTTAGTCTCCGATCATTTCAACGATCAAAAAGTCTCCGACTTTTTCAATTGTTTCTGGTATGACGACCTCATTTAGAGGACCTGGATGTTCGCCGTCAGCAATGCTCGTACGACCGCGTTTAAATTCAGCTGTCCAATATTTAATGGTTGATAACGAAGGTGCAAGGTCCATATAAACTTTGTCTAGCTCCGCTTTGATTTCATTGTTCGTTTTCTTTTTCAAAAACAAAAATCGAATCACTGCACGATACTCAATTTTTAAAAACACAAAAATTGTTTGTCTTTCGACGCTGTCAAACGCGAACTAAACATCGCAGCGAGCTGAAACTTTGACAACAGTCATGTAAAGGATGGCACTACTAAACGTCGCTATTGATTTCTTTCCTCGACCAACAGATGACGCAAGGCCGACTATTTATTGATCAACCCTCGTATATTCGCACCTATAAATTAGTCAGTAAGTCTATTATAAATCCCCTCATCATGCCCCCCTCCCCGTAACCCATCCTCAAGCACCCGTACTCATGCGCCGTGCGAAACTGCCACGACCCTGGAAGACAGCCCTTATTTGAACACCGTACAACAGGTGAATACTTCCAGTCGTTGGCCATATCATTGCTCTGTCACTTTTACTAGGTGCGGCCATCTTCCGTTGAGTGGCATACCATCACATATACCACTAGCAGACTATCGAGCTAGATCAACGATACCCCGCTACACCCCGTTTTCCCGCCGTAGCCAAACTCCTACCGCTATCCCACTACATCCCGTGCTCTCGCTGCCACTCAACGCATCGGCAGCAGCACCGTTACCCAGCTACGCACCCAACTTTCCACGCCACACCAACGCTTCACGACAACCACACTCACTACTCTCCACGCAACAGTGACGTCCCGCTAGTGATACTTCGAGCCAGGCAGCGAGCGAGTCAGGACATACAAACGATTGTATTAGCAGTAGAGACAATTTGATAAAATTTCGAGAAGTAGCGAGAAAGGCATCGAGTTAAATATACAGAATTTATAATATCGATTCCGCTACCCACCCCCCGCTCGTCAATTATCGAAGTAAATAGAGTTTTCGTGCGCATATTAGCCCCGGGACATATATCTAAATCTAGAGTAAATGAGAAATACCGTCGTACGGCGGTAATAGTCAAGAAGCCGTGGAGTTCGGGATTCCACCATCCAGAGATATTTCCTTATGCCACCCCACTAGCTAGTTCCTCCCCCTCCCTTGACGGTATAATCTATTTCAGAATAATATATTGTCACTTTGCTACATCAGAGAGTAGCTGGCGCCCAAGCATTCAATTTCATTTATTCTTTTTGTTGTTATTATTTTATACGATCCATCGAGTTTTGTTTTGCATTTCCTTTGTTTAATCGAGCTTTTATGTAGTGAGATTATTTGAGTTCATTATTTTATCTAAAACCTTCCAGCTTCACCCTTTTTGATTATCAGTATTATTTTGCCATTCCCCATTTCCTTCTCCCCATTTTCGAGTATGGATATATTTATTGCTTCAGTTTGGTTTTCATCGGTTATTTGAATATAACGGCATTATAATTTTATAATTTATGTGCAGTTGCCGAATTTTCTTTGTTGATCCGAATCCCTTTCTTAATTGTAGAAATCGGTCACAACAACCTTTCGTTTCATTTTGCGTAGGTACGTATGCATACATCTTTGTAAGTATACATGCCTATATGTGTTTGAAAATCTGCGAGTAAATACCACTATATGGCATTTACGAAAGTATGGCGTTAAAATAAGGTCGGCTGGGTCGGTGATACCTTGAGGGGAACGGCGGGTGTTACGTTCTGAGCAAGGGTCTCTGAAATTTTCTGAGATTCGTGGTCAATACATATGCACGAGCAGATACCGCCCTCGCCCCCTGGATAGGCATGCCGCGCGGACTCCTTCTTTCCTTGTCTGGAGCACGGCGCGCGCGAGTCACCTGATACTGTCGTGCGAAAAACTCTCGACAGGAAACAGCTCGGCGGAAAATAATATCTTCCCTCTTCACTTCACCTGCGAATGAGATGATCGTTGCTCGGCAGAAGCAAGGAGGAGACGGTTGCACTTTGCACTGGAATAAAGTACTGACTTCAGAATAAACTGCCCTCTTCTTCTCCTGACCGGAGTTCGCAAGTCCCTATTCAGGCGAACAACACGGTAGTCTTCTTTCGATAACCAAATCACCAATTGCTCGAAGTGAAGCTCTATGTAGGTACGCTGCAAAGCACAAATTTAGTCTTCGATATAGAACTCCGGTTTTAGGACTCCGGGACACAATACCGCGAGTTCTCACAAACCCCGGTAGTACAGTGTGTCACATGTTAGTCCTCCGCAAATTATTAATATAGTTTTCAATATCACAGAATTTATATTGACTATTACTATTATTGTTCATCGTTATTAAGGATACATTATTGCTTATTCGGAATGAACCAAGAAACTATGTACGAGTTGTAATGTAACGCAATTAAAGCGATCCGCTACAATTTAAAAGATCAACATCGACAATGAAGAATAGAATACGAAAACAATCCAGAAATATAGAAATATTTGTCGTCCCCAGTCACAATGCTATGCAGAAATCCCTTCCGTCTTTGCTTTTCAAGAAACTGTTCACAAGCAAGCAAACGCCGTTCAACATCTCTCGGTTTCAACTCGTACGCACCACATTTCCTTGCTTCTGAATTATTCCCATGGCTTTGAGGCATTTTGAAATTGCTTGTTGAGTCACTCCGAATGATCGTACCAATTCTTCTTGACTTTAACACGAGTCGTGATCAAGTAATGCCTCAAATTCTGCATCTTCGAAAACCTTCTCTCTTCCACCGCTGTGCCGGTCTTCGACGTAAAAATTACCGTTTTTGAAGCGTTGAAACCACTAACGACATGTTAATTCACTAATAGCGGCCTCACCATAAATATTTAAGAGTATTTGATGAGTCTCAGCTGCTGATTTATTCATATTGAAGCAAAAAATTAAAACCTCCCGCAAATGACGAGAATTTGGCTCGAAAACTGACATTAAAAATCGAGAATAACTTTATGATGCAAACACAAATCGAGTAATGTTTCTGTGGAGCTATGTTTATAGATGTCCAAGTTTATTGCATGACGTCTATGATCTATTTATTTCGACCACTACTTACCGTTAAAGTCATCTATAGGAAAAATGGTGGAAGCAAAGTTGTACACCTAATACGCAAATACGAAATACCAGGTGTACAAGTATAAATGCGGATTACAGACAACAGATGGCGCACGAATGCAGTTTGTGTTATAAAGATTTAACACTGCGCCATTTTGGTGTGTCATCAACAAGTGTCAGATGCGCACGAGTGATAAATTGGAAAAGTGTGTGCATAGTGTTGTGTTGTTGTGTCCAATATGTCGAAATTTATACCGAACAAAGAGCATTCGCGGACAGCATTATTTTTTTATTTTCATTTGAAAAAAACTTCTGCTGAATTATACCGATTACTTCGCAAAGCTTATGGTGAATATGCTCCATCGCAAGCTACGTGTGAACGATGGTTTCGGCGTTTTAAAAGTGGTGACTTCGATGTTTGCAGACAAGAAAAGCCGCCAAAAAATACGAAGATGTGGAATTGCAAGCATTGTTGGACGAAAATGATTCGCAAATACAAAAACAACTCGCCGAGCAATTGAGCGTTAGTCAACAAGCTGTTTCCAATCGGCTATTAGAGATAGGAAAGATTCAGAAGACCGGTTGATGGGTACCACATGCGTTGATAGACAGGTAAAAGGAAAAACGCGAAAACACATGTGACATTTTGCTCGCTCGGTACAAAAGGAAATCGTTTTTGCATCGTATAGTTACAGGGGGTGAAAAATGGATTTATTTTGAGAATCCCAAGCGTAAAAAATCATGGGTAGACCCAGGCGCACCATCCACATCGACCGCAGGACCGAATCGCTTTGGCAGAAAGAAGATGCTCTGTTTTTGGTGGGACCAGAGGAGCGTGGTCTATTATGAGCTGTTAAAACCTGGACAAACGGTTGATACTAAATGTAACTAACAACAATTGACCCATTTGAACCGTTCGCTGCTTGAAAAAAGGCCAGAATACCGAAAGAGGCAACACAAAGTCATTTTTCTTCATGACAATGCTCCATCACGTATGGCAAAACCGGTTCGCGACACGTTGGAAGCATTCAGCTGGGAAGTTCTACCACATGCGGCTTACTCACCAGACTTGGCTCCTTCCGATTACCATTTGTTTGCATCGAAGGGTCACGCACTTGCTGAGCAGCGCTTTGGTCTGTACGAAGATGTGAAAATATTCCTCGATAAATGGTTTGCAGCAAAAGGAGAAGATTTTGACTGGCGTGGTATTTACAAATTTCCCGAAAGATGGGAAAAATGTATAACAAGCGATGCAAATGTAAAAATGTATCAGGAGTACAAATTGAAAATGCGGGATTTTTTTCTATTTTTGAACGTTTATTCTGAAAAAATGGTAACAAATGAATTATTCAAAGTATTGTCCATCGCTAGCCACAACTTTTTCCCATCTTTCTGGCAATTTACGGATACCGTCGCGAAAAAATTCGGCCGGCTTGGCTGCTATCCAGTCATCGACCCATTTTTGGGCTTCTTCGTAAGAATGGAAGCGCTGGTCAGCTAGGCCATGTGTCATCGATCGGAAAAGGTGGTAATCGGAAGGAGCAATATCTGGGCTATACGGCGGGCGGGGTAAGACTTCCCATTTCAGCGTTTGTAGGTATGTTTTGACCGGCGCTGCAACATGTGGCCGAGCGTTGTCATGTTGCAAAATTACTTTGTCGTGTCTTTGCTCGTATTGTGGCCGTTTTTCTTTGAGTGCGCGGCTCAAACGCATCAATTGAGTTCGGTATAGTGCTCCTGTGATGGTTTCGTTCGATTTCAATAGCTCATAATACACCACACCCAGCTGGTCCCACCAAATACAGAGCATGAGCTTGGCGCCGTGAATATTTGGTTTGGCCGTCGATGATGATGCATGGCCGGGGTAACCATATGATTTTTTGCGCTTCGGGTTATCGTAATGGATCCACTTTTCATCACCAGTGACAATGCGATGCAAAAAACCCTTCCGTTTTTGCCGTTCGAGCAGCAGTTCGCATGCAAAAAAACGGCGCTCGACGTCTCTCGGCTTCAGCTCATACGGCACCCAATGTCCTTGCTTTTGGATCATTCCGAGGGCTTTTATACGATGGGAAATGGCTTGTTGTGTCACTCCCAATGAATCTGCGAGCTCTTGTTGAGTTTGACACGAGTCTTCATTGAGTATTGCCTCCAATTCAGCATTCTCAAACTTTTTCACTTGGCCCGGCCGCTCTTTGTCCTCAACGTCAAAATCACCACTTCTAAACCGCACAAACCATCTCTCGCACGTTGAAACCGATGGAACATGACTCGGATAAGCCTCGGAGACCAATCGATGTGCTTCAGCAGCACTTTTCTTCAAATTAAAGAGGTAAATTAAAACTTCCCGCAAATGCTGTTTTGTTGGCACGAAACTCGACATATTGAGAGCTCAAAAAAACTATGAATTTGACACTGCGACAAATTGACACATACTGAAAATTAAAGCTATAAGACGTAGCTTTGACATGAACATAGTCACAGTACTGCCTGATGCGTATAGCGTTAGTAACGCCATCTGTTATCAAACCCGCATTTTCAATTTGTACCCCTGATATAACAAGCGAGCATACTTAGAATGAAATACTTTTTATCATTCTTCCTGTTTAACATGTTTTTTTAGAAAAAAAATCCGCATTTAATACTTGAACACCTGGTAAAACTAAAAGATCACATTAAAACATTCCCGTCAAGATGGATCTTCAGCGATAAAAATCACGGAAGAGATAAATTATTGCTACTTATCTATAAATAAAGTCGCTATTAGACGCCCGCAATACCAGGCAAGCAACAAGAACAAGTAGGCTTACGGCGAGTAACCGCGAGTCCCCATCCGAAAAGAATTAGTACCCAGCAGCAGGCAGGACCACCCGAAGAAGCCACGCACCTAGTTAGACGAACACCTAACGCACCAGGCCCCGCCTCCTCGCTTAGACTACATGCAAAAGGCAAGCACGGTACGCCAAGACCGCTACTCAACGGGCCGAGGCAGAACTACAATAAACTTGTGGAACCCTCGGGGTTCCACAAGCTCGACTAATCGATATACCACAGGGTGTCGTTACATGTAATTATTCAAGAATCGACCCCCACTAAACGACAAACATCCAAAACATGGAAAAGACATTAAATAATTACTTTTTCAAACAAACAAAATTACAGAATCAACCCTCGGTATATTGCCAACACCTAGAACACAACAAAGGAACAGAAGGCCATAAAATGAACGGAAAGCAAACAAAAAACACCAAAAGTACGATTTTTTATACAAAATCAATTATAAACCATTAAAAACCAAATCTGTTGAGAATCCGTCCGATGGTGTGTGACAGATCTTAATTTGAGTCCTGGTGAGCAAACGAAGGTTGAGATGATCCGGTGGAAAATGTGAAAATTTGTCCGAGCCTTGCAATGTGCGGGCGCTGTTCGAGCGGGTTTTCACGTAAGTGTCGACATATCCAATATGGTTGCTGGATATGAAAGCGTCGTTGGGCGCTGAACTTAATTGAGAGAGATAGCCGGTGAGCGAAGCCGAAGTCAAGCGAGAGAGACATCCTCTCGCTCAACGCGGCATGCCTACGAGGCACAGCCTCGGCTCCGCGAAGCCCTGCCTCGGCTGTCTCCGGCCCAACCGAACGCAGCGTGCTAGAGCACAGCAACAGGTCGACGCACGGCAAATATCGATCGCCGTGCGCCAGCTGATTATCCAACATTTCCACCCACCATCAGCAACGGGGTTGATGATTAATTACTGATCTGAGTCGGATGAGACAGGCAGGACAGCTAGTTTTGAGATCGGCCTGGTGAGCGTAGTGGCAGCAGTTCAAAGTGTCACCACCCTGGTGAGCCCATATTTGCCTGGATGCAACGCCGTGACTCGTGCAAGTGGCCACGTGCACGGTGGAAAGCGCTCATCCGTGAGGAGAACCAAGGAGCCAACTTTTATGTTGTTATTGGGGTGAAGCCACTTCGATATGGACTGCTGCCGTTGTAGATAATAAGCAGACCATTGTCGCCAAAATTGTTGTATTTTTGCTGCAACAATTGCCACCTTGAGAGCCGTGAGAGTGATAAATCCTCTAGCGTAGGCTCTGGGACCGTGGTAAGAGCTTCACCAATGAGAAAGGGTTCCAGGCGTAAGAGCAGATGAGTCATCAGGATCATCGCTGAGTGGTTCCAGAGGTCTTGAGTTAAGTATAGCCTCGATTTGAGTCAGCAGCGTTGCGAGTTCTTCGAACGTGAGTGCTGTATCACCCACCGTTCGTCGCAGATGAAATTTGACCGATTTTACCGCTGCTTCCCATTTGCCACCCATGTGTGGAGTCGCAGGTGGATTGAATCTCCACGTAATTTGTTGATTTGCGAGAAATTAAGCGATGGTCTGATGTTCTTGAGAGGCCTTCCTGAACAGCTGACGTATGGATTTGTGAGCACCAATGAAGTTCATGCCACAGTCAGAATATAGAGTGTGAGGAAGGCCGCGCCGAGATGAGAAACGCCTGAACATTGAGAGGAAGCCATCAGCTGAGTAGTCGCTGACGACCTCGAGATGTAGAGCTGAAGTGGCGAGACACACAAAAACACAGATCCAGCCTTTGTGTGTTTTACTTCCTCACCCCTTCCAAGTTTTGAGTGTGAGAGGGCCGGCGTAGTCAACTCCTGTGTGAGCGAATACGCGCGTTGGTAAGACTCGTGTCAGAGGAAGCTGACACATCAATTGTTGAGCCCGAACTCCTCTCTGCCGAGCACACACAACACAATGTAAAATGTGTGATTTTACAGGAGCTCTTCCGCCAACGGTCCAATGAGTTAGCCTTATTTGGGCTAATGTGAGCTGAGTGCCTCCGTGAAGAGTCCGCACGTGAGCTTGATCAATAATAAGAGTTGAGAATCGAGAGTGACGAGGTAGAATGGCAGGATGTCTTCCCTCATATGTGAGTACTGATTGAGCAAGGCGACCTCCTACTCTGAGTACACCCTCCTGGTCGATGAAAGCTGTTAGTCGACTGAAGGGGTGAGAGGAAGGAAGAGAAGAGCCTGACTGCAGTACTTGTAACTCATGTTTGAAAAATACGGCTTGTGTTGCTCGTGTCCAAAAAACATTTGCTGCAGTCATCTCTTCTGCTCTGAGAGGAGCGGTTCCTGCTGATTCTAACCTCTTCCTCATTCTCGCCACTACTCTGACACAAAATGAGGTAAGACGACACAATTTTGTGAGTTAACAACAGCGATAAATGAGTTCCCAATGGTACTCTGGCGTCACAGTTGCCGCGAGAAGAGCTAACCCCGGCCGGGCTTCCATATTGTGCAAATCCTCAGAATCAGTTGAGATTGTCGGCCAAAATTCAATAGGTTTCACCATCCACGGTGGACCCGACCACCACAACTGATGAGAGGCCAATTGAGCTGTTGAGATACCCCGCGAGGCACAATCTGCAGGATTGCTTGTGCCTGAGACGTGACGCCACTGAGCATTGGGTGTGAGTCCTTGTATATGAGATACTCGGTTTCGGACATAGCCTTTCCACCGAGCAGGATGCGCTTTGATCCAAGTGAGAGTTACCGACGAGTCCGTCCACAGGTGAGTAGATGAGACTTTGATCTTGAGAGTGGCTTGAACGTATGCAACCAATTTTGCTAGTAACAGTGCAGCTGTCAGTTCAAGCCGTGGTATAGTAAGCTTCTTGAGTGGTGCCACGCGCGTTTTTGAGCAGATAAGTGAAGCCACCTTTCCTGTGGACATTGAGTCGACAGTGATGTAGATCACTGCGGCCATAGCCAGTTGAGATGCATCAGAGAAGCCATGCAATTCCACTGTTGAGTTGCTCCATGTATTGAACCAACGAGGAATTGAGAGCCTGGCCAGGCTTTTGAGATCTTCTCTGATTGCAGTCCATCGTGCTGAGACCTGAGATGGCAGTAGTTCATCCCAGCTGAGTTTGTGAAGCCAAAGCTCTTGCAAGAGTATTTTGGCCCTTATCACAACCGGTGAGACGAAACCGAGTGGATCAAAGAGTTGAGCCACCTCGGAAAGAAGGAGGCGTTTTGTGAAATTCTCCTCAGTTGAGCTGAACCGGGATGCGAATGTGAACTTGTCTTCATTAGGAAGTCAAGTCAGACCAAGAATTTTGGTCTCGCAGTCGTTTATTGAGATCGCTGAGCTTGACGAAAGAACCACCTCGGTGCCTGAAGAATTTACCTCGAACATTGTGAGCCCCTTGAGCCGAACAAATGTAATGAAACAAAGATGCTCCGCAGAGTGAGTACTTTATTAAATTGAAGCGCTGGACTTAAGCTGATGAGAAGCGGTGGAAACTGCGTTGCGGGTTCGCAGAGTCCAAGTCGTGATGAGCCGAAGAGTTGATGTGTGCGGAAGGTAGAAACCCTGGTTCTACCCTGTATGCGTGAGTCGAAGCTCAGGCTCGAAGGACCAAAAATGTTGAGAATCCGTCCGATGGTGTTTGACAGATTTTAATTTGAGTCCTGGTGAGCAAACGAAGGTTGAGATGATCCGGTGGAAAATGTGAAAATTTGTCTGAGCCTTGCAATGTGCGTGCGCTGTTCAAGCGGGTTTTCACGTAAGTGTCAAAATATCTAATATGGCTGCTGGATATGAAAGCGTCGTTGGGCGCTGAAGTCAATTGAGAGAGATAGCCGGTGAGCGAAGGCGAAGTCAAGCGAGAGAGACATCCTCTCGCTCAACGCAGCATGCCTACGAGGCACAGCCTTGGCTCCGCGAAGGCCTGCCTCGGCTATCTCCGGCCCAATCGAACGCAGCGTACTAGAGCACAGCAACAGATCGACGCACGGCGAATATCGATCGCCGTGCGCCAGCTGATTATCCAACAAAATCAGACAAACAAATTAGAATATCAAACAAAAATATTAAAAAGACGAACAATTACGACAAAACCCAGAAAAAGAATAATGAACCTACGACCGGTAGGAGACTAGCACAGAAGCGAGAAATAAAACTTCGGATGAACCTCGGTAAAGACTCCGAAAAAATAAAAACCCGGCCAAACGAACACGATCAAAGATCTAGCGGGAAATTTACACACCACCCCGTACCGGTCTCAACACGAAATTAGTGCAACTAGAGTACCGTTGACAGACTCGCTTTCCATGCCCTGATCTTATGGTGGCGTATATAGATTTAGGACAGGCTGACTGAGGGTTTCCAAAGGGACTGCGCTCGTATTCCTTGCCCCAACAATTTCCTCGAAAGATTGCAACGGTAAGGCGGCACAGTAAGACAACGCACGCTACGTCTTGCTAGCACGACGGTAACCGTGAAAAAGCAATTTCGTTTCTTATTCCTTCTTTTGTAATTGTTGACTGTTAAACTGTGCGCGCGGTAGTACGTTATCCCGTTGCGTGTTTTGTAACATAGTTACACTCTTTAGCTCATTTTATTATGTCAAACGGCTATAAGAGCCGACAGTAGGCGAAAACACCTGACAAATTAGACTTGGTACAAGTGTATTTTGTCGGTGGTTTACGCGAGTATGTACGTTTGTCGAGTTTATCCTTTGTTGGGTTACTTGACACGTTGTTAGTTCATTTATCTTGTCGTGTAGAGTCTCGACCGTGTTGGTTACGGAGCTCTGTATTGACTCGATTTTTCTTGAGATATTTTGGTCAAGCATTTGGAAGCATTGTTCCTGTCTGGCGTTTTCCGATGCTTGTTTTCGTTGCATGTCTTCGAGAATTTCTAGTGGTGACTGCATGGCAAACTTTTGTACCGCTTCATGAGGTGCTGGACTAAAGGTGATTGCCGTTGGATATTTGATACTATGTGCCCATAAGTTGTGTGGATTGTTCTTATAATTTTGTGCTGTTAGTGGATGCAGTTGGCTTTTTATGCTCTCGTTTCCAATTTACGCTGTGTGTATCATATGCGGCCGGATGCTTGGTGTGTTAAAAATGCATCCGATATCGGAGGCATATTTAAGGAGGCATTGTCCCGTATAGCTTGTGCAAGTGAGTGGGACATGCTTGGTATGATTGAATCATGGATCCCCATAGGCGTGGTCGTTAGTGTAGTCATTGTTGACATTGAAATACCGATCGTTATGACTTCTATCTTGGATTCCATATTTCCTCTGTGATGTTTTGTTTATACGATCTTGTTTATACGTCTTTTTTAATGGTAGAAAAGTGTATGAGAAACGACGTCTTTTCATGGTCTTTTTCCTTGTACTTATGACCTCTGGAACGGTCTTTATTCAGCGGTTTGGTCTTTTCACGGTCTTTTCATGGTCTTTCAGCGGTTTGGTCTTTTCGCGGTCTTTTAAAAGAAAGAAGAAAAAGAAGAACGAAGAAAAGACCTTGAAAAGACGCAAGGTCTTGCACGATCTTTTATGACCTTTCATGGCCTTGGTCGTCTTGCGGTCTTTTTATGGTCTACTGTCGTCTTTTTGCAGTCTTTTTATGGTGTAAAATCTCGCACTTTTCGACGGTCGCTTTTTCGGTCTTTTCAGCGTCGTCCAATCTGCTAGGGATAAGCAAGCTTACTCGAAGTTCTCGTCTTCGTTATTGTTTTGGTCCTTTACGCTACGAGATTTCGCATATTCATGCATCCTGCACTCCTGATACTGGAGCGTATACACTCATCGTATTAAGATACTTTATCGTTACCCCTTAAGGATGTTATGATTAGTTCTTTATACCACAGTTACGTCGAGGTATCAGTATGCGACAGGAGATTGTTAGCCACTTGTCTTTGCATGTCGCTACACATTGTAACGTAAATTTATGCCTCAACGCACCACGTTACCTATAGCTGGTCCGAGCTATTTTTCCTGGTTATCTGGTCGACTTACCTCTAAGTGGGCAACGAAATATCGGAAGAAATGAAGATTTAACCATTCCACCCACTCCCATATTGACAAATAGAAGGGCAAGTATAACAAGACAACACCTATACGGAAACACGACATTACAACGACCAAATAACGCCACCACAACAAATAGCAACCTTAAACTCGAGGCACCTATATTTAATGGGATAACCAGCGAACAACCAATGTAATTCCTGAGCGATCTTCAGTTATACCGAGATATATACGCCCCGCGCTATCATTTCAAGATAATCATCAATCAATGCAAGACAGGGATAGTGTTCAGTTTCCGCACCTACCAAGCACACACTCAATTCATGCACACGCTACACTCACAATCATCTGACGCCTCGCGTCATATGGTATAGCTCGCAGGTATGCTATATCGATTTATCGACCGCGCACTCAAGCCCATTGTCCATCAGCTCACATCCAGGATCGAAGCTCACTCAAGCGGCCAACGCTGCTAGCGTGGCCCCAGCGGCAACACCACTCACAAGGCTCACTTTCCATCGCTGGCGGCAAATCACAACTCAACCTAGCTGTGACGCACGTCCGCCCTCTTGATACTCTGCCTCGTGGTTGACGGATGTGGCCATTGTTCTCACTAGAGTCGCTCGCGCTACACGTTCCCGCGTAAACTCACAGAGATATTCAGTCGTTCCACTCACTTTAGTGTGCATTCAGTATTATAGTGTATTACATTCTTGGTCAAATCACCCGTGTGTCAAATCAGTGTCAGTACAAATCCCAGCAAACCAACAGGACTAGTGCAGCACTCACATAAACGTCAACGGCGTGGTTCGTTCGTTGGCAGCAGTGACGCTCACCAGCCTGCCGTGTGGCTTTACTAGAGCTCTACAATCAGACCTTATCACCAGGATCAACCACACGGAATCAACAAGTCAACTCAGAGGCCTGAGAACCTACTCACCGCCAGTACATCAACACACAGGCCAGAACAAATCAAATTACATTTCTTGTGTATCCACCAGGTATTTTATGCAATCAGTGTTAATTAATTAAATGAACATTGAATATATTATTGTTACATCCTGAGTGCATTTAATTATTTATACTTGTCACCAGGATCCGTAACCTTACTATTCGCATCTGTCACTTGACATGCGACGTGCGAATGCATCGACCTGCTATCGGTCGACAGATTCAACATACTCAAACGATACACGTTCACTGCACGGAGAACTACATTCATTGCCATTTATGATGTGTTACTCAGACTGGCTAGGTGCTCACTCTGCGCACTTATCAATTTCTCTTATAGTGCTCTGTCGCATCAGATAGTTTTCAGTTGTTAGAGTTCTGAATAATTTTATGTGAACCATTATCAATACATCAAACTCACTCACACTCATTATCATACATCTTTTGGTCCTTCGAGCCGGATCTAATTTACTCACACTCATTATCATACAGATAGCAAGAAGTTGGTGGAATATCACCAAGGATTCTATACGCGACTGAGAAGAAATTGAAAAGGAATTAAAGCGCCGATTTTGGAACAAAGAGATATAAAATTCCATAAAAATGAAACTCGATTATGAATCGTATGATAAGAACAAAAACAATCTCGCTTAGGATACGCACTCCACTCCATAAGTCTAGCTCGCGGTATAAGGCCAGAAATCACAGAAGAAGAAATCGTACAAAAAATAAAAACACATTTTCCCCATGATGTCCGAGCTATGTTCCATCTGAAGACTCCGAATAAAAACAACTTCACGCTGACTAGCCTTACTATCTTCGTACGACGGAAAGGGATCAGGTAGTAAAGAACGCATTAAACCGCCACCTCGCGAACTATACCACACGCCGGTGACAAATCAGAATAACAATCCTCACACAAAAACAAACGATAGAATACAGCTATCATATCAAGCAACACACCAAACACCGTACATCAGTCGTAACAACGATTCTAACTCAAAACGAAACGAGTGAATACAAACACAACAGGGTGAAAAAGATAATCCCTTTAAAACTCGCGAAGAAATCACGTACCCATGGCAACCTTAAGATAACTCTCGAGAAGAAACAAAAAACATACGCGCAATAACGACCGAGGAGGAACCCGCGGAAGCACTAGAACTAGTAACTGACCCTGAAATCTCGGAAAACGAGAAATCGTCACCTCTCGAAAATTAAAAATAGCAGACATGGCGTGCTATTTACATGTGGTGAATCTCTTTCTTTCTGCAATTTTCATATTAGCATGTCAATTCGGCAAGTACTTTTAGTCCTAATGTATGGTTCAAGATATGCCAAACGAAAGAGGTTTACATTTGTCATCTCAATTGCCGATGTAAAAGCCCTATTTAAAAAATTGTGCTGAATATTGGTACTTCAACGATATCTCCTTCTAGACTCATTTTACGATAACAAAAATTATGTAATCAATTAAAATTGACAACATTTCTTATAATTGTCTTCATTGTCATGATATATATTTTCTTTTCTTTGTACAACGACTACAGTTGGTGCCTTCGAGGTGCGCAAAGTCTACTACTACACGTGTATTGTTGATAAGAACACATTTCCACACCACCACGAGCTAGAGTAAGTGACGCGTTTTTTTTTGTGTTATCCCCCGTAGACATAATCCACATGTAATCCACTAATTACATACTTTGGGGCATTCTTCTTCCCTTCGCTGTCCCTGATGGACCAGACTCTACAAAGAATTCATACAGAGAACAGTGACAGCGGTCAAACAGAATAATCCGATAAACACAGTTTGTTGGACACGTCATCGATCATCTTGTCATCATTTTATCATTTCAGCTACGTGAATAAAGAGAGAATTTAGTGATGGAAGCTCAAATGTACAATATCAATTACTACTCGAATTTGGTTTGGGTGATAAATAATGCAGTTGGTAATCTGTCAACATTATTAACAAAAGGAGCAAACACAGAACAGACGAACATCGGCTGGACTAGGACAACATAGTACAAAAGTAGGTACACACGGTCAACCGCAAGTACCTACCCGAAACAGCATGGCGTCAGACATAGGCCCCTTCTAAATAAAATAAACAACCATCAAAACAAACACAGCTCGCAAGAAGCTCACACGAGCAAGACGAGGGGCAGGTCAAGCAGCAATACCACGTACTACAGACCGGACCCAGCGTAGTAATCCCGACCCCACTAGGAAGCAGGCGGAACAACGCGTAACAACAAACGCCTTACCGTACTAAGAAGGCATAGTCTGCCTCACCCTTGAAATCAACCACACCACACCGACGCGATGCGCTGAGAACGCCACAATGCGGTGAAACAACAAAAGAATTAGTGGAACTCCTGAAATTCCACAAATTCTCAAGAGTAAACGACAAGGGGATTCCACATGAAACCTCACCACATACCCCCACTCAAGCATCAAATATTAATAACGAAATAAAAGCATAAAAAAACCGAAATATCACAAAAACAATTAACAAATTAAGATTAGGGCAAGCCCTACCCGGATAGACCCTCGAAAGCGAGAACAACATAAAAATCTAGGAAGAACATCTGACAAACACATCATAAAACACCAAATTCACAATAATTGATCAATCCTAGCAAATTTCGAACCAGAAGTTGGACAGGGATAAACACACAAAGGATAAGTAAAACCACACATGACAACAATTAGTAAAAAACATTAATCAAACTGAAAAAACTCTCAGGAAAAGTTTGAACCTCCTGAGGGTGGAAATTTAACACAGAACAACAAAATTCAACCTCGCTAGAACCGCGGTTCAAACTCTGAAAAGACAAAGCCCGACTAAATATAGAAGTAACGGTACCCCGACACACCACCCCGCACCTCCTTCACCTAGTGATTGAAGGGCGACAAACATCACGTGACATACCACAAAACACCCCCTTGGGGTCTATCCACCAAACTATATAAACCACGACCGGACAAGACTCGTGGCTTGTTGAAAATCTATTCTTCAAGACGAAGTGCTGCCCGACAGCCATCCTAAATTCATTCTAAATTCGGAATGTAACGAAAACAGTGTTCTTTCGATGAATCGATTCCCCTGCGAAACTATAACGATAAGAACTAACCGTTTAGGATATATCTTGGTAGCAAACAGTATTCTTTTGCTCAACTGATTCCCTTGCATTGCGTCCTGGCCGTCAGTTGAGTAAACGGATTAATTAGGATATTCTGCGAGGAAAGGGCTCCCCTGCATTGCGCCTTGGCCGCCCCCAATCGCAGCGTTAGGGCATTCTGTCATTAACGTGTCCCCACGCATAGCGCCGTGGCTACATGTTTTCTGCAGAATGAAGAAGCACGTGTGTCTCCAGGTTAAGGGAGTGGCACACCGACTTGTTGCACCACGCGCAATCGACTCGTAGGGTGTACCTGCGTGGGTGGGACCGCGTCAGGGCCAGCACCAACTACCACCTGCTACGGGCGGATGCCTCGGCCAATCTCACTAATTAAGACACCAAATTGTAAAGCCTTTAAAGGCGCAATAAGGTAGCTTAATCAAGTGCGACTAAAGGCCTCAGTATCCGGGGTACAGGAAGAGCTAGTTGGTCATAGCTGCGAACCCGGTGTCTTTTGCGAACAGCGAGCTATAGCTATGGACCCAAACAATAACAAAGATGAGTAAAGATAGGTAGGTAAATTCACATACCCCACCTCACCACACGACACTCACGTTCCTACTATAAGCTCACCGCGCGACCATTAGTAGGGCGGAGCCTCAAAAGGGAGATCTCGCGAACGGGCATTCCAAAACAATAACATACCAAATAGCATGTCACCAGCTAGACGTCCGATGATTAAAAACAAGGCGGACCGGTACATCTAACGAAGGTACCAAGGAACGCCCCATATGAGGACTAAGCCCAGCGAATAACCCACACCTTGTAACATCTAATAGAGACACGCAAAGCACCAATGGCAATCGGGATTCGGCCAACGATATCCTAAAAATTCGAGAAACACACAAATTAATAAATTCCACAGACATAACATAAGAAAATCGCGCATTAGCAGACGCGATAACCCCTAAGCAGACAAATTGAGTGTTAAGCTCCATAAAGGTGATATCTCATCACTTTACGAATGGTAGAGTCAAAACCCGAAAGAAACTGGAAATTATTCCACTTACGTAGTATTAAGAAAATCGAGTATCAGCAGACGCGGTAACCCTGAAGTAAATAAATTGAGTGTTGAGCTCCGTAAAGGCGATATCTTATCACTTTACGAATAGTAGAATCAAAACCCGAAAGAAACTGGAAATTATTCCACTTACGTAGTATTAAGAAAATCGCGTATCAGCAGACGCGGTAACCCCGAAGTAAATAAATTGAGTGTTGAGCTCCGTAAAGGCGATATCTTATCACTTTACGAATAGTAGAATCAAAACCCGAAAGAAACTGGAAATTATTCCATTTACGTAATATTAAGAAAATCGCGCATTAGCAAACGCGATAACCCCTAAACAGATAAATATCTCATCACTTTACGAATTATCGAGTCAACCACCCAAAATACCGGAAGCAATTCCACATACGTAGATTTCAGGAAAACCTCACGTAAACATCTGAACGCAAGCAAACGTTAAAACCCATACGAACGACCAGATCGTCCTACGAACGTCCTTCCATCCTCTTTCTAAACTAACAAACAGTCAGACAATTTCCAAATGATCAGTGCCTTCAGCACCATAAAGAAAAGAGAATTACCCAATCAATACAAAGACCAATGATGAAAGGGTAACAAACCGCATGTCCACCGCGAACAAATGCCAAGTAATAAACCTAAACTGAGGTCTCACAACAACAACTATAAAAAGAAAAATAACAACATAATAGATTGTTTGCAAATACATAAAACAATAGACACTTCTCATCCCATCCAGCCCAGAGCACGAACCCGTTTCGAGCAACCTACCCTCTCCCTACGATCTGGGACGATATCGCTCAAAATAAAATCTAAAAACTACGCGATTTCACTCCGCCGCCTAGAAGACGCGCATCGTAGCGAACGATTAAAGTGCATAGCAACATTTAAAAAAATCGCGAAACGTTTTACTATATACGTTATTTCAAAGCCGTGAACTTCGCCTATGATTTTTAATGCTCAACGAATACCCGTTCCACTACGAGACCACTTATCTCTGAATATTTGCTATCTATAACATTTCGATCAGTGTGTGTTGAGAATTCCTTCCTTGGTGTTGGTGGAACAAATCTGTAAGATATTGATAATAATGAGTTTTCACTCACGGCAGAGGATAAATAACTAGACTGACAGATGTTGGTAGAGAAAATGGTTTTATTCTACCATCGACTTCAAATACTACTGTTATGCCGGTACCGCGTGATTGGATAACTCGGTAAACGGTATAATATTAAAAAGTTATTATTTTGGGTTCGTTTGCCGATTAGGAGAAGAAACTCGAGTAACTTGCGCACACGTGAATTTATGTAAAAAATGGAAGTGTTTATTATAGGCAACGGTAACGTTCCGTGGTCTACCAGGTCTATAAATATGAAACCGGAATTTGCCCATAGATGGCCCTAGCTGTCAATGTAGTTACCGTCAAACCGCGGCAAAGATTTCCAACTCACAACAATACGAGTTTCATACAACAGCATAGTTTGTAATAGCGTTGAACATGTCGAATTTTGTGCCTGGAAACTACGATTTGCGGACAGCATTGATTTTCTGTTACCAATTGAAGAAAACTGCTGCAGAATCGCATCGAATGCTTGTCGAAGCTTACGGTGAGCATGCTCTTGGTAAATCACAGTGCTTTGAGTAGTTTAAAAAATTCAAAAGTTTGCGATTTTAACGTGAAAAACGAAGAACGTGGAAGACCACCGAAAAAGTTTGAAGACAGCGAATTGCAAGCATTGTTGGATGAGGATGACGTTCAAACGCAACAACAGCTTGCGGATCAATTAAATGTGACACAAGAAGCCGTCTTAATACGTTTGAAAGCCATGGGAAAGATCCAGAAGATGGGAAAATGGGTTCCACATGAACTGAATGAAAGACAGCAGGAAAACCGAAAAACCACTTGCAAAATGCTGCTCGCCACGTACAAAAGAAAGTCATTTCTCCATCGAATTGTGACTGGCGATGAAAAGTAGATATATTTTGAGAATCCTAAGCGTAAAAGATCATGGGTAACTCCAGGCGAACTATCGACATCGACTGCAAGGCAAAATCGCTATGGACGGAAGACAATGCTTTGTGTTTGGTGGGATCAGAAGGGTGTGATCTATTATGAGCTGCTAAAACTTGGCGAAACCGTTAATACTGAACGCTACCGACAACATATGATCGATTTGAATGAAGCTTTGCGTGAATAACGACCAGAGTATCAAAAAAGGCAACACAAAGTGATTTTGCTTCATGATAATGCACCATCACACACAGCAAAACTGGTCAAGGAAACGATTGAAGCGTTTAGTTGTGAAACACTTTCGCATGCGGCTTACTCGCCTGACTTGGCTCCGTCTGATTACTACTTATTTGCATCGATGGGACACGCACTTGCTGAGCAGCGCTTTACTTCTTACAAAAATGTACGAAAATGGCTCGATGACTGGTTTGCCTCAAAAGAGCAACAGTTTTTTTGGCGTGGCATCCACAAATTGTCAGATGGTGGGAAGGTGGGAAAAATGTATAGCTAGCGATGGGCAATACTTCGAATAAAATATTTTTTATCATTTTCATATAATAAACGTGTATTTTCTATACAAAAATTACGGTTTCATATTTATAGACCTGGTATTCAAAAGTCGATAAAATAGTGATACAATAAAAGGTGATTTTGAGCCCGTACAAGGAACCAACCTCTCGCGTTTGAATTTACTAATAGAGTGATTCCGGCAAAGGCTGTTATTCGCCCCTTTGCCAGAAATCGAGTCGAAATGAATTTCACAATCAACGTTGCTTGCAAATTCCTGCAAGTCGTTGCTCGAGCTGGTAGCAGTCATTGCGCGCAGGTCGTTGCTTATGTTTGCACATTTTTTCTACTTCGAGTGAGTGGCCTCACTCGAAAAAGGAACAATGGCGAAATAATGAAATGTTCGCGGTACAACACTACAAAATATATCAGAAAAAAATGAAACATAATAAATATAAAACAAATACAAATGAATTTAAATGCAGGTCTGAGTGCCAGCACACAATTTTATTAATTGTGAGATGGCTTCTATTGAGTGTAGTGTACGTGGTACAGCCAGCGCTGCAGAGCACGTCACGGAATGAGAAATGTGAGAGTGCAGAATATGTCACTCGTTGCCAATAAATTCTCAGTAGAATTATATAAGAGAAAATACAGAGAGTGAGTGAGAGTACTAGCACTTGAATTGATTGAGTGCTGAAATGTGATGTGAAAGAGCGTGATGCAGTCAGCGCTGTAGAGCACGTCAAAGTGAGAGGTTGAGGATGCACAAATTATTAGAATATATTCACAGTACCTTCCCAGCAAGTTTAGTCGGGGGAAAGTACAGTGAATAATAGGCACACGCGCAATTATATTAATCGAGCAGGCAAAATGTGATGAGCCAAACATGGTACAGCCCTACCTGTATTTACTCCCATTCTACTCGGTTCACCGGTTCAACGATATAACACACTGACGTATCCTGCCCGTTGCAATAAAAGCACATGGATTTCAGACATGATTAATCGATTGCCCGTTCGTTGTTTTCATAGTCAAGTAATGTATGAACATTGGGTAACATTGCGTTATCTATACAAGTTGCTGATTCATTTCGCACTACGCACGGTTGCAGTTTTGCGTAGTTGCGAGCTTCACATCTGCTCATGCAGCCACAGAGGCAGTTAGCTATTCTTATGGAACATCGGATTTTTCCGATCTGCGTCGTTGATAATGAAATACAGCGGCCAGATGTTGAATTTCGATGTTTTATAAATCCTAATTCGATCGGTGTATCATATCAATGAAATGTTTATACGATCATATGAAGTGCCGCCTCGCATCATTCCATGTACACGGCACCGTCGTTAATATCTTCAGAGTTGCCGGAATTCTCGCGATCTCTTGTGTGCCGATGCTGAAGCAATTCCCGGAAGCCCTGGAGTTTGGAAAGAGCCTTAAGTGCCACGATTACCGGTTCTTCTATGAAATAGGTAATTTTTTCGTCGGTAGTACACGACAGACAGATGGACTTCTGCCATTGAACGGTTCGTAAGCACTTTGCAGTAGATCCGACATTTCTACTTTACAGTAGAAATGTCGGATCAAAGGTGTTTCGCTGTTGTTCAAGGATTTCATCAAAGTATGCCTTCATCACCCACTGGTAAGCAAGTGTCAAATCTATTAATAAAACGTCAGAGATTAAAATCTAAAAATTATTTCAATGTAAAATGGTGCATAATTAATCAAAATTTCTTTCACTAACCACTCAATTTGAATAAAAAGAAACCAAACCACTGAGCAATACCTTTATCACTCACTGATAAGAACGTGCCAAATCTATTAATAAAACTTCAGAGATTAAAATCTAAAAATTAGTTCAATGTAAAATTGTACATAATTAATTAAAATTTCTTTTACTAACCACTAATATTTA
Source organism: Cylloceria caligata (assembly GCA_963942595.1). Classification (NCBI taxonomy): domain Eukaryota; kingdom Metazoa; phylum Arthropoda; class Insecta; order Hymenoptera; family Ichneumonidae; genus Cylloceria; species Cylloceria caligata. The sequence goes on along the minus strand of OZ012708.1, from coordinate 28,307,592 downwards.
GTTGTTGACAAAAATGAAGTTAAATTAGTCGTGAAGAATTACAATATTACATTTTTGCAACTTCGCTGTGATTTAGAAACCAACGAACTCTGCTTGATACGCAGCTACATGTTTGTAGCTGTCTGTATAAACCGTGACTGAGAAGACACCTTGAGAACTAACCGCCGATAGTTATATATGAAAATATTGTATTTACCGCTATCAAGTATCTCAAGCTTGCTGTACGTATGAAGACAATAGCCTGTGTTGCTAAAATAGAATTATTCCAACTACACATTCGTGGAAGACCTATTGAAAGTACGATCTAGATTACTGACTTATAAATTATCAATATTCGTCCTATAGTTTATAGCATTCCCATATTCTTTAATTTGTATCATCGCTAAAATGAACGTTTGGAATGAATTTTGTTCAGTATTAAAAATTTTTACCTCTTCAAATTTGAAATTATGATTGAAGTCCATTACATGAGTCGACTGAAGAAGATACGCTGCATATTCAACGTTTTAACAGATGGCTCAGCCCACTATTGTTACCGAATGGTAAATGTTTATATGCCGAATAAATTGATAACATCATATTTCAACATTGGCGAATCGAGCTCGGACGTGACAGTTCATTGGGTGAAATGATAATAAAATTAGCTACACTCGCATGAATTATATATACTCCCGAGACCAATTTTTTACCGCATTCACTCAAATTACTTTGGCATTTGCAATGTGATGAATGAGGCGAATCCGTTTCTTTACTCTGGCTTGTGCTTTCATGATTCTACAAATTATCAGACGGAGCGTATCTTGCTCGGTAACCAAAGTTGCTGATTCCAGTTATGTTCACACCTGCTATTTTCGCTGCGACTATCTGTCAAATATCTTCTGCTCAGTCACTTCATTTTTTTCCCTGACAATGAGTAACAAGATTAACCGGAATTTACTCACTCGCATATTGCCCAATCACACACTTTATTCCTTACCTTTCGCCTCTATTAATTTTTCAACTTGTTTTATCCGTGGTTTTATCGGTTTTACTTCCTTTTTCGTTCCTTGCATTCCTTCCGTCTCGCTGCCTACCTCGTTCTAGTGCCCCATTTACTCGTTGCGTCTGGTTACTGCATGCGTTGAAACCTCAATCACAACGAAATGGCTGCTTCCGTCTGCATCAATTTTCTACTTCCGCACCTGTCCACTTCCGTCGGCTTGCATTTCCTTCTGCAGCGCTGCGCGCAGGTAGTCGTAGCGGCTACCCACTGTTGTTTTACATCGTGGATGGTAGATAGCTGCCAAGCAGAGCAAGCTTTCCTGAATTTTTACGTGGTTGTGGTGTGTGATGAGGTGCCGAGGGTAGTTATGGCGCTACGAGGATGTTTCCACTTCTCTTAAGGAGGGGTGGGAGTGTGGTTAATCTAGCTGGGGCCAGGACGTCACGACCAATCACCCAAGTAAACATCCGAAACCAGGCAGCTGTGCTATCAAGTCCAGGTGGATACAATGAAACAAGCGCCTGCATCGTCCATGCGGTCGAGTCTGGAGAGTTGAAAGCGTCAGCTTAATTCAGCCCCTACGTCTTGTGGTGATGGGGGTCCTGGGAAATCAGGTGTGTTGTTTTCTTTTCATAAGGTGGTGCACCGAATATTTTTATTTATTCAACAGGGGGTCTACAATTCTGGTTCTCTTTCGAGAATTCACTGGTCTTCTCCATTTCGGTTATACAACATCGAATAACGTCTTTGGTGACTATCTGTTTAACTCTTCCTCTATTTTTTCTTTTGCGTAAGGTGTCCACCGGGTCTTCTATTACCACCCGTTCATTTCAGTTCTGCTACGTCTCCACTTTCTCTACCTCGAAGACCTCATTGCTTCTTTCTAGCTTACCCTTACACCTGTTCTTACGTCGACCATATTCTAAAGATCCGCATCTTTCTCTTCATTTTTTCGTTCTATCTCAACACTCTGTCATTCAACGCTACATACTCCAATTTCATTTCCTTACTCTACTTCTATTGTGCTTGTTAATTAATTCTACATGATTCTCCTTCTTGTACTACCTTCCTCTACATTCTAATGCATTCCGACCTATTCTCTTGCCTGAAATTTCTCTTGTCGGTGACTGTTACAGTTGACTAATGTTTCTTATTATGCAATTACTTTATTTTTTACCACGTCTTGCATTCAACTTTCTACCCACCTTTGCTAGCTATCTATGTGTCTTTCTGCTGGTTTCCACTAATTTCCTAAGCGATATCAATAACTAATTTCTAATCCTATAGCAGTCGTATGTGTACACCTTTGCTCCATCCCACTCCTATCCCGACTCCTTCCCCACTGCGCGGCTACCCCCACTACCCAACTTTTCCACCGCCGCGCTACCCACTCTGCTTAACCAGTGTCGATAACGTGCAGATGGTAAAGTGAGGTAGTATGGGTACTCTGGTGTACAAGGAAGAGTAGAGATAACAGTAGGATAGAGCAAAGGTGTACACATATTTGGAAAAAAGAATAAAAATATGTACTCTCCACCACAGCTATTGTCGGCATTTATCCTCCTTCCGCAGCGATTTTAAACTCCTGTCTCTCGAATGTACTCACTCACACTCACTCACTCACTCACTCACTCACTCACATTCATACACACACACACGCGCGCGCGCACACACACACACACGCACACACGCACGCACACTGAGAGCACCGTGTCTTTAATTTCTTGCTACGTCCTTGTCAAAGTCCTCGTCCACGGCATCGATATCGTAGCCGATATCTCATCACCGAGGGCCTCTATAATACACACTGGCACATCCGCGCGTTCCCCGTTCGTTAATCGAACCCGCGGAGCGACTAAAATTACTCGGCACCAAAAGGCGTTACTGAAAATCTTCTTGCCGTATCGCGGATACATATTGTTTTTATTGTTTGCGTATAAGATGCCAAGGATAGACTTAATGCTCGAGATGCTGCTAGAGAGTATCACGGGAATAAAAATAACAACCTTCTATGAATCATAACTAGGTGTCCAGCACTTTAAATGCAACGAAAAAGGTTTTCGAGCATGTATAGCCGTGCGCTGTGCTCCTCGTCAAACGCATCATCTGCAGTAAAAGACATAGAATATCATCTCTCACAGAGAGAGAGAGGGAAAATATGAGTTATCACAGTCCTTAAACCGAAGCATCAGCAAAGGTCTGCGACAGAAAGAAGACGGAACTCTCGTCTTTGTTTCATTAACACAGCAGATCATGGAATACGTGCCGATGTCGATTAGCAGCGAAGCAGCAGAGCTTGGTAAATAAAAAATAAAAAATAATTAAAATATCGTGATTTAAAAGCATGTAATATTTATTTTTTATTATAAAAAATAATGTCTTGCAGAGCGAGCAGCCCCTGCATATAAACCGACACCGAGCGTTCGTTATTCATGTTATGGGGAGCGAGAAAAGGATACATACACTATACAGATAGATGTAGCTTCGGAAAAGAAAAGTGTCACCCGCCATCGTCATCCGCAGTTGACGTCGGTGGTAGCAGATCATCAACGCTGCCAGCTTTGTATAATGAGACGAGGCATATCAGGTACGACATTATGGATTATTCTGTACACGTTGTTTTTATTTACCATTGCCTTCAATTAAATACTGGTTTCATTCTTTTTTCAGAAGTACACTGTGACGACAACACCCACAGCAAAAAATAATTTAAAAGCAATATTACCAATGATAATACAAATTAACTCCGTATAGCGATAAAAATAAAATTAATGGTGGAGGAATCTCCAAGCGCGGATTACCGTGTTGGCAGGGCTGTTGCATATGACAGTAAATGTGTAAAGTGCTTTCCATAAAATATTGATTAAGTTTAAAAAAAATACCTGATCTTACAATGAGAGGGCGCCTACTCGTCATCACGGATTTCGCTCAAATTTATAGCATATGTAGGGCTTGGCTAGAAATGAAACTACTGAATGAAATACAATAAGATTTGTTTTGCCCTGAAGGTCACTCCCGGCGGCCGTACACGAACAATAGATTCTCGGCGTAGGTAGAAAAAAGGTATGTCCCTGACCATCTGCGTTAAGGACAACGCTAGCTAGGGAGCTCATTCGTTTGCTAGCTCTTGGCCGTGTGACTTGAATTGTTCGAGAATACTGTGAGAATATTCTGAAAAATATCGAAATTTTTGTGAAAAAAAAAATTGAGGAAAATATTGTGAAAAAATCGAAAATGTCTGACAAAAATGAAATTCTTGATATGCCTGGAACGTAGGTGGAAAAAGAACAGGAGCCAGATGGTATCATTCACAGGGAAGCGTCGGAGCAACGATTCTAGACGGCGCTGGATTATAGTTTACATATTTTGCCGAAGAAGATCTGATCACATCAGAAAGTTCCGAAGTTATAACCGAAGAACACATTCAAATGGGAAATAAAATACACGAGAAAGTAGTGGAAGTTTTATCGGAGTATAAGTTTATGTGCGACGAGGAGTTGATTTGGTCCGAAGAAATCGACCAAGAAGGAGAATATCAACTGGGGGAGGGATCTAGTTCGTTGTCAAATGATGAGTACGAACCCGATGAAAAAAAAGAAAGGATCCAGATTTCGTTCCACTCGACTACAAAATAATGGTGGTTAATCTTGCCAAAGCGCATCCAAAGTGGAATTTAAATAAAGGGTGGTTAAATTGTAAGGGCCGATGTTGAATGTGAACCACACCTAAACGTCAAGTTTTTTTCTGCATTTCATTTGACATTTCTCAATTTCAGACTAACTCAATTTGAACCATAGACAGATACACAATCGAACAACGCGTTAAAGTTATTCAGGCTTATTATGAAAATGGGCGTTCAAATCAAAATGCATATCGTGCACTTCGTGATTTTTTCGGTCAATTTAATCGTCCAAATGTGCGTACAATCGGAAAAATCGTGCAAAAATTTGAGCAAACCGGGTCTGTAGGAGATATTAAAACACCAGTGTATGCTCGTACAGCTCGTACTGCAGAAAATATTGCTGCTGTTCGCGATAGTGTGGCTGAAGAGCCGTCCACCTCAACTCGTCGTCGTGCCCAACAATTGCACCTCTCACGCTCGTCGTTGATGAACATTATGCATAAAGACTTGCATTTACACGCTTATAAGGTGCAATTGACAAATGGCAACAGTGGATGATCAATTTTCGAAGAAAATCATCTTCAGTGATGAGGCACATTTTCACCTCAGTGGATTCGTCAATAAGCAGAATTGCCGCATTTGGGCGAATCATAATCCAAGAGTGATTGTCGAATAACCAATGCACCTACAAAGAGTGACTGTTTGGTGCGGTTTATGGGCTGGCGGCATCATCGGGCCGTATTTTTTCCAAAATGTGGCCGGTCAGGCAGTTACTGTGAATGGTGTTCGCTATCGTGAGATGATAACGAACTTTTCATGGCCCGAATTGGAAGATATGGATGTGGGCGATATGTGGTTTCAACAGGACGGTGCCACTTGCCACACAGCTAACGAAACAATGGCTCTTTTGCGCGACAAATTCAATGGCCGTGTTATCTCACGTGGTGGCGATGTCAATTGGCCGCCAAGATCATGTGATTTGACACCGTTGGACTTCTTTCTTTAGGATTGTTTGAAAGAAAAGGTGTACGTCGATAAGCCAGCAACAATTCAAGAGCTAAAGGATGAGATAATTCGGCACATTAACGGCATAGAACCTCAATTATGCCTAAGCGTCATCGAAAATTTGGACCATCGGATGGAGGTGTGCCGCCGAGGTCGCGGCGGCCATTTGGCCGATATTTTGTTCCATACATAATTGAACCATACCATATTATCATAATAAAAAGAATTGACAATAATTTCCTAAATAATTTGTGTTTTATTCAAAATCAACATCGGCCCTTAAAATTTAACCACCCTTTAGATTGCAAACAAAAGGAGCATCTCGCTTGGAGTATATGCGAGATTTGAAAATTTGGGAAAATCATTAGAAAGGGTGGAATTCGAAAAGAAAAATACAATACGTGGACATACTCGTATGATCGCTTCGTAGAAGCGCAATGTTGTAACCAGCAAGTCACAACAAAAAACTTGCAACAATGGGCACTTGTTGCTGCGAGTCACTTTCCAGAGTTGGAATTCAAAGCCTCTGAAACGTGGGTCAAAGAGTTTAAACAAAGGCATAAGATTCGTCAGAGGAAAGTTACGAAATTTGTGTCGGAAAAAGAGACAGCGATGAAGAAGGATTGCCAACGTGTAGCATCAAAGTAAATCCCCCCAATGTACTCCACTGGTACAACCCTGCGATGTTTATTTTTATCGTCAGGTTAAAAACTTTATTAAAAAAATACAAAATTGCTCTTATCTCATCGAGCAAGAAAAAAAATAACATCCCGAGAAGACTATATAAAAATACATTCGATCGTTCAACATTAACTAACCGCGTCAATATTCGGTGACATGTTACGTTATGCGTGATTCGCTGCTAAACTTTGCGATGAGAGAGAATGTTTTATGAATGTAAATTGTTATGCCGGTACCGCGTGATTGGATAACTCGGTAATCGGTATAATATTAAAAAGTTATTATTTTGGGATCGTTTGGCGATTAGAAGAAGGAACTCAAGTAACTGGCACACACGTGAATTTATGTAAAAAATGGAAGTGTTTATTATAGCAACGATAACGTTCCGTTGTCTATTTAAAAGTCGATAGAGAGTTTAATACAATAAAACGTGGTTACGAGCCCGTACGAGGAACCAAGCTCTCGCGTCTGGATCTACTGTCCGAATTCTTCTTTCGGGCGAGTCCGACCCGTGATCCACCGTTCAGGTTGACGTTAAACTTTAAACTGATTTCATAATAATATTGGCTTGCAAATTCCAACAAGTCGTAGCTCGAGCTCATTGCAGTAATTGCGGACAGCTCGACGCTTACGTTTGCACATTCTTATACTTGGTGAGTGGGCTTCACGCAATGGAGGACAATGGCAAAATAATAAGAATTAGTTCGCGGCACAACATCCCTCTCCCCTTAAAAAAAAAAAATTGTTTCCTCTAAAAAAAAATTGTTCTTCGACTGGTTCCTGTATTTCCTCTTACAATGATATTTTATATATCGTAGACAATAGTCGTCGTAGCAGATATAATAATACATAATACAATCTTTATCATGGATTTGACAATTTTTTGCTTTTGCTATTCTTCCTTCATGGTCGATCTGGCCATCGCACTCGGCTGACAGGGCGGGTTTCCCAGGTCCTGGCCCGCTCGGATCGCAGTCGCTCTTGTGGCTGTTATGGTCCGAGTGGCTCGACATAAATATTCACCTCGGCTGCAGCCGGGGTCGCTGCCTCGGTTGTCCTTGTCGGTGTCCGGTTCCGTATGTACCTATAACATTTAAACAGAAGGAAGCCGACCAAGGCTTCTGCTCGAATCTCCGAGCTTTTGAAGCCCCTCCGGATCTCGCAGCACGCTTGATAGTGAAACTTCCTCCTTGGTGCGTATCAGAGGTGCCTCAGCCTCCATTTCCCTGATTTTAGGGCGTACGGGGGAAGGTAATCTTTCCGGATGACTTGAGACGTTCGCCCTGTTGTTTTCACGCTGAAACCTGGGGCGGTTACAATACATACCCCTATCAAAGCCAGTATTCCGGTTATGTGTGTCCATTTTTGCGTATTTTGGGACTTCGGAGGGTGCGTCGTTTGTAACCGACATTGTAGGTGTGCCGACGGGCAAATGTAAGATTTGCCCGGCACCTTGCAATTTTTAAAAGTCATCGGTTGTTATCCTCAGGCATTTACGATTTTCGGTGTCAATGATAACGTAACTCCCAGTCGTGTCCACGTAGTCGTACCCGCCGTTGCTTGCTCGCGTGTGTATAGTGTATACTGTACTGTTGCTACCTGATCAGCGGTATGTCGAGTACTAGTATAATTTCATCACCTTCGCTGTAGGCCTTTAGGTCAGCCAGTCGTATAAGTGCTGACGCTTGTTGATGCTCTACAGCGACAGGGAAACTTGTGCCGGGCGGCAGGTGTGTCACTGCGATGGCGAGGTAACGCGTAAGCGTTCTCGGTGGCAGGGGCATTCCTCCTGCATTGCCGTCGACTGTATCTGGGTCAGCAGGGCCTGTTCGTTGGCCTTTATATGACGCGCACTTTCCTTATATAGGCTGAGGGGGGTCGTTACCACTTATTTTTAGTTTTTCAACCGTACCTGCAGGGTCTGCTGTGAGGCCTTTATTCTGGCAATCTCTTCGTGGAGCTTTTGGGCATCGGCAGCGTCCATATTTCCTATGATGGCCTTGCTGCTTCTAAGGCCGTCAACTACTATAAGTTCAATCGAAAAATGTTTTTTGTTTGTATCAATTATATAGTGTTATTACCTACTCTGCTTGGTTTATTGAAGTTTTCACATTGCACCCTGAGGGGTTCTTCAATGTTAGCTTTAATTTATCTGTTAATTACCTATAGGTAATTTTTATAATTTCATATATTCCTGATCTATTAGTGCTCGATAAAGAGCTTCAGGCGGTTTGCATGCACTGCCTAAGTTTTTCGTCCCTTTCGGACGACGTAATTGACGGGGGGCCTCTTCTCTACTATTTCGTGAGGTCCCGTCCACTTCGGGGTCTTGCTTGGCTGACCGCCCCCTTCGCACCGTCTCGTCTCGGAGGAGTACGCGTTTGCCGACGCGGTACTCCTGCACCTGTGCGCCATGGTCGTACGTAGTCTTTGACCGTCTTTTCGCGCCTTCTAGGTTATCACGAGCTACAGTCCATGCGGCGCGTAATCGCTTGCCGTTCGATTCGGGATGATAGGCCGTAGTTTGTATCTTTTTAATTCGCAGCATTCGACACATTTCATTGAAGGTCGAGCTGAGGAAGTTCGTACCCTGATCTGATAATGATATTTCCGGCGTTCCGTGCCGGCAGATCAATTCTTCTACGAATGCCCTAGCGACTGTCGAAGCCTCTTGGTTCGGCAGTGATATCGCTGCACTGTATTTTGTGAGCGCGTCCTGGATAGTAAGTATATATCTTTTTCCAGATGCGCTTTCTGGTAGCGGTCCTACGATGTCGAGCGCTATTTTCTCAAATGACCTCGATGGGGTGTCGGTTACCACCATCGGCACTCGTTTCCTTTTTCTGATTTTAATCTTCTGGCAGGATTCGCAGGGCGATATGTAATTTTCCAATTCCCTTCTCAGGCCGGGCCAGTCGTACTTAGTCCGGATCCGATGTAACGTACGCCATATACCCTGATGGCCTCTTATGCGGGTTTCGTGGTATTCTCTAATTATTTTCTGGCGGTCATCGGCAGAAGGAGTGGCTACGCCACTGTGGCAGTCGCTTTACTTGGTAATAAAGCTGTCTTCGTCCGCGCTGCAGGAAGTTCGTGGGCTACAGGCCCCGCCGTGCCATGCTTCCTCAGCAGGCCTTTGCGGTGCTCTGTCCGCAGTTTCTTCGCTCGGTGTGCCGACCGTTAGCTCCGCCGTTGGGTCGCTCCCTGTATCGAGCGGCCTAGCAACGTTTCACTTTTCGGGGCTTTCCGCGCTTCGCGGGTCCGCCATGCTGTGCTGGGCCTGCTAGAAGAAGAAAAAGAAAACGAAGAAGAAGGAAAAGAACGGGAGGAGGAGCAGGAGGAAGACCCGGTAAATCAGGTAAACTTTTAATAATACATCTACGGTGACAAAAATTTAAAAATTACGAAGATAATAATAGTAAAAATGAAAAAACAGGGTACGAGTCGGACCCAAAGGTTTTTCGCTTTGCGCGATTCACTGTGCCGAGACCGCCGACAATCGAGTTGGTTTACGAAATGCGTCGGCGATTCCCGGGTGCAGTCGACGGATTTGAGGATAGGGAGCAAATATGAGTTCGTAATTCTTACGTTACACAATTTATATACATAGTATATAGCTAGCAACAAATAAAAAAAATTTAATGAAATAAAAATTCTAATAAATGGTTTAATTATGCTTGCAGGTGGACGGACTGCCGGTGGAACGACTGCTATACGGGGGGGGGGGGGAGATATTTTACCCTCTGGTGAACGCTTTGGTATCGACAATGAGCAGAGCCGATATTTTCCAAGCTTTAGATGCAGGGTCGGGAAACAGATTTTTATTTTCGTCAGCCACCGGACGGTATTGATCATCTGACTTGGTTCGAGAGCGGTGTACTAGATGTTCTCACACATCTTACAGAATCGTGCGAAGGACATGATTATGTGGGTATGACTCTGAGCGTGCCGTCTTTCGTACAAGGACCCGTATGGTAATCATTTCGACCAGCTCGTCACATCGTTCTGACGATATATGGCGACTAATTAATAGTGTAGCTCAGAGCGCGCGTGAATTTCGAATAGATGCTGGTACATGTAGAATGACGATATGTATAGTACGAGGCGTCGAAGGCGCCGATGTGGGAACTGGTTTACACACAAATCTATAACACAAAAGTCAATTTTACGCATAAGTAATAGCGATAAGTTGTGTTTACAACGATCCCTTGTCACAACCCGAGTGCATGCTAGTAGTATGTGTACACCTTTGCTCCATCCCACTCCTATCCCCACTCCTTCCCCCACCACGCGGCAACCCCCACCACCTCACTTTTCCGCCGCCGCGCTACCCACTCTGCTTGACCAGTGTCGGTAACATGGAGATGGTAAAGTGAGGTGGTGTGGGTACCTTGGTGAACAAGGAAGAGTAGAGATAAGAGTAGGATGGAGCAAAGGTGTACACATACTTGGAAAAATGAATAAAATTATGTACTCACCACCACCGCAGCTGTTGTAGGCATCTACCCTCCTGCCAAAGCGATTTTAAACTCCTGTCTCTCGAATGTACTCTCTCACACACGCACACACACACACATACACATGCACAGCGTCTTTAATTCATTACTATGTCCTCGTCAAAGCCCTCGTCCACGGCATCGATATCGTAGCCGATATCTATCTCATCACCGAGGGCTTCTATAATAAACGCCGCCACATCCACGCGTTCACCGTTCGATAAGCGAACCCGCGGAACGCTATCGCCGGCAAGAGGTCGCATCATGACAGCGATCAAGTCATCTCCACCGCACGCTTCTTCGACGAGCTGCTCGATACCTGCAACGTCCACGCGGTCAAGTCCGTATATGGAAAACTCCATGACAAGAACCGGTAGCATACTTGCTAGAGGATCCGGATGAAATAGGTGAGACCAGTCGATGTAAATAGTTTCGCCGAAATCGACTAGCAGCACCTCGCAGTACCCATCAAAGTCCGGGTAAACCACTTCCCCGCGAGCAACGTTATTGAAACGAGGCACAATACAGGACATGCCGATATGCAACTCCCCAAGTTCAATGGATCTTCCACGACGTTCCACTAAATACACACTACGTAGGAGTTCTTCCAACTCGTCGTATGCATCGCACATTTCCTGCGTACGCAGAAACACACTCATTACACTCTCGACAAACATTAATCGGCACCAAAACGCGTCGCTTAAAATCTCCTTGCCGTATCGTGGATACATATTGCTTTTTATTGTTTCCAAACAGGATGCCAAAGACAGACTAAAAGCTCGAGACGCTACTAGAGAGTATCACGGGCATAAAGATAACAGCCTCCTATGAATCATAACTAGGTATCCATCACTTTGAATGCAACGAAAGAGGTTTTCGAGCATGCATAGCCCTGCGCTATGCTCCTCGCAAAGTGCTTGCTCTGCAGTAAAAGATATAGAATATGTTCCCTCACAGAGAGAGAGAAAGACTTTAATTATTATGCTATAAAAATAAGAGACACAGTAAGATCAGATATTTTTAAATTAACCAATATTTTATGGAAAGCACTTTATACATTTACCGTCGTATGCAACAGCCCTGCAAACACGGTCATCCACGCTCGGAGATTCCTTCACCGTTAATTTTATTTTTATCGCTATATGGAATTAATTTGTATTATCACTCGTAATATTGCTTTTAAATTATTTTTCGCTGTGGACGTTGTCATCATAGTGTACTTCTGAAAAAAAGAACGAAACAACTATTTAATTAAGCGCACTGATCAATAAAAAACATCGTGTACAGAATAATCGATATTGTCTTACCTGATATGCCACGACTCATTATACAAAGTTGGCAGCGTTGATCTTCTGCCACCGACGACAACTGCGGATGAGGATGTCGGGTGGCACTTTTCTTTCCTAAAGTTAGCTCTATCTTCCTCTCGCTCTCCATGACACGAATAACGAACCCTCGGTGACGGCTCATATGCAGGGGCTGCTCGCTCTGCAAAACATTATTTTTTTAATTAAAAATAAATATCACATGATTTAAAATTATTTTATATTTCTTACTTACCAAGCTCCGCTGCTTTGCTGCTAATCGACATTGACACGTATTCCATGATCTGCTGTGTTAATAAAACAGAGACGAGCGATCCGTCTTCTTTCTAGCGCAGACCTTTGCTGATGCTTCGGTTTTACGACTGTCTCTCTCTCTCTCTCTTTCTCTCTCTCACTGTGACTGACATCTGTGTATACTTTATAATATTTCGAGCGAAATGTACACTATATACAATTATTTACAACAGTTTCTTTATCACAAATAGCTGCACATACGTAGAATTATTGCGTTCGCAACGCAACACCCGATGCATGATCAGCGATATGACCACGAAACAGCACAATTATTTCGGACAAAATAATTTTCATAAACTCCGTATCCTCTGGCGTTAGCAAGATCGCGATGTGTTCGAGCGCTTCTTCAAAGAAGTCCTTGGAACCGATGATCTCATACGCTACTGCACGAGTCATTTCACTGGCAACTATCTTTTCACGGACATATGATACCACCTCGTTCATACACCTCTGAATCGTTTCACTTTTGCTCTCTAGAGCCTGCATATGGATATCAATTCTTCTACTTATTTCGACGAGCATATCAAATGTAGACCGCTGAAGAACAATGTTTGGAGAGTATTTTCGAAAGCGTTTCCGTTTCGATTCTCCAGATTCCTCTTGATTCTCGTATTCCTCATCAGCGCTACCGCTTATTTTACCAAATGACACAGCTCTGTGCTGGTAACACGAGGTTAAAAGTGTGTAATGCGTTGTGTGCTCTATGCGGGTATTACACATTTTCTCGGCATCAGTCCCATGAGCTTCGAAATATTGCTGTACGCGAGAAAAATCACTTTTAAACACTCGCCACTCGTCCGCACCGAGTGTAATTCCGGTAAAAGTATTCGACAATATTTTCACCACCGGTGTAAGCGTACACGTAGAGTTCAACTCGAACCCGGCTACGATTATTTTACCAAATGATTTATTTAAACCGTACATAACGGGGTTCGCTATATACTGCGATATCGCATGAGGCTTAGCACCGTTATTTGCCATTTTTATAGCTTTCCTGTAGACTGTAACTTTTCGAATGAATCGTCGGTGGTGTTCATACTCCGTTTTATACAGATTTCCCCCACCACCTAACTGCATTACCTCTTCTTTTGATACTGCAAATCATACGCCTGAAAATTGCTAGCCAATATCCTTTGATATTTGTCGCATTCTCCTCAACAGCCTAGTAACAGCAGCAGATATATCCCAAAACTCTTGCATACTCGCGCACACTTATGCGCACACGCACACATTGACATACAGATAATATGTACCATGAAAACTAAATAATATTCGTCGGTGAAATTTGATGATTTTCCTCATGGCCGAGTGCCTTGAAATTAGATGAAAACAATATGACTTTCAGCAGCGAAACTCGATAACTAAGTACATCACCATCGCTAAATATTTCCCTAGGTCTTGCTTTTGTAAAGCGATCGCGTGCGGCCATCTTCTTGGTTAGTCGTATTCATTACATCGTTGCAGTATATGCAGAGAGAGAGAGAGAGAGAGCTTGTTAAAGGAATATATATAAAAGTGAGCCGCTTTGAAAATTCTCTAGTTAATTGTCTGATTTACTGTGGTTACTACTACTACTACTCTAACAGCACAATCATGGTCAGAGTGGTAAAGCGCTCATTGATAAGAAAATTGATAGAGTTTATATTGAAGCGTAGACCGTCGTTGCGTTCGCGCTGGGGTAGAAGAAATTTACAGATCACCCTATGGGAACTTCCGACACAGGCGGTTGTTCGTAAAATTCGCGGTATGCTGTGCAAGTGTCATCAACGCGATTTAGTTGACGCGTATAATATTGGATTGTTTGATAATCAAATAATTATTGATTCGGTGGTGCGTGTTATTCGTCGACGAGGTTGGCTGAATGAGACTGCTCTGCAACCCATTCTCAATGAAAGACGTAAGTAATATACAGCGCTAATTACTTTTATTTTATTTCCTTTATTTCATAAGATTTTTACATAGTTCGACGGTATGAGGACGCAGAAATGGGATCCGACACCTATGATTTCGATGAGGAGGGTAGAACCGATTCAGATGATCATAGCAGGGACAACGATGGCGACAGCACCGTAGGGAATCGCTGGATAAATTTTACCCAGCCATTCTGCGGTTATAAACCTACAAACGGTCTTTTCATGGCAGGCCCCTCGAGAGAACCAGATGAATCCGTCGCAGGCCCATCGCGACAATACAGTTCAAACGATGATGCCAACAGCAATACAGACAGCGAGGAAGAAGAAGAAGAAGAAGAAGAAGAAGAAGAAGAAGAAGAAGAAGAAGAAGAGGAGGAGGAGGAAGAAGAAGAAGAAGAAGAAGAAGAAGAAGAAGAGGAGGAGGAGGAGCAAGACGTAGACGATGACGACGAGGAGGAGGAGGAAGAGGAGGAGGACCCTGTAGATTCAGGTAAGCTTTTAATAATACAACTACGCTGACAAAAATAAAAAAATTACGCGGATAATAATAGTAAAATGAAAAAGCAGGGTACGAGACGGACCCAAACGTTTTTCGCTTTGCACGATTCACTGTGCCGAGACCGCCGACAATCGAGTTGGTTTACGAAATGCGTCGGCGGTTCCCGGGTGCAGTCGACGGATTCGAGGACTAGAAGCAAATATAAGTTTGTAATTCTTACGTTACACGAATTATATGCATAGTATATAGCCAGCGACAAACAAAAATTTAAAGTAAATTAAATAAAAATTCTAATAAATGGTTTAATTATGCCTGCAGGTGGACAGACCGGCGATGGAAGGACTGCTGCACGGGGTGGTGATATTTTGCCTCCTGGTGAACGTTTCGGTATCGACAACGAACAGAGACGTTATTTTTCACGCTTTAGGATGCAGGGTCGAGAGACAGATTTTTATTTTCGTCAGCCACCGGTCGGTATCGATCATCTGACATGGTTCGAGGGAGGTGTACGAGATGTTCTTACACGTCTTACAGAATCGTGCGAAGGACATGATTATGTGGGTATGACTCTGAGCGTACCGTCTTTTGCGCAAGGACCTGTATGGTTATCATTTCGACCAGCTCGTGACATCGTTCCCGACGATATATGGCGACTAATTAATAGTGTAGCTCAAAGCGCGCGCGAATTTCGAATAGACGCTGGTACATGTAGAATGACGACGTGTATAGTACGAGGCGTCGAAGGAGCCGGTGTGGGCACTAGGCTTACACACGAGTCTATAGCAAAAAAGTCAATTTTACGCATAAGTAATCGCGATAATTTGTGTCTACAACGATCCCTTGTCACTGCCCGAGCGCATGCCGAACGCGGTCAAATACGTGCGGGTGTGCTACACAGACGATGGTGTCAAATTCGGAACGGGCTTCGAGGTGCGCAATATACAGCGGCGATAGAGCTCACACGTAATGCAGGGGTAACGACACCGTCTAGGGGGTGTGGTGCGCGCGAAATTCAGCTCTTTCAGGAGTACTTGGTTCACGAGGGTATAGCGATTGTTGTTTATGAATTTCTCACCTTCGGAAAACGCGTTCCGGCTCTGTACGATGGGCGAAAATACGTACTCACTGCAACAGGTAAAATTAATCATACACTCTTTATTCTCTATTACGAGCGTTCTCATCACTATCAACCGATATTAAATCTCGCCGGTGCGCTAGGTAGTCGGGGGTTCTGCACGCAATGTAATTCCAAGTATATTCGAGTACTCGAGCATCGATGTAGCTATCAATGTGCTCGATGTAAATCCACTTATTGCAACGGTAATAGAGACTCTCAGCCTGAGTATTGCGCAGACTGTAATCGTTCGTTCTTTGGTGCTTTTTGCCTCGCTCATCACAAGAGTGAGGGCTCCGCGGGCATCACGTCTCGTAAATATAGACGGTACAGCGTCTGTAACGCATTGAAAATCTGTAGAGACTGCTCGCGTATGATTAAAATCACAGATAAAAAGATGCATGTATGTGGTATATCGGTTTGTGCTACATGCAAACAAACGCGGCCGACTACGCATGCATGTTTTATAGCACCTCTTAAGAAATCAGATGCGCAAAAGGAGAAGAAAAAAGACAAGTCTTCCACGAGATTTTTATTTTATGATTTTGAGACGCAGCAACACGCGCAATTGCATGATGATAAATCGACACGAATTCACGAGCCGAATTTATGTGTCGCACAATGCGTATGTATGGCATGTCTGGATATCACAGATATAGAGACAGATTGTGCTAACTGTGGTAAACGTGAATTCGTGTTTATCGATGATCCTGTTGGGGATCTCGTAAAATTGGCATTATCGCAAAAATTTAAAAAGACCATCTGCATCGCCCATAATGCTAGAGGTTTCGACGCACAATTTATTCTACGGTATTTAATCGAGGTGCAAAAAACACAGCTGCCCTCTCTGATTATGAACGGTACGAAGATTGTCTCGATGAAAATTGGCGATGTCGTTTTTCTCGATAGTCTAAACTATTTACCCATGGCTCTTAGCGCTTTACCTAAGGCCTTTGGTTTCGCTGATGAGGTGGCAAAAGGTACATTTCCCCATTTATTCAACACACCGGAATATCAGAATTACTCAGGTCGTCTGCCGGCTTTGCATTTTTACTCACCCGATACCATGTTCTCAGCGGATCGCGAGCGCTTTTTAAAATGGTATGAGGAAGAATCGAGTCGCGTAGATTATAAATTTGATTTTGCGACGCAATTTGTGCAATATTGTCGTACAGATGTTACGGTTTTGAGACGAGCGTGTTTAGCTTTTCGAGAGTTACTTATACGTTGTGGGAGCGTGTGCCCCTTTACAGAAGCATGCACGATAGCATCAGCATGTATGAGAGTATTTCGAAAGAATTTTCTACAGAAAGATCGCATTGCGGTGTTACCACCAGGAGGATATCGCTGGGGCGATAAGCAATCGCGCAAGGCCGTCGTATGGCTCGTATGGCTCGAGCGTGAGCTCAACTGCGTTATCGCTCATGCTGGACGCACGAGAGAGTATCGCCCTCCGGCTGGCCTACCGGCCGTGGACGGTTACTACGTGGATGCGGGGGTCCATCACGTTCTTCAATTTCATGGCTGCTTTTGGCACGGTTGTCCGCGATGTTATCGCGTGAATAGAGATGCTCGAACTAAATTCGGCGATACAATGGATGAGCGATACGAGCGTACCATTCTTATTTCCGGGCGAATCAGATCAAAAGGGTACACTCTAACCGAAATATGGGAATGCGATTTTGACAGATTACTCGAGAATAACGAGGAAATGTCGATATACGTGAAAAATCACGCCATGGTCAAGCAGGCGCCTCTCGAACCACGCGATGCATTCTTTGGCGGTCGAACGGAAAATTTTGTAAGCTTGTACGACGTCGCGAATGGGGAGCAGATACGCTATGTGGATGTTTGCTCGCTGTATCCGTGGGTATGTAAGAATGGAAAATATCTCGTTGGACACCCGAAATTGTACGTAGGCGACGAGTGTCGAGAACTCGTAGGACCTGAAAACGATCTAAGTGTCGTCGAGGGTCTCGTGAAGTGTACCGTGCTGGCGCCTCGCGATTTGTATATACCCGTACTGCCTGTTCGCATGCATGGGAAACTACTGTTCCCCCTGTGTAGAACGTGCTGTACAGATATGGACACATCCGAGGTTTGTACACACGATGACACGACTGAGCGAGCGTTTGACGGCACATGGGTCGTGGACGAACTGAGAAAAGCTGTGTCGCTCGGATATAAAGTGACGCGTATCTATGAAATTTGGCAATACGTTGTTACGCAGTATGACGCGACAACGCGACGAGGCGGTCATTTTGCCGAGTACATCGATACATTCCTAAAAATAAAACAGGAGGCGAGTGGTCCGCCAACAGAGTGTAACGATGACGAGGAAGCAATAGAGCGTTTTATAGCATTGTACAACGAGTCTGAGGGTGTATATCTCGAGCGAAGTGCTTTGCAGCCAAATCCGGGTTTACGTTCACTAGCGAAATTGGCTCTTAATTCATTCTGGGGAAAGTTTGGTCAACGAGAGAATCTCACGAAAACCGTTATCGTCTTCACGCGCGCTGAGTTAATGAATTTACTAACGAGTCCGGAGATTGAGGTGACGGGGATGCTACCGGTTAATCACAAGATTATGTATGTAAACTATGTGAGCAACCGCGATGCTATCCAACCATCACCGACATCAAACGCCGTGATTGCAGCATACACGACGGCACAGGCACGCCTAAAATTATACAGTTATCTTGAGGGGCTCGGGCGGCGAATATTGTACTGCGATACGGACTCCTGTATTTACGTGAGCCATCCCGGTGGTAACGAGTATGAGCCGCCAATCGGTCAATTTCTAGGAGATCTTACGGATGAATTAAGTGAATACGGGCCTGGTAGTTATATAACTTCTTTCGTTTCGGGTGGACCACAAATTTTACGCATATCTTGTACGTAAACCAGACGGTACGGTTATTGAAAAATGTAAAGTGAAGGGTATCACGCTAAACTTTGCGAATAGCCGTCACGTAAATTATAACGCATTACGATCTTTCGTGACAGGAGCAAGGAGCGTACCTATTATTTTAAAATTCGACGCTATTCGACGTACGGAATTTTATCATGTAGTAACGCGTAAAGAAACGAAATCATGCGAGCCTGTTAACACGAAGCGAAAACGGCACGGGGTGTACTCTACTGTACCGTATGGCTATTGTGAAATACGCTAATTAGTATAACGCAAAAAGTATATAGTTTTACGGGTGAATTCGCGATATTTAAAAATAATCTTTTTGTCTAATTTCATGTAACATATTTACTGTGTACAATACATTGAAAAAATTGATTTATCATGTATAAAATCGTTATCGGATCGTTCTTTTTGTGCTGTTATTCGTAACAGTAGCTGCAATCTCTCTACCGTTCCCTTTTGTGCTGACTTTCTCATCGTTGATTCCTTTTGTCCCGTCTTTCTTATCGAGTGTTTCCTTTTGTTCTGGCTTTCTAGTGCTACATCCGTGGATATAATATCGTTGTTTAGAATTTGATGATTCGTAAAATTTGTATATAGAGATGTATGCATAGTGAAATAAAAATATTGCTTTATTTGTGAGAAATATAAAAATTATCGTTATTTAATATACATACAGCGTAAACGCCAGCTTATACCGCGGGCCCGCGCCTCATCAGCTAGTGCAGGCGCGCTGCGTCTTATCAGCTCTTCAAGGCCGCGAAAATAGCTGATGCCGCGGGGCCGCCGCCGCCGCCGCCGCAGCCGCAGCCGCGGTATAAGCTTATTTAAGAGTATGCTGATTGATTTTGATAGACACTCATCGATATGGATACACGTTGGAAACATCCGTGGACAGCTGTGATAAGCGGTCCTACGGGGTGTGGTAAAACATATTTTGTAAAAAAATTCTTTAAATACATGCGCGAAATGACGGATGTCCCGTTCGAGCGTATACTTTTTTATTACTCAGAGTGGCAGTCCGGGTATTCAGAGTACGGTGATAAAATCGAATTTCGCGAGGGTTTACCGCAAGCAGTAGACTACTCGAATGACGCAAGGCCTAAACTTGTGGTCATTGACGATCTAATGCGCGAGGCATCCCACAATACGGTGGTCGATCTTTTCACCAAGGGTAGCCATCATAAAAATCTTAGTGTCATTTTCATCACGCAAAATCTCTTCCATCAGGGTCACGGGCAGCGCGATATCTCCTTAAAGGCTAATTATATCATTGTCTTCAAAAATCCGCGAGATCGCGCGCAAATTCAACACCTAGCCCGACAGGTATGTCCCGAGAATCCACGATTTTTGCAGGAAGTATATTTCGATGCAACAGCCGTACCGCACGGCTATCTATTATTCGACTTGAAACAATCGACGCCTGATAATTGTCGATTTCGCGCCTGTATATTTCCCGATGACCAATACCATTACGTTTACGTGCCTCAAAAAGCAATAAAAGTTCGCGATGCGTCGCGCGATGTACCAGTAATGCGCTTGTAATGGCGTTGCGCGGACCTCTCGATAAAAAGCAAATAATTATATTGCAAGCGTTGTGTTATCTGAAGCAAGAGCAACAACGTGCAATTTTGCGCAAAGCAGATGTAGCGCTTGTACGCTGTATATGCGAGTGTGCTCTAAACGTTTTACAGGGAAACGTGAGTCTGAACAACGTGCAAAAGAATCATCTTCGGAGGCACGCGACAATTCTTCGACGACTAGCCGCCAAAAGGGGAAATTGGAGCGGTAAGAGGAAGATCATCGTCGAGCACTGTGTCAGATTTCTCAAGTTGCTTCTTGCGCCTGTCTTGGCCTACGCGAGACATGGAGTATGCCAGAAAGATGGTACTTATTCCTCATGATAACATACATCGTCTCGCTGGACTCGCCGCTACTGCCGCTGCTACTACTACCACTACTACTACTAGTGCAGACCCGTTGCCTTCCGTACAGACTACCGGTACGCCATTATCGCGCCTCGACTCTGAGCTGAGTGAAATTCTAAACTCTCACTCGTACAAGAGCGAGAGAGAGAAGTGGATAGCGTACCAACAGGTTTTACAGCGTTATCTTCACATGGTCGAATACGATAATGCCGTACCGAATATTTCATCAAAACGAAAAGTAGCAATACTCGATAGCCACGAGAATAAATCCGACGACGATTTAATGAACAAAGCTAAATCGCGGCTCAATGACACACTTATTATCGATAGCGTACCAAAAAAATTTTTATCTAAAGCAATATCGTTGCTTCGCAATTTGCATCGCAGCGCCGTTGGTAAAAAAATGACATGGGACCGTAACGGCGTTGTTTCCATAGACGGCAGAAGAATTTCAAATTCCAATATCGTTGATCTTGTTAACGATGCTATGCGTGCTAGAAAACGCGAGAAACCCATCGGACGATCTCACTTTGCCAAACTCCTGCGAGCGATACAGATGCCCCGTGAATTTATCGGTAATCCCGCGTTACTACACGAGCCTACACCTACATCATCCTCGACACCACAGCGGCGTCTTATTTTACCGCGCGAAAACGATAGTAGCAGCAGCAGCAGCAGCAACGGTAGCAACAACAACAACAACGACGACGAGGCCGAGACCGCACACTCAAACAGAGATTTAATGCTCACGGCTGAAAACTACATCGTCGAGGGGGAGGAGGGGAATGAAGAAGAGGACGAACAATTGCAAAACTTTGCACAAGTAGAATATCGACCACCCACACAGTTAGAAAAGAAAAAGAAAAAGAATCCATTTAACTGGTCATCGCTAAAATTATGAAAATTCTTCAAAAAATCTATTATGACACCGCTCATCCTGCTTCCTATTCTCGAGCAAAAAATTTGGCCCAGGTGGATCGTAGAGTAGCGCGAAAAAATGTTTTACCATGGCTCGAGACACAGGATTCATATAACATGCATCGCCTCGTACGACGACGATTTCCCCGTCGTACGTACAGTGTGAGTAATATAGACGATGTATGGGAGGCTGATTTAGCTGATCTTCGCTCGATAGCCACGTACAACGATGGGTACGCGTATCTGCTTGTTGTTATTGATGTGTTGAGCAAATACGCGTGGGTCGAGGCTTTGCGTGACAAAACGAGCGCAAACGTGGCCCGCGGTCTCACACGCATACTCGCGCGCAGTAACAATCGTCGCCCGCAACAATTGCAAACTGATCGAGGCAAAGAATTTATCGGCGCACCGTTTCAGCAAATTCTCAAGACAAAGAATATCGATTTTCGCGCTGCTCGTAACCCTGATATAAAAGCCTCGATTGCCGAACGCTTTAATCGAACAATAAAAGAGCGAATGTGGCGCTACTTTACATACACGCGAAATAAGCGTTACATCGATGTTTTACAAAAATTTTTATATGCTCATAATCACACTAGACACAGCGGAACGCATATTCCTCCGAGCGAAGTAACCCTCGAAAATGCCTCTATAGCCCGAGACAATTTAGCACGGCGTTACGAGCGTAACGCGAAAAAAATTAAAAAGCCTAAATACAGCATCGGTGACTTGGTACGTATCAGTACAGCTAAAGCAGCTTTCGTGAAAGGATATGAGCGTGGTTGGAGTAACGAATTATTCAAGATTCAACGAATATCGGTGAATCGAGAGCCATTCGTGTATATTTTACACGATCTGAATAACGAGACTATCGACGGTATTTTCTACGAAGCAGAATTATCACGAGTACGAGTGCCTCCGTCATCTGAGAAGACGAAAGAGAAGAAGAGGACAAAGAAGAAGAAGAAGAAGAAGAACGCTCGGGATCATCGTCCGTGATAAATATGAGCTCCAAGGATAGCTCTTTCTTTGTCGTACTACCGAGCAACAGTAGTATGCAGTATTTTCCGGATAATACGACGACGAAATTTATTACAAAACTACCGCGTCAGATACGCCTGCACGGAGAATGGGCTGTTTCTCTTGTGGAAATTGCTTATCCGATGACTCTTTTACATGTTCCTACTGTAGAAAATCTCGTAACTTTTAAAGATGGTGATTATGATTTATCGGGTTTAAATCTTTTAACACGGAGGAGCACTGATAGAGACCAAGTAGCACCTGGTGTATATCGCTCTATAGACGCTCTTTTGGAGAGTATAAATCAGCTACCTTACGTGGCCGATCATTTGCGCTTTAAATCGCTTCCGAGCGGGCAGGTCGAAGTGGCACGCGTATGCGACGATCTACGCTACCACGACTTTCGCGTATCGCCCGCTATCGCAAGGCTACTAGGATTCTCGGAAGAGGCTTGTAGCCCCGTAATGATAGAACCGCATTGCGAATACACAGGGTCGAGGCCTGCATCTCTCACCGGTGCTATACCGGGCAGCATGTTTTTATACACAGATATCTGCGAGAGCTATATTACAGGCGATGTACAAACACCCCTCTTACGAGTTGTTCCCATTGATACTGATGACTGTCCGTATAGTTCGATAAAAATTAAATCGTTTTCAACGCCACGATATATACCTCTCTTGCGAAATAATTTACACACTATCGAGATCGATATAAGAGACGAATTTGGGGATCCTATACCATTCGAGCAGGGAACGTTGACTGTGACACTACATTTCAAAAGGTCCCACGATTGATTACACCACTATGGATAATATTGACAGCGTGCAGCACGGATGGGGTCGTCGCGGGTACGGTGGTATTAGCCATGTTTATACCGGAACACCTAATCAGCGAGGACACGGTATCGGTAGCTTTCTCGGGGGCCTGTTTCGTCGAGTGTTACCGCTTTTAAAGAAGGGCGCTAAAGCAGTTGGAAAAGAGGCGTTGCGTGCTGGTGTAAACGTAGCCGGTGATATCCTCGATAGAAATATAGCTGTGAAAGATGCTATTCGCGAGAGAGCGCGAGAATCAGGCAGTAATCTCAAACGCAAAGCCTCTGAAAAAATTGACACTCTCATGCGGGGGTCTGGTTATAAAAAGCGCAAAATTTCACGTACTCCTCATTCATCGAACGAACGTAAACCACGACGTACCTCTCGTAAAAATAAAAGTGTAATAAAGAGAAAAACAATAAAGAAGAAGAAGAATAATAAGAACAATAAGAAGAAGAAGACTCGTCAACGAACAGTTGCAGATATTTTTGGATAGCTGAAACAAGATGGCTTTTCTACATGCGCACTCGTGCGAGTGTCTTAAATCGGAACTTGAATTATTTTCACTCCCACCGACGCAAACTACTATCGAAGGCTCCAATTGGGTGTATTACAAACCAATATCTTCGCTAACAGATGATTCACCGATTGAATTTGTTATCCCCGGACAGGGTGATGAGTATATCGATCTCGCGCATACTATGCTTAGTCTGAGAGTGAAAATAACATCTCCTACCATTACGGAAATTGCCGCGGGCACATTGCCGAAAGTAAGTGCCGGCCCTGTAAACAACCTCTTGCATTCTATGTTTAATCAGGTGGATGTATACCTGAATCAAAAATTAGTTTCACCTCCAAATAATGCCTACGCTTATCGAGCGTACATAGAAACACTTTTGAATTACGGTCCAGCAGCAAAAAATTCGCATCTCACGAGCGTTCTCTGGTACGACGATACACCTGGAAAAATGGATGATATAACATCGGAAAATACGGGGCTTGTGAAGAGAAAACAATTTTTAAATGTCGAAAAAACTGTAGACTTGCTCGGTCATCTGCATTGCGATATATTCAATCAGGAGCGGTTCCTATTAAACGGTGTCGAGATGCGTCTACGGTTGGTTCGGTCTAGAGATTCATTTTGTCTTGTGGGCGATACAAAGAATGGTCAATTCGGCTTAAAGATTCTCGAGGCATCGCTTCTCGTTCGTAGAACAAAAATAGCTCCTGGTGTGCTGCTCTCACATGCTAGAACTCTGGCAAAATCTACGGCTAAATATCCTCTTACGAGAGTCGAAGTAAAAGCCGTTTCAATACACTCGGGTGTTCATGGAGAGACTATCGATAATATCGTGTTAGGTCAGCTGCCGAAGCGTATAATTATCGGTTTTGTCGATAACAAAGCGTTTAACGGTGACTTCAGTATGAATCCGTTCAATTTCCAAAATTACAAGATAAATTATCTCTCGTTGTATGTAGATGGTGCTCAAATACCTTCGAAACCGTTACAACCTGATTTCACGAAAAATCATTTATATGTGGATGCTTTTCAAACGTTGTTTTCGGGAACTGGAATACATTTCTTGAACGACGGTAATTCGATCGATCGCGATAATTATCGCGATGGATACTGTCTGTTTGCTTTTGATTTGACGCCCGATCTTTCGGCGAACATCAATACACATTGGAATTTAATAAAGCACGGTAGTGTGAGAATAGAGGAACGATTTGAGGATGCGCTTGCTTCAACGATAAATTGTGTAGTCTACGCGGAATATGATAATGTCCTTGAAATTGATGCCTCTCGGCAGGTAATGGTGGATTTTACCGGATAAGCGAAAAATGTGTTGATGTCGGCATAAAATTATTTCGTGTTAAGACACGTAGAAGCGTGTCCGCGAGTAACTAATCAGTCGAACTCAGTCATCTGTACGGATTGGACGCGAAAATGGATATCGTCGTGGATATACAGGGAATGCGTGGTAAAGACTCGGAATTTATTCCGAAAGAAATTGCCGTGGTAGCAGTGGATAGACCGTACTCTGCTCATTGGATCGTTGCACCGCCGTGTCACTTTGCCGAATTACCACAGCAATCGAGAAGCCAGAATAATTTTCTCTCGAAATATTTTCACGGTATGGAGTGGTACGAGGGCGATGTGAGCTGTAAACAGGTATACGCTAACTTGCGTGAAATTTCGCGAAAATCAAGACGCATCTATACGCGCGGTCACGAGAAGGCTATACTTCTTTGCGATATCACGAGTCGTGAAATTTCCAACCTGGAGGATGAGGAGGGCGCCCCATCGTACACATTTATGCCGAAATCTTTGCGAAAATGCTTCAGACACGCTATGATAAACGATACAGCGTCTTCGCATTGTGCAATGCGCCAGGCTTTCCAAATAAAAAATTGGCTTCGCGAGCATCCATTTAAAGGAGAATCATACATGGATGTTTGGTCAGCAGACGAAGAGGAAGAGAATAAAAAAGAGGAGAAATCTTCATCATGTGGTCGTGACACGATCGACGACGCTGTGAAATAAATTTTGCATATATACGTCTTTCAAAGCGTATCGGTCATCATTTAATCATTGACTATGTGTTCAGCATGAACACTAGACAAATCTACGAGAGTCTGCAGTATCTACCACTTTCAACCGTTGGCGTATACCCGGCTGACAGAATTCCTCGTGTATGGTCGTTACCAGCCGGACTCGTAGTTAACACGGATAACCACGACGGACCTGGGGAGCATTGGATCGCAATGTACGTTAACCATCATGGAAAAGGAATGTACTTTGATAGCTACGGGCTACCACCGGTTATACCTCAACATCTCGCCCGACTACGAAGGAACTGCAAGTTCTATCGGTACGGCCTCAAGCAGCTACAGAGTAATACGTCGGATGTGTGTGGACAATTTTGCATCGTATTCCTACACCTTATGTCGTGCGGCTTCACCATGTCGCGATTTAATAATCTCTTTAGCGATAATGTAACGAAAAACGACAGATTAGTGCGTGAATATTACAATGCTTTTGCCTCTCGACGATCAGACAGTGATAAAAATAAATTTAACGGCAGAGGAGTCTCCGAGCGAAGATTACCGTGTTTGCAGGGATGTTGCATACGGCGGTAAATATCTGTAAAGTGATTTAAATAAAATATTGATTAATTAAAAACAAATACATCGGTTTACTGTGTCTCTTCTTTTATAGTTATATATAAATTATAATATAATATAATCGAGGTCTCTCGCGGCACTGTATCATATTCCGCGTCTTTTACTGCAGAGCATTCGCTTCACGAGAAGCACAGCGCAAAGCGGTACACACGTGCAAAACTGCTGACATTGCATTCAAAGCGCTGCACACCTAGGTATGACTCAGAGGAGGGGTTTGTTATCTTCAAACACTGTGGTCACCGCCAGCCTCATCCGGAGCATTCAGTCTGTCTTTAGCAGTGCACGTCGCGAGTTTAAATAGAAAAAATGTATCCGCGATACGACAACTTCGCGCTAGCCGCGGCTTTTGTGTTTCGGGTGGTTTGCGGTGCGTGGGATAACGCGATATTCCTGCGCACTGAATTAATGTGCGCTGCGTGGCTAAGGTTAGAGGACGATTTGGAGCGGTTATATATTGACGGATTTGTGGACAGGAGTGCTTTTAAATTTGAGGAGTTGTGTGTGGGAGCCTCATGTGTCGTTGTGCGGCATCAAAGGGCTCTGCGCGGTGAGATCGTAAACATGGACGATGACGGGTGCTGCGAGGTGCTGCTTGTCGATATCGATGAATCGGTATACGTCGATTGGCAGCAGCTATATCATCCCGAGCCACTGATTAGCGAGTTACCTGTGTTGCTCGTGAAGTGTACGATATTCGGCCTCGATCATTTAATTGACGAAGACGGCTATCTAGATCGGATCGATGTAACGCGCGTTAACGATACGCTGATCGGAGTACGTATGCCCACCCCTGCCGATGCCCACGCTCCATGGGTGCGGGTAATTCGTATTACCAGGGCACGTAGTTGCGGCTTTTGATGCGTGGGTGAGCGTGTGCGTGCGTGACTGAGTGAGTGAGTAAGCGAGTGAGTGAGTGAGTGAGTGCGTGAGAGAGAGAGAGAGAGAGAGAGAGAGAGAGAGAGATAGTGCATATGTGTGTGTCCTGGATTGAATATTGTGCCCGTCACCCTGGAGAGTCATCGCGGATGCCGCCAACACAAGGGTGAGTTGAAAATTTTATTCCAAGTATGTGTACACCTTTGCTCTATCCTACTCTTATCTCTACTCTTCCTTGTTCACCAAGGTACCCACACCACATCACTTTACCATCTCCATGTTACCGGCACTGGTCAAGCAGAGCGGGTAGCGCGGCGGTGGAAAAGTGAGGTGGTGGGGGTAGCCGCGTGGTGGGGGAAGGAGTGGGGATAGGAGTGGGATGGAGCAAAGGTGTACACATACTACTCATGCTGAACGCGATCAAATTCGTACGGGCGAGCTACAAAGACGATGGTGTCAAATTCAGAGCGGCCTTCGCGGAGTGCAATATGCAGCAGCAATAAAGCTCACATGTAATGTGGGGGTAACAACACCGTCTAAAGGATGTAGTGTGAGCGAGATTCAGCTCTTTCAGGAGTACTTGGTTCACGAGGGTATAGCGATTTTTGTTTATGAATTTCTCACCTTCGGAAAACGCGTTCCGGCACTGTACGATGGGCGAAAATCCGTACTCTCTGCAATAGGCAAAATTAATCATACACTCTTTATTCTCTATTACCAACGCTCCCATCACTATCAGCCAATATTAAATCTCGCTGGTGCGCTAGGTAGTGGGGGTTCTGCACAAAGTGTAATTCCAAGTATAATCGAGTACCCGAGCATCGCTGTAGCTATAAAAGCTCGATGTAAATCCACTAATTGCAACGGCAATAGAGACTCTGAACCTGAGTATTGCACAGACTGTAATCGTTGGTTTTTTTGGTGATTTTTGCCTCGCTCATCACAAGGGTCATGGCTCCGCAGGTATTACGTCTCGTAAATATAGACGGTACAGCGTCTGTAAAGCAATGAAAATCTGTAGAGGCTGCTCGCGTATGATTAAAACCACAGATAAAAAGATGCATGTATGTGGTATATTGTTTTGAATTACATGCAGGCAAACTCGACCGACTACGCATGCGTGCTTTATAGCACCTCTTAAGAAACCAGAGGCGCCAAAGGAGACGAAAAAAAAGAGCATCCACGAGATTTTTGTATTATGATTTTGAGACGCAACAACACGAACAATTGCACGATGATACATCGACCCGAATTCATGAGCCGAATTTATGTGTTACACAATGCGTACATATGATATGTCTGGATATCACAGAAATAGAGACCGATTGTGCTGACTGTGGTAAACGTGAATTCTTGTTTATCGATGATCCTGTTGGGGAGCTCGTGAGATTGGCATTATCGCAAAAATTTTAAAAGACCACGTAATGTATTGCACGTAATGCACGTGGTTTCGATGCACAATTCATTCTACGGTATTTAATCAAAGTGCAAAAAACACAGTTGCCCTCTCTGATTATAAATGGCACGAAAATTGTCTCAATGAAGATTGGCGATGTCATTTTTCTCGATAGTCTAAACTATTTATCCATGGCTCTAAGCGCGTTACCTAAGACCTTCGGTTTCGCTGATAAGGTAGCAAAAGGTACAATTCCCCAGTTATTCATCACACCGGAATATCGGAATTACACAGGTCCTCTGCCGGCTCTGCATTTTTACTCACCCGATACCATGTTCTCAGAGGATCACGAACGATTTTAAAAATGGTATGAGGAATAATCGAGTCGCATCAATTATAAATTTGATTTTACGACGGAGTTAGTACAATATAGTCGTACAGATGTTACGGTTTGGAGATGAGCGTGTCTAGCTTTTCGAGAGTTACTTATTCGTTGCGGAAGCGTGTGCCCCTTTACAGAAGCATGCATGATGGCAACAGCATGTATGACAGTATTTCGGAAGGATTTTCTACAGAAAGATCGTATTGCGGTGTTACCACCAAAAGGGTACCGCTGGGGCGATAAGCTATCGCGCAAGACCGTCGTATGGCTCGTATGGCTCGAGCGTGAGCGCAACTGCGTTATCGCTCATGCTGAACGCACAAGAGAGTATCGCCCTCCAACCGGCCTACCAGCGGTCAACGAATGCTTCGTGGAGGCAGGGGTCCATCACGTTGTTTAATTTCAAGGCTGCTTTTGGCATGGATGTCCGCGATGTTATCGCGTGAATAGAGATGCTCGAACCAAATTCGTTGATACAATGGATGAGCGATACGAGCGTACCGTTCTTATTTCCGGGCGAATCAGATCGAAAAGGTACACTCTAACCGAAATATGGGAATGCGTTTTTGACAGATTACTCGAGAATAACGAGGAAATGTCGTTATACGTGAAAAATCACGCCATGATCAAGCAGATCCCTCTCGAACCACGCGAAGCATTTTTTGGCGGCCGAACGAAAAACTTTGTAAGCTTGTACGACATCGTGAATGGGGAGCAGATACGCTATGTGGATGTGTGCTCGCTATATCCATGGGTGTGTAAGAATGGAAAATATCCCGTTGAACATGCGAAATTGTATCTAGGTGACGAGTGTCGAGAACTCGTGGGACTTGAAAACGATCGAAGTGTCGTCGAGGATCTCGTGAAGTGTACCGTAGTAGCACCGCGCGATTTGTATATCCCCTGACTGCCTGTTCGCATGCATGGGAAACTACTTTTCCCCCTGTGTAGAACGTGCTGTACAGACATGGACACATCCGTGGGCTGCACATACGATGACACGACTGAGCGAGCGTTCGACGGCACATGGGTCGTGGACGAGCTGAGAAAAGCTGTGTCGCTCGGATATAAAGTGACGCCTATCGATGAAATTTGGCAATACGTTGTTACGCAGTATGACTCGACAACGCGACGAGGCGGTCATTTTGCCAAGTACATCGATACATTCCTAAAAATAAAACATGAGGCGAGAGGACCGCCAGCAGAATGTAATGATGACAAGGAAGCAATAGTGCGTATCATAGCGTTGTACAAGGAGTCTGAGGATGTATATCTCACGCGAAGTGCTTTGCAGTCAAATCCGGATTTACGTTCGCTCGCAAAATTGGCTTTTAATTTATTCTGGGTAAAGTTTGGTCAACGCGTGCATCTCACGAAAACCGTTATTGTTTTCACGCGCTCGGAGCTAATGAATTTACTTACGAGTCCGGGGATTGAGGTGACGGGAATACTATCGGTTAATTACAAGATCATGTATGTGAACTATGTGAGCAACCGCGATGCTATCCAACCATCCCCGACATCAATCGCCGTGATTGCAGCATACACGACGGCACAGGCACGCCTATAACTATACAGTTATCTTGAGGGGCTCGGGGGACGAATATTGTACTATGATACGGACTCCTGAATTTACGTGAGTCCTCTTGGTGGCAACGAGTATGAGCCGCCAATCGGTCAATTTCTGGGGGATTTCACGGATGAATTGAGCAAATACAGGTCTGGTAGTTATATAAGTTCGTTCGTATCGGGAGGACCAAAATTTTACGCATACCTTGTTCATAAACCCGACAGTACGATTCTTGAAAAATGTAAAGCAAAGGGTATCACGGTAAACTTTGCGAATAGCCGTCACGTAAATTATAACGCATTACGATCCTTCGTGACAGGAGCTAGGAGCGTACCTATTATTTAAAAATTCGACGTTATTCGACGCACGGAATTTCATCAGGTAGGTACGCGTAAAGAAACGCAATCATGCGAACCTGTTAACAAGAAGCGAAATCTGCCCGGAAAATACTCTACTGTTCCGTATGGCTATTGTGAAATACGTTAATTAGTATAATGGAAAAAGTATATAGTTTTACGGTCGAGTTCGCCGTATGTAAAAATAATCTTTTCGTTTAATTTCCTGTATCGTATTTACTGTGTAAAATACGTTAACAAAAAATTGATTTATTATGTATGTTGAGATTTCCTGTTGATTGTGTTGGATGGAATTTGCAATATATTAAAAATAATGAGTTTTCACTCGAGGCAGGGAAACAGAAACCAGACTGAAGATGTTGGAAGAGAAAGCGGTTTATTATACTTTCAAAGTATGGAATACAACAAAATACAAATGAATATAAAGTGAATTTGAGTAATTTAAATTGAGAAGCACACAATTATATTAATTGTGTGCTGTATTTTCCTTGTGTAGTAAACGTGATGCAGCCAGAGCTGTAGAGCGTGCCACGGAATGAGAAACATGAGAGCGTAGAATGTGTCAATTATTCCCAAGAAATTCTCAGTCAGGTTACCTGAGAGAAACTACAGGGAATAAGTGAGAGCACTAGCAATCAATTGATTGAGTGCTGGAAGTGTGATGTGAAAGAACGTGATGCAGTCAGCGCTGCAGAGCACGGTACAGTGATAGCTTAAGGATGAACAAAAGAGTGGAATAAATTGACAGTACTTTCCCAGCAAGCTTAGTTGAGGAAAAGTACAGTGAATTAATGAGAACACACGCAATTATATTAATCGAGTGTGCAACAAGTGATGTGAAAACGTGGTGCAGCCCGCGCTGCAGAGCACGCTACAGTGTGAGACCTTTATGTCGATGTACCGATGAATTTTCCACTTCCCACCATCATTGAATTACGATAAATTGTAACGGTGTACTCTTACTTGAGTTTTGAGTCCTGGTGAGACCGAATATGTTGAGTGGATCCGGTGAAAAGCGGTGAAGAGTCTGAGATGTCCAGAGGATGTGTACGCTGTCCAAGCGGATTTTCACAGAAGTGTCAAAAATAGCAATATGGTTGCGCTTTACAAAAGCGTCGTTGTGCGACGCTGTAGTCAAGAGAGAGAGAGAGAGAGAGAGAGAGAGAGAGAGCTGGTGAGCGATGCCGAAGTCAAGTGAGAGAGATAACCTCTCGTTTCAAGCAGCATGCTTGCGAGGCACTTCCTCGGCTATCTCCGCTATAGCCGAGCGCAGCACGCTACCCAGCAGCAACAGGTCGACGCACGGCGAATATGCTCGTTCTTTTTGTGGTGCTATTCGTAGCCGTAACTGCTATCTCTCTACCGTTCCCTTTTATTCTGAATTTCTCATCGTTGATTCCTTTTGTCCCGTCTTTCTTATCGAGTGTTTCTTTTTGTTCTGACTTTCGCGTGCTACCTCCGTGGATATAATATTGCTGTTTAGAATTACATGATTCGTAAATTTTACACATAGAGATGTATGCATAGTGAAATAAAAATATTGCTTTATTTGTGAGAAATTAAAAACTATCGTTACTTAATTTACATACGGTGTAAACATCAGCTTATACCGCGGGCCCGCGCCTCATCAGCTAGTACAGGCGCGCCACGCCTTATCAGCTCGTAAAGGCCGCAAAAATAGCTGATGCCGCGGGGTCGCCGCTGCCGCCGCCACCGCCGCTGTCGCGGTATAAGTTTATTCAAGAGTCAGCTGATTGATTTTGATAGACACTAATCGATATGGATACACGTTGGAAACATCCATGGACTGCCGTGATAAGCGGTCTTACGGGCTGTAGTAAAACATATTTTGTCAAAAAATTCTTTAAATACATGCGCGAAATGACGGATGTCCCGTTCGAGCGTATACTTTTTTATTGCTCAGACTGGCTGTCCGCGTATTCAGAGTACGGTGATAAAGTCAAATTTCGCAAGGGTTTACCGCAAGCGGCAGACTACTCGAATGATACAAGGCCTAAACTTGTGGTCATTGACGATCTAATGCGTGAGTCATCGAACAATACCGTGGTCGATGTTTTCACCAAAGGTGGCCATCTTAAAAATCTTGATGTCATCTTCATCACGCAAAATCTCTTCCATCAGGGTCACAGGCAGCGCGACATCTCTTTAAACGCTAATTATATCGATGTCTTCAAAAATCCGCGAGATCGCGCGCAAATTCAACATCTAACACGCCAGATACGTCCCGAGAATCCGAGATTTTTGCAGGAGGTATATTTCGATGCAACAGCAGCGTATGGCAGAAAGATCTCTAACAATCGAATCATTAATTATTTTTGTCAACTCTGATTGCCTCACTCATTCATTAAGAATTAATGAAGCAACCAGACCTGACGATTTTTTACTTTTTAAAGAAATCGTGAAAAAATATTGGCACAGCCCGGGTTCGAACCGGGAACTCCAGAATTCTAGCCTGGTACGTTACTAATTACGCCACCGCGGCTCTAGCAACATCAATTCACGATCTCTATTTTAATGTCAAATAATACACATTTGTTATTTTATTATACGCGGTCATATGTTTCTTAAGAGTGATAAATCTAAGCGACAATGATTTGACCAAATTTTTTATGGTTGCCTCATTAATTCTTAATGAATGAGTGTGGCAATCAGAGTTGACAAAAATAATTAATGATTCGATTGTTAGAGATCTTTCTGAGATCGATAACACAGGGATCTTAGGTGGCGCTGACTCTAACCGGGTTGCGAACTGCCAGAAATTTTCCATCAAAAATTTGGTCAAATCATTGTCGCTTAGATTTATCACTCTTAAGAAACATATGACCGCGTATAATAAAATAACAAAGGTGTATTATTTGACATTAAAATAGAGATCGTGATTTGATGTTGCAAGAGCCGCGGTGGCGTAATTGGTAACGTACCAGGCTAGAATTCTGGAGTTCCCAGTTCGAACCCGAGCTGTGGCAATATTTTTTCAGGATTTCTTTAAAAAGTAAAAAATCGTCAGGTCTGGTTGCCTCATTAATTCTTAATGGATGAGTGAGGCAATCAGAGTTGACAAAAATAATTAATGATTCGATTGTTAGAGATCTTTCTGAGATCGATAACACAGGGATCTTAGGTGGCGCTGACTCTAACCGGGTTGCGAACTGCCAGAAATTTTCCATCAAAAGTTTGGTCAAATCATTGTCGCTTAGATTTATCACTCTTAAGAAACATATGACCGCGTATAATAAAATAACAAAGCAAATAATTATATTGCAAGCGCTGTGTTATCTGAAGCAAGAGCAACGACGTGCAGCTTTGCACAAAGCCGATGTAGCGCTCGTACGGTTTATATGCGAGTGTGCTCTAAACGTTTTACTGGGAAACGTGGGTCTGAACAACGGGCAAAAGAATCATCTTCGGAGGCACGCGACAATTCTTCGACGACTAGGAGCCAAAAAGGGAAATTGGAGCGATAAGAGGAGGATCATCATCGAGCACTGTGTCAGATTTCTCAAGTTGCTTTTTATGCCTGACTTGGATTACACGAGCCATGCAATATGCCAGAAAGATGGTGCTTATTCCTCATGATAACATACATCGTCTCGCGGGTCTCGCCACTACTGCTGCTACTACTACTACTACAGACCCGTCGCCCTCCGTACAGACTACCCGTACGCTATTATCGTGCCTTGACTCTGAGCTGAGTGAAATTCTAAACTCTCACTTGTACAAGAGCGAGAAAGAGAAATGGATAGCGTACCAGCAGGATCTACAGCGTTATCTTCACTTGGTCGAGTACGATAATACAGTACCGAATATTTCGTCAAAACGAAAAACAGCAATACTCGATAGCGACGAGAGTAAAATCGAAAACGTTTTAGTGAACAAAGTTAAATCTCGACTCAATGATACATTTATTATCGATAGCGTACCAAAAAAATTGAAATCCAAAGCAATATCGTTGCATCGCAATTTGCATCGCAGCGCCGTTGTAAAATAATGACATGGGATCGTAACGGTGTTGTTTCCATAGACGGTAGAAGAATTTTAAATTGCAATATCGTTGATCTTGTTAACGATGCTGTGCGAGCTAGAAAACGCGAGAAACCCATCGGTCGATCTCACTTTGCCAAACTCCTGCAAACGATACAGATTCCACGCAAAATTATCCGCAATCCCGACTTACTACACGAGCCTACACCTACATCATCCTTGACATTGGAGCGACGTCTCATTTTGAGGGGGGAAAAGGGTCGGAAAATTGGTTTTTTTCTGATACTATAACTTATTAGAAATATTGTCAGAAAATTTGAAGTCATTAGGAGCAAAACTTTTCGAGTAGACAATTGAGTCTCCGGGCGCTCGGACTCCCTTGACCATCATGAGTCTCCCGTGACCCTCGGCGCGGCAACTGGTTTGTATGAATAGATACCTTTGTTGTTATATTTTTAAAAATATACCTGGTATGACCTGAAGGGTCTTTTTGAAAGACTAAACCGAGTTAGTTTGGCATCGTTCTTCTTGCTGTACGAATATATAATACATTTAAACTATAAGTTTATTTTATTATTTATAAAATGGGCAAAGTTACAAGAGATGACCAAAAGAAAGGTATATGGAGTGATAGACAAAAAAAAAAAGAAAACAGCATTTTAATCCTAAGCAATCCGAAAATGTAGAAAAGTCTTTCACTAGCTCGTAAGCGAAAAAACTGAAAATTGATGATGAAATCAATGTACCAGAGAGTGCTGTTCAGTATAAAATAATAGACTTCATGTTAGTGTTTACTGCGATTTCTAATTTGGTGACGTGTTCTAAAATTATTGATAATAAGATTTGTAATAGCAAAGTGAATTTTAGTACATGCCGAAAACAAGGACTTGGTGTTAAAATTGAAGTAAACTGTGAAAAGTGTGATCCAACGTACATTGACTTAGGTAAGAAAATAGGACAATCGTATCAAATAAATCGACGATTTATTTTTGTAATGCGTTTGTTAGGCTGAGGTCTCGCAGGGTGCAACACATTTTATGGTCTAATGGACTTATCGTGCCGTTTCCTGACCCAAAAAGTCTATGATTCTTACATGAACAAAATTCTTGAATGTGTGCGTACGGTTACAGATAAACTTCTTTCGCTTGCTGTCAACGCCGAAAAAAATTTAATGTGTGCTGAAACCGGTATTGATTCATCAGATTTGCATGTCTCAGGTGACGGTACGTGGAAAAAACGTAGATTTACTTCGTTGTTCGGCTTAGCTTCTGTCATAGGATACTACTCTGGCAAAGTCTTGGACATTTTTAAAGTTAAAAAAAAAAAATTCTCTATTTTATTCATGTATTAAACGTTAATCGCGTTTTCTCAAAACTTTTTTTTAAAGTCGATAGTCAAAATTTCTCGAAAACCTTTGGACCGACTTCACCTAAGCTTTGCACAGTTCTTTTACATACTAAATACTCGGTTCTGAACGAAGGATTTTTTTTTTCAATTACATCTTGTTCGAGATGGTAGAGTAAGTAGACTGTAAGACATTGAAGGAATATTAATAATCAGTACACAGGTATTAATTACAATAGCATTTATGCTCCACCTGTGAAAGTGCAGCAGACATTGATACAGAAATAAATCAAATAAAATATAGAACATAATATATTGAAATAAGCACAAAAGAGAGTTAATAATATGTGGTGAGCCTTTACCACACACGATTATATTAATCGTGTGTAATTGATGAGAAGTTCTGTCACGATAAGGCCTCGCGGTGAAGCTGACGCCGGGTGCATGACAAGATGAACCAAATGTTGATGTACTGGTGTGTCGACGTCGATATACGTGTATCACTGCTGATATGATGGGTGAGTTGTAGGGACTGTAGATCGGCCGAGTTGATCTGTAAGTCTGATTTGGATGCACTTAACAATTATGGGCACGCACGAGAATACGGTGGCGATGAAAACCGTGCAAGAGCGAAACGCAAGATGGCTGCGTGATCCAAAGCAGGCGTTGTCTAGCCAAGCAGTCGAAGAGCGCCTGCGCGCAGCGACCTGTTGCTTGGCATGCTGACCTAGTGCGAGATTTACTGCTTCTGATTGGTGCTGCCGCTAAGTAGCAACAGCAAGCAGTTGCCCATGCTAGCCTGCAGTGCGCAGTCTTGCTACGCATAGCAGAATGCTCAAGCATTCTCAAACACAACTTATTTTTTAATTAAACAAAAAGAGCAATTTTTGGCAAAAATCAGAGTTTTTTGATTTCACTCTTACCAAAAATTAAAAAATGAATATTTCGTTAATTTCTTCGTTCAAATCCAAGATAAAC
This sequence comes from Cylloceria caligata, assembly GCA_963942595.1. Lineage (NCBI taxonomy): Eukaryota > Metazoa > Arthropoda > Insecta > Hymenoptera > Ichneumonidae > Cylloceria > Cylloceria caligata. The sequence continues at coordinate 28,269,976 of OZ012708.1, read as the reverse complement.
TTATGTACTAAAGAAATCTTTTTGGTTTTTCAATTTCAGATGAAGCAATCATGAGTTATCCTGACTACCGCATGGAAACTTTTTTTTTAGGTTAATCGGTTCTCACCACTACCACTGGCTTATTTTTCAATATTTTTAAATGAAAATTTAGCAGAATATTCTTAGCATAATGCTTAATAATGTAAAAAAAATTTTATATTAATAAATAAGGTACCCTGAATAAAAAATCACAAAAATATGCTTTTTTTTGTATCTCAGACCCTTTTCCCCCCGTAACACGTTGAAGGAATAGTAGCAGCAGCAGCAGCAGCAACAGTAGCAACAACAACGAGGCCGAGACCGCACACTCAAACAGAGATTTAATGCTCACGGCGGACAACGACATCATCGAGGGGGAAGGAGAAGAGGACGAACAATTACAAAACATCGCACAAGTAGAGAGCCAACGACACCCAAGTGAATATCGATCCCCTACACAGTTAGAAAAAAATAAGAAAAAAAATCCATTTAACTGGTCATCATTAAAATTATGAAAATTCCTCAAAAAATCTATTATGGCATCGCTCATCCTGCCTCCTTCCTCGAGCAAAAAATTTGACCCAGGTGGATCGAAGAGCAGCGCGGAAAAATGTTTTACCATGGCTCGAGATACAGGATTCATATAACATGCATCGTCTCGATCGACGACGATTTCTCCGTCGTACGTACAACGTGAGTAATATAGACGATGTATGGGAGGCTGATTTAGCTGATCTTTGCTCGATACCTACGTACAACGATGGGTACGCATATCTGCTTGTTGTTATTGACGTGTTGAGCAAATACGCGTGGGTCAAGACTTTGCGTGACAAAACGAGCGCAAACGTGTCCCGCGGTCTCACACGCATACTCAAACGTAAAAGAATTTATCGGCACTTCATTTCAGCAAATTTTCAAGAAAAAGAATATCGATTTTCGCGCTGATCATAACCCCGATATAAAAGCCTCGATTGCCGAACGCTTTAATCGCACAATAAAAGAGCGAATGTGGTGTTACTTTACATACACGCGAAATTAGTATTACATCGATGTTCTATAAAAATTTTTATATGCTTATAGTCACACTAGGCACGCGTATTCTTTCGAGCGAAGTGGCCCTTGAAAATGCCTCTGTAGACCGAAAAAATTTAGCACGGCGTTACGAGCGTAACGCGAGAAAAACTAAAAAGCCTAAATACAACGTCGGTGACTTGGTACGTATCAGTACAGCTAAAGCAGCATTCGTGAAAGGATATGAGCGTGGTTGGAGTAACGAGATATTCAAGATTGAACGAATATCAGTGAATCGAGAACCATTCATGTAGGTTTTACACGATCTGAATAACGAGACTATCGACAGTATTTTCTATGAGGCAGAATTATCGCGAGTACCAGTACCTCCGTCACGAGAGAAGACGAAAGAGAGGAAAAGGACAAAGAGAAAGAACGCTTGGAATCACCGTCCCGGATTAATATGAGCTCCAACCTCCAAGCTCTTTCTTTGTCGTACTACCGAGCAACAGTAGTATGAAATATTTTCCGGATAATACGACGACGAAATTTATTACAAAACTACCCCGTCTAAAACGTTTGCACGGAGCATGGTCTGTTTCTCTAGTGGAAATTGCTTATCCGATGACTCTTTTACCTGTTCCTACTGTAGGAAATCTCGTAACTTTTAAGGATGGTTATTATGATTTATCGGGTTTAAATCTTTTAACATGGAGACGCGCGGATAGAAATTAAGTTCCATCTGGTGTATATCGCTCTATAGACGCTCTTTTGGCGAGTATAAATAAGTTACCTCATGTCGCCGGTCATCTGTGCTTTTAATCGCTTCCGAGCGGGCAGGTCGAAGTGGCGCGCGTATGCGACGATCTACGATACCACGACTTTCGCGTATCGCCCGCTACCGCAAGACTACAAGGATTTTCGGAAGAGGCCTGTAGGTCTGTAATGATATAACCGCATTGTGAATACACAGGGTCGAGGCCTGCATCTCTTACCAGTGCTATACCAGGCAGCGTGTTTCTATACACCGATATCTGCTAGAGCTATATTACAGGCGATGTACAAACACCCCTCTTACGAGTTGTTCCCATTGATGCTGACGACTGTCAGTATGATTCGATAAAAATTAAATCATCTTCAACGTCACGATTTATACCTCTCTTGGGCAACAATTTACACACTATCGATATCGATACAAGACACAAGTTTGGAAATACCATTCGAACAGGGAACGTTAACTGTGACACTACATTTCAATAGGTCCCATGATTGATTACGTCGCTATGGATGATATTGACAGTGTGCAGCACGAATGGGGCCGTCGCGTGCACGGCGGTATTAGCCATATTTATATCGGAACGCCTAATCAACGAGGACACGGTATCGGCATCTTTCTCGGGGGCCTGTTTCATAGAGTGTTACCAATTCGAAAGAAGGGCACTAAAGCAGTTGGAAAAGAGGCATTGCGAGCTGATGTATACGTAGCCGGTGAAATCCTCGATAGAAATGTAGCTGTGAAAGATGCTATTCGCGAGAGACCGCGAGAATCAGGCAGTAATCTCAAACACAAAGCCTCTGAAAAAATTTACACTCTCATGCGGGGGTCTGGTTATAAAAAGCGCAAAATTTCGCGAACTCCTCATTCATCGAACGAACGTAAACCACGATGTATCTCCCGTAAAAATAAAAGTGTAATAAAGAGAAAAGCAATAAAGAAGAAGAAGAATCATAAGAACAATAAGAAGAAGAAGACTCGTCAACGAACGGTTGCAGATATTTTTGGATAGCTGAAACAAGATAGCTTTTCTACATGCGCACTCGTGCGAGTGTCTTAAATCGGAACTTGAATTATTTTCAATCCCACCGACGCAACCAGTTTCTTCGCCAAAAGATGATTCACCTGTTCCATTTGTTATTCCAGGACAGGGTGATGAGTATATCAATCTTGCGCATACTATGCTTAGTCTGAGAGTGAAAATAACATCTCGTTCTACGGAAAGTGCCGCGGGTGCATCGCCGAAAGTAAGTACCGGCCCTATAAACAATCTCATGCATTCTATGTTTAATCAGGTGGATGTATACCTGAATCAAAAACCAGTTTCACCTCCTAATAATGCCTACGCTTATCGAGCGTACTGTAATGTACTGGTCATCTAATAATGCGCGGTGCACACATCGAGGCGCCGCTACCGTGCGTTACTCACACCGAATAGACCGGCCTGTACAGGGTGCGCCATCTCAATCTGGTCGATGGAAGTATTGAATAACTCTGACAGATTTTAACCGACCAGCGTCGTACAACACGTTTCGTATAGGTTATTTCAGTACAATTTCAACCATGTATCGCTATACGCCGAAAGAACGCGCCGAAATAGTTTCGCTTTACATTGAAAATAATCGTTCAGTTGTGTCAACTCAGCGTGCGTATCGTAAAAAATATCGCGGACGTTCTGCGTCCAAAGGCGACACTATCCGTCATTTAGCTTCAAATTTCATGGAGCACGGGTCTGTAGCGAATCTCCAACATCAAGCTCGACCGCGTCCAGGTCGTTCAAATGAAAATATCGAAGCTGTTCGACAGAGTGTTGCAGAAAATCCAAATGTTTCATACCGCCGCCGGTCTCAGCAATTTAACATCAGTGGAACCACTTTGAGAAGGATTTTAAAGCAAGATCTTCACATGTTTCCGTACAAAGTGCAATTGACTCAAAGATTATTGGAAACTGACAAGCCGCGACGCTTGGCTTACGCTAATAACGTTAGTCGAATGAAGGAAGCTGAGCCGGATTTTTGGGAGCGAATTCTGATGACCGACGAGGCTCATTTTACCCTCTCTGGCGCTGTCAACAAACAAAACTGTCGCATGTGGGGCACCGATCATCCTCATATTATTCACGAAACTCTATTGCACGATGAGGAAGTGACAGTTTGGGCCGGTGTTTGCTCAAAAACCACCATTGGACCATTTTTCTTCAGAGCTGGTGAAACTGTCAATGGGGATCGATATCGGTGGATGTTGGCACACTTTGTTTCACCACAAATGCGTGAAAAAGGTCTTAAGGAATTTTGGTTCCAACAAGATGGTGCGACATGTCACACTGCGCGCTCAACAATGGACTATTTGCGTCGGAAGTTCCCAGGACGTGTGATATCGAAGAAAGGTGATATTAACTGGCCACCAAGATCGCCGGATTTGACTGCACCGGACTTCTTCTTGTGGGGATTTTTGAAAAGTAAAGTCTATGCCAACAAGCCGAAGACCATAGAGGAGCTAAAAAACAACATTCGAGCCGAAATCGCAGCGATATCGCCCGAGACGCTGGCAAATACTATGGAAAATGCCGAAAAAAGAGCTCATTTTTGTCTCAGTAATAAAGGCGGACATTTGATCGATGTGGTTTTTGGAAACTAATCAAAATAAATTGTAATGAATCAAATTTAATAAAAAAATACGACTTTGTGAAATCTGTTGAAAATTCTCTAAGTTATTCAATACTTCCATCGACCAGATTGTGATGGCGCACCCTGTACTTGTCAACTCATGATGGCGGTGCACACAACGAAGCACCGCTACCGCTCGTCACTCACACCATGTAAGCCGGCACGTCGGAGGCCAAGTCCCGTTACTCCTTTCAAAAAGCACCAGTAGAGAATTAAAGACCAACGACGAATTTTAAAAAGGACTAAGGCTATCGATGGGCTACAGGAGATGGGCTAAAGTTCCGCCACCAGCTATAGTGATATCAAAAGCATAGCACGAACAGAGGGGATACTGGTATAAAAAGACCAGAAATTTGGCTTTTGGGGAACATTTTTGTTCGCAGATCTAGCCAACGCAGAAGTCCAGCTACCGAGAAGGAAGCCCCAAATGAGCCATCGCTAGCTGCAGCCGCATTGGTACACGCAGAGCCTAGCTGTAACGTTAGACCCACACTAGACGGGTAGCAGCTAAGCCTACGCTGCGCCCGAGTCCAATGCACCACGGAGCAACCAAAACATCAACAAAGCGGGCCCACTCTGGTAGCCGAGAATAAACGATACAACAGGCTATGCTCTCAAACAAAATCGATAGCTTACACGCATTTAAATGACGAATATAAAATATAACACGATAGCATAAGGATATAAAGAAATAATAACAATCAGTTACTGTAGCTCAGGAAAAATCTAGGATGCGATTGAATTCCATGAGGTTGGGCCCTGGGATATTAAACATCTGCGCACGCACCCTGAGTGCATCTCGCTGACGCCGGACTGCAGCAGCGGTCAGGTGGGCGAGCGAGTAGGCCTTCACAGGGATACCAGGCGGGAGCTCTACTCCCACTAACGGTCCCGTGACGTAGGAAGCGAATATCGACCAACTAAGTGAAGATCCGAGGCTAGACCGAGTTCTAAGAGCAGCTGCCGGCCACTTACCGACAGTACGTATGCTCAAATGTCTTACCTAGTGGACGCGGCGTGAAAAAATAATTATCGACCGACGTCTATTTTTTCATTATAAATCATATTATCGACCAACGTTTATCTTTCATTATAAAACAAATCATATTATCACACATTCTTTGAAATCTCCAGCGTACACGATTATAAAGGCATTCAAGAGCCCGGGTACAACTTATTGTAAGGCTCGTGGTAGACAGAATACCAGGAAAAAGGGATCGTGATCGTGAATTGAACTTCATATTATTTTTCTATTTATGTATCGCATAATTTACACTATGTTTCTCGAATAAATCCTACTTTTACCTATTACTGAAGCCTATATATTACTTTCCTCCCTGCTCGAGTCCGAACTAAAACCACTTCAGTAGTATGTGTACACCTTTGCCCATCCCACTCCTATCCCCACTCCTTCCCCCACCACGCGGCTACCCCCACCACCCCACTTTTCCACCGCCGCGCTACCCACTCTGCTTCACCAGTGTCGGTAACATGGAGATGGTAAAGTGAGGTGGTGTGGGTACCTTGGTGAACAAGGAAGAGTAGAGATAAGAGTAGGATAGAGCAAAGGTTTACACATACTTGGAATAAAATTTTCAACTCACCCTTGTGTTGGCGGCATCTGCGACGACGCTCCAGGGTGACGGGCACAATATTCAGTCCAGGACACACACACATATGCACTCTCTCTCTCTCTCTCTCTCTCTCTCTCTCTCTCTCTCTCTCTCTCACTCACTCACTCACTCACTTACTCACTCACTCAGTCACGCACGCACACGCTAACCCACGCATCAAAAGCCGCAGCTACGCGCTCTGGTAATACGAATTACCCGCACCCACGGAGCGTGGGCATCGGCAGAGGTAGGCATACGTACTCCGATCAGCGTATCGTTACCGCGCGTTACATCGATCCGATCTAGATATCCGTCCTCGTCAATTAAATGATCGAGGCCGAATATCGTACACTTCACGAGCAACACAGGTAACTCGCTAATCAGTGGCTCGGGGTGATATAGTTGCTGCCAATCGACGTATACCGATTCATCGATATCGACAAGCAGCACCTCGCAGCACCCGTCATCGTCCATGTTTACGATCTCACCGCGCAGAGCCCTTTGACGCCGCACAACGACACATGAGGCTCCCGCACACAGCTCCTCAAATTTAAAAACACTCCTGTCTACAAATCCGTCAATATATAACCGCTCCAAATCGTCCTCTAACCTTAGCCACGCAGCACACATTAATTCAGTGCGCAGGAATATCGTGTTATCCCACGCACCGCAAACCACCCGAAACACAAAAGCCGCGGCTAGCGCGAAGTTATTGTACCGCGGATACATTTTTTTCTATTTAAACTCGCGACGTGCACTGCTAAAGACAGACTGAATGCTCCGGATGAGGCTGGCGGTGATCACAGTGTTTGAAGATAACAAACCCCCCTCTGAGTCATAACTAGGTGTGCAGCGCTTTGAATGCAATGTCAGCAGTTTTGCACGTGTGTACCGCTTTGCGCTGTGCTTCTCGTGAAGCGAATGCTCTGCAGTAAAAGACACAGAATATTATACCGTGCCGCGAGAGACCTCGATTATATTTTATATATAATTATAAAAGAGACACAGTAAACCGATGTATTTGTTTTTAATTAATCAATATTTTATTTAAATCACTTTACAGATATTTACCATCGTATGCAACATCCCTGCAAACACGGTAATCTTCGCTCGGAGACTCCTCTGCCGTTAAATTTATTTTTATCACTGTCTGATCGTCGAGTGGCAAAAGCATTGTAATATTCACGCACTAATCTGTCGTTTTTCGTTACATTATCGCTAAAGAGATTATTAAATCGCGACATGGTGAAGCCGCACGACATAAGGTGTAGGAATACGATGCAAAATTGTCCACACACATCCGACGTATTACTCTGTAGCTGCTTGAGGCCGTACCGATAGAACTTGCAGTTTCTTCGTAGTCGGGCGAGATGTTGCAGTATAACCGGTGGTAGCCCGTAGTTATCAAAGTACATTCCTTTTCCATGATGGTTAACGTACATGGCGATCCAATGCTCTCCAGGTCCATCGTGGTTATCCGTGTTAACTACGAGTCCGGCTGGTAACGACCATACACGAGGAATTCTGTCAGCCGGGTATACGCCAACGGTTGAAAGTGGTAGATACTGCAGACTCTCGTAGATTTGTCTAGTGTTCATGCTGAACACATAGTCAATGATTAAATGATGACCGATACGCTTTGAAAGACGTATATATATGCAAAATTTATTTCACAGCGTCGTCGATCGTGTCTCGACCACATGATGAAGATTTCTCCTCTTTTTTATTCTCTTCCTCTTCGTCTGCTGACCAAACATCCATGTATGATTCTCCTTTAAATGGATGCTCGCGAAGCCAATTTTTTATTTGGAAAGCCTGGCGCATTGCACAATGCGAAGACGCTGTATCGTTTATCATAGCGTGTCTGAAGCATTTTCGCAAAGATTTCGGCATAAATGTGTACGATGGGGCGCCCTCCTCATCCTCCAGGTTGGAAATTTCACGACTCGTGATATCGCAAAGAAGTATAGCCTTCTCGTGACCGCGCGTATAGATGCGTCTTGATTTTCGCGAAATTTCACGCAAGTTAGCGTATACCTGTTTACAGCTCACATCGCCCTCGTACCACTCCATACCGTGAAAATATTTCGAGAGAAAATTATTCTGGCTTCTCGATTGCTGTGGTAATTCGGCAAAGTGACACGGCGGTGCAACGATCCAATGAGCAGAGTACGGTCTATCCACTGCTACCACAGCAATTTCTTTCGGAATAAATTCCGAGTCTTTACCACGCATTCCCTGTATATCCACGACGATATCCATTTTCACGTCTAATCCGTACAGATGACCGAGTTCGACTGATTAGTTACTCGCGGACACGCTTCTACGTATCTTAACACGAAATAATTTTATGCCGACATCAGCACATTTTTCGCTTATCCGGTAAAATCCACCATTACCTGCCGAGAGGCATCAATTTCAAGGACATTATCATATTCCGCGTAGACTACACAATTTATCGTTGAAGCAAGCGCATCCTCAAATCGTACCTCTATTCTCACACTACCGTGCTTTATTAAATTCCAATGTGTATTGCTGTTCGCCGAAAGATCGGGTGTCAAATCAAAAGCAAACAGACAGTATCCATCGCGATAATTATTGCGATCGATCGAATTACCATCGTTCAAGAAATGTATTCCAGTTCCCGAAAACAACGTTTGAAAAGCATCCACATATAGATGATTTTTCGTGAAATCAGGTTGTAACGGTTTCGAAGGTATTTGAGCACCATCTACATACAACGAGAGATAATTTATCTTGTAATTTTGGAAATTGAACGGATTCATACTGAAGTCACCGTTAAACGCTTTGTTATCGACAAAACCGATAATTATACGCTTCGGCAACTGACCTAACACGATATTATCGATAGTCTCTCCATGAACACCCGAGTGTATTGAAACGGCTTTTACCTCGACTCTCGTAAGAGGATATTTAGCCGTAGATTTTGCCAGAGTTCTAGCATGTGAGAGCAGCACACCAGGAGCTATTTTTGTTCTACGAACGAGAAGCGATGCCTCGAGAATCTTTAAGCCGCATTGACCATTCTTTGTATCCCCCACAAGACAAAATGAATCTCTAGACCGAACCAGCCGTAGGCGCATCTCGACACCGTTTAATAGGAACCGCTCCTGATTGAATATATCGCAATGCAGATGACCGAGCAAGTTTACAGTTTTTTCGACATTTAAAAATTGTTTTCTCTTCACAAGCCCCGTATTTTCCGATGTTATATCATTCATTTTTCCAGGTGTATCGTCGTACCAGAGAACGCTCGTGAGATGCGAATTTTTTGCTGCTGGACCGTAATTCAAAAGTGTTTCTATGTACGCTCGATAAGCGTAGGCGTTATTTGGAGGTGAAACTAATTTTTGATTCAGGTATACATCCACCTGATTAAACATAGAATGCAAGAGATTGTTTACAGGGCCGGCACTTACTTTCGACGATGTGCCCACGGCAATTTCCGTAATGGTAGGAGATGTTATTTTCACTCTCAGACTCAATTCAATCGGTGAATCATCTGTTAGCGAAGATATTGGTTTGTAATACACCCAATTGGAGCCTTCGATAGTAGTTTGCGTCGGTGGGAGTGAAAATAATTCAAGTTCCGATTTAAGACACTCGCACGAGTGCGCATGTAGAAAAGCCATCTTGTTTCAGCTATCGAAAAATATCTGCAACCGTTCGTTGACGAGTCTTCTTCTTCTTCTTATTGTTCTTATTATTCTTCTTCCTTTTTATTGTTTTTCTCTTTAATACACTTTTATTTTTACGAGAGATACGTCGTGGTTTACGTTCGTTCGATGAATGAGGAGTACGTGAAATTTTGCGCTTTTTATAACCAGACCCCCGCATGAGAGTGTCAATTTTTTCAGAGGCTTTGCGTTTGAGATTACTGCCTGATTCTCGCGCTCTCTCGCGAATAGCATCTTTCACAGCTATATTTCTATCGAGGATATCACCGGCTACGTTTACACCAGCGCGCAACGCCTCTTTTCCAACTGCTTTAGCGCCCTTCTTTAAAAGTGGTAACACTCGACGAAACAGGCCCCCGAGAAAGCTACCGATACCGTGTCCTCGCTGATTAGGTGTTCCGATATAAACATGGCTAATACCACCGTACCCGCGACGACCCCATCCGTGCTGCACGCTGTCAATATCATCCATAGTGGTGTAATCAATCGTGGGACCTTTTGAAATGTAGTGTCACAGTCAACGTTCCCCGCTCGAATGGTATAGGATCCCCAAATTCGTCTCTTATATCGATCTCGATAGTGTGTAAATTATTGCGCAAGAGAGGTATATATCGTGGCGTTGAAAACGATTTAATTTTTATCGAACCATACGGACAGTCATCAGTATCAATGGGAACAACTCGTAAGAGGGGTGTTTGTACATCGCCTGTAATATAGCTCTCGCAGATATCTGTGTATAAAAACATGCTGCCTGGTATGGCACCGGTGAGAGATGCAGGCCTCGACCCTGTGTATTCGCAATGCGGTTCTATCATTACGGGGCTACAAGCCTCTTCCGAGAATCCTAGTAGCCTTGCGATAGCGGGCGATACGCGAAAGTCGTGGTAGCGTAGATCGTCGCATACGCGTGCCACTTCGACCTGCCCGCTCGGAAGCGATTTAAAGCGCAAATGATCGGCCACGTGAGGTAGCTGGTTTATACTCTCCAAAAGAGCGTCTATAGAGCGATATACACCAGGTGCTACTTGGTCTCTATCAACGCTCCTCCGTGTTAAAAGATTTAAACCCGATAAATCATAATCACCATCCTCAAAAGTTACAAGATTTTCTACAGTAGGAACATGTAAAAGAGTCATCGGATAAGCAATTTCCACAAGAGAAACAGCCCATTCTCCGTGCAGGCGTATCTGACGCGGTAGTTTTGTAATAAATTTCGTCGTCGTATTATCCGGAAAATACTGCATACTACTGTTGCTCGGTAGTACGACAAAGAAAGAGCTATCCTTGGAGCTCATATTTATCACGGACGATGATCCCGAGCGTTCTTCTTCTTCTTCTTCTTCTTTGTCCTCTTCTTCTCTTTCGTCTTCTCAGATGACGGAGGCACTCGTACTCGTGATAATTCTGCTTCGTAGAAAATACCGTCGATAGTCTCGTTATTCAGATCGTGTAAAATATACACGAACGGCTCTCGATTCAACGATATTCGTTGAATTTTGAATAATTCGTTACTCCAACCACGCTCATATCCTTTCACGAAAGCTGCTTTAGCTGTACTGATACGTACCAAGTCACCGACGCTGTATTTAGGCTATTTAATTTTTTTCGCGTTACGCTCGTAACGCCGTGCTAAATTGTCTCGGGCTATAGAGGCATTTTCGAGGGTTACTTCGCTCGGAGGAATACGCGTTCCGCTGTGTCTAGTGTGATTATAAGCATATAAAAAATTTTGTAAAACATCGATGTAACGCTTATTTCGCGTGTATGTAAAGTAGCGCCACATTCGCTCTTTTATTGTTCGATTAAAGCGTTCGGCAATCGAGGCTTTTATATCAGGGTTACGAGCAGCGCGAAAATCGATATTCTTTTTCTTGAGAATTTGCTGAAACGGTGCGCCGATAAATTCTTTGCCTCGATCAGTTTGCAATTGTTGCGGGCGACGATTGTTACTGCGCGCGAGTATGCGTGTGAGACCGCGGGCCACGTTTGCGCTCGTTTTGTCACGCAAAGCCTCGACCCACGCGTATTTGCTCAACACATCAATAACAACAAGCAGATACGCGTACCCATCGTTGTACGTGGCTATCGAGCGAAGATAAGCTAAATCAGCCTCCCATACATCGTCTATATTACTCACACTGTACGTACGACGGGGAAATCGTCGTCGTACGAGGCGATGCATGTTATATGAATCCTGTGTCTCGAGCCATGGTAAAACATTTTTTCGCGCTACTCTACGATCCACCTGGGCCAAATTTTTTGCTCGAGAATAGGAAGCAGGATGAGCGGTGTCATAATAGATTTTTTGAAGAATTTTCATAATTTTAGCGATGACCAGTTAAATGGATTCTTTTTCTTTTTCTTTTCTAACTGTGTGGGTAATCGATATTCTACTTGTGCAAAGTTTTGCAATTGTTCGTCCTCTTCTTCATTCCCCTCCTCCCCCTCGATGATGTCGTTTTCAGCCGTGAGCATTAAATCTCTGTTTGAGTGTGCGGTCTCGGCCTCGTCGTCGTTGTTGTTGTTGTTGCTACCGTTGCTGCTGCTGCTGCTGCTGCTACTATCGTTTTCGCGCGGTAAAATAAGACGCCGCTGTGGTGTCGAGGATGATGTAGGTGTAGGCTCGTGTAGTAACGCGGGGTTACCGATAAATTCACGCGGCATCTGTATCGCTCGCAGGAGTTTGGCAAAGTGAGATTGTCCGATGGGTTTCTCGCGTTTTCTAGCTCGCATAGCATCGTTAACAAGATCAACGATATTGGAATTTGAAATTCTTCTGCCGTCTATGGAAACAACGCCGTTACGATCCCATGTCATTTTTTTACCAACGGCGCTGCGATGCAAATTGCGAAGCAACGATATTGCTTTAGATTTAAATTTTTTTGGTACGCTATCGATAATAAGTGTGTCATTGAGCCGCGTTTTAACTTTGTTCATTAAATCGTCGTAGGATTTATTCTCGTGACTATCGAGTATTGCTACTTTTCGTTTTGATGAAATATTCGGTACGGCATTATCGTACTCGACCATGTAAAGATAACGCTGTAAAACCTGTTGGTACGCTATCCACTTCTCTCTCTCGCTCTTGTACGAGTGAGAGTTTAGAATTTCACTCAGCTCAGAGTCGAGGCGCGATAATGGCGTACCGGTAGTCTGTACGGAAGGCAACGGGTCTGCACTAGTAGTAGTAGTAGTAGTAGTAGTAGCAGCAGCGGCAGTAGTGGCAAGTCCAGCGAGACGATGTATGTTATCATGAGGAATAAGTACCATCTTTCTGGCATATTCCTTGTCTCGCGTAGGCCAAGACAGGCGCAAGAAGCAACTTGAGAAATCCGACACAGTGCTCGACGATGATCTTCCTCTTACCGCTCCAATTTCCCCTTTTAGCGGCTAGTCGCCGAAGAATTGTCGCGTGCCTCCGAAGATGATTCTTTTGCACGTTGTTCAGACTCACGTTTCCCTGTAAAACGTTTAGAGCACACTCGCATATACAGCGTACAAGCGCTACATCTGCTTTGCGCAAAATTGCACGTTGTTGCTCTTGCTTCAGATAACACAATGCTTGCAATATAATTATCTGCTTTTTATCGAGAGGTCCGCGCAACGCCATTACAAGCGCATTACTGGTACATCGCGCGACGCATCGCGAACTTTTATTGCTTTTTGAGGCACGTAAACGTAATGGTATTGGTCATCGGGAAATATACAGGCGCGAAATCGACAATTATCAGGCGTCGATTTTTTCAAGTCAAATAATAGATAGCCGTGCGGTGCGGCTGTTGCATCGAAATATACTTCCTGCAAAAATCGCGGATTCTCGGGACATACCTGGCGGGGTAGGTGCTGAATTTGCGCGCGATCTCACGGATTTTTGAAGACAACGATATAATTAGCGTTTAAGGAGATACCGCGCTGCCCGTGACCCTGATGGAAGAGATTTTGCGTGATGAAAATGACACTAAGATTTTTATGATGGCTACCCTTGGTGAAAAGATCGACCACAGTATTGTTGGATGCCTCGCGCATTAGATCGTCAATGACCACAAGTTTAGGTCTTGCGTCATTCGAGTAGTCTACTGCTTGCGGTAAACCCTCGCGCAATTCGATTTTATCACCGTACTCTGAATACCCGGACTGCCACTCTGAGTAATAAAAAAGTATACGCTCGAACGGGACATCCGTCATTTCGCGCATGTATTTAAAGAATTTTTTTACAAAATATGTTTTACCACATCCCGTAGGACCGCTTATCACAGCTGTCCACGCATGTTTCCAACGTGTATCCATATCGACGAGTGTCTATCAAAATCAATCAGCAGACTCTTAAATAAGCTTATACCGCGGCTGCGGCTGCGGCGGCGGCGGCGGCGGCGGCGACCCCGCGGCATCAGCTATTTTCGCGGCCTTAAAGAGCTGATAAGACGCGGCGCGCCTGCACTAGCTGATGAGGCGCGGGCCCGCGGTATAAGCTGGCGTTTACGCTGTATGTATATTAAATAACGATAATTTTTATATTTCTCACAAATAAAGCAATTTTTTTTTTCACTATGCATACATCTCTATATACAAATTTTACGAATCATCAAATTCTAAACAACAATATTATATCCACGGATGTAGCACTAGAAAGCCAGAACAAAAGGAAACACTCGATAAGAAAGACTGGACAAAAGGAATCAACGATGAGAAAGTCAGCACTAAAGGGAACGGTAGAGAGATAGCAGCTACTGTTACGAATATCAGCACAAAAAGAACGATCCGATAACGATTTTATACATGATAAATCAATTTTTTCAATGTATTGTACACTGTAAATATGTTACATGAAATTAGACAAAAAGATTATTTTTAAATATCGCGAATTCACCCGTAAAACTATATACTTTTTTGCGTTATACTAATTAGCGTTTTTCACAATAGCCATACGGTACAGTAGAGTACAGCCCGTGCCGTTTTCGCTTCGTGTTAACAGGCTCGCATGATTTCGTTTCTTTACGCGTTACTACATGATGAAATTCCGTACGTCGAATAGCGTCGAATTTTAAAATAATAGGTACGCTCCTTGCTCCTGTCACGAAAGATCGTAATGCGTTATAATTTACGTGACGGCTATTCGCAAAGTTTAGCGTGATACCCTTCACTTTACATTTTTCAATAATCGTACCATCGGGTTTACGAACAAGGTATGCGTAAAATTTTGGTCCACCCGAAACGAACGAAGTTATATAACTACCAGGCCCGTATTCACTTAATTCATCCGTAAGATCTCCTAGAAATTGACCGATTGACGGCTCATACTCGTTACCACCGGGATGGCTCACGTAAATACAGGAGTCCGTATCGCAGTACAATATTCGTCGCCCGAGCCCCTCAAGATAACTGTATAATTTTAGGCGTTCCTGTGCCGTCGTGTATGCTGCAATCACGGCGTTTGATGTCGGTGATGGTTGGATAGCATCGCGGTTGCTCACATAGTTTACATACATAATCTTGTGATTAACCGGTAGCATCCCCGTCACCTCAATCTCCGGACTCGTTAGTAAATTCATTAACTCCGCGCGCGTGAAGACGATAACGGTTTTCGTGAGATTCTCTCGTTGACCAAACTTTCCCCAGAATGAATTAAGAGCCAATTTCGCTAGTGAACGTAAACCCGGATTTGGCTGCAAAGCACTTCGCTCCAGATATACACCCTCAGACTCCTTGTACAATGCTATAAAACGCTCAATTGCTTCCTCGTCATCGTTACACTCTGTTGGCGGACCACTCGCCTCCTGTTTTATTTTTAGGAATGTATCGATGTACTCGGCAAAATGACCGCCTCGTCGCCTTGTCGCGTCATACTGCGTAACAACGTATTGCCAAATTTCATAGATACGCGTCACTTTATATCCGAGCGACACAGCTTTTCTCAGTTCGTCCACGACCCATGTGCCGTCGAACGCTCGCTCAGTCGCGTCATCGTGTGTACAAACCTCGGATGTGTCCATATCTGTACAGCACGTTTTACACAGGGGGAACGGTAGTTTCCCATGCATGCGAACAGGCAGTACGGGTATATACAAATCGCGCGGTGCCAGCACGGTACACTTCACGAGACCCTCGACGACACTTAGATCGTTTTCAAGTCCTACGAGTTCTCGACACTCGTCGCCTACGTATAATTTCGGGTGTCCAACGGGATATTTTCCATTCTTACATACCCACGGATACAGCGAGCAAACATCCACATAGCGTATCTGCTCCCCGTTCGCGACGTCGTACAAGCTTACAAAATTTTCCGTTCGACCGCCAAAGAATGCATCGCGTGGCTCGAGAGGCGCCTGCTTGACCATGGCGTGATTTTTCACGTATATCGACATTTCCTCGTTATTCTCGAGTAATCTGTCAAAATCGCATTCCCATATTTCGGTTAAAGTGTACCCTTTCGATCTGATTTGCCCGGAAATAAGAATGGTACGCTCGTATCGCTCATCCATTGTATCGCCGAATTTAGTTCGAGCATCTCTATTCACGCGATAACATCGCGGACAACCGTGCCAAAAGCAGCCATGAAATTGAAGAACGTGATGGACCCCCGCATCCACGTAGTAACCGTCCACGGCCGGTAGGCCGGCCGGAGGGCGATACTCTCTCGTGCGTCCAGCATGAGTGATAACGCAGTTGAGCTCACGCTCGAGCCATACGAGCCATACGACGGCCTTGCGCGATTGCTTATCGCCCCAGCGATATCCTCCTGGTGGTAACACCGCAATGCGATCTTTCTGTAGAAAATTCTTTCGAAATACTCTCATACATGCTGATGCTATCGTGCATGCTTCTGTAAAGGGGCACACGCTCCCACAACGTATAAGTAACTCTCGAAAAGCTAAACACGCTCGTCTCAAAACCGTAACATCTGTACGACAATATTGCACAAATTGCGTCGCAAAATCAAATTTATAATCTACGCGACTCGATTCTTCCTCATACCATTTTGAAAAGCGCTTGCGATCCGCTGAGAACATGGTATCGGGTGAGTAAAAATGCAAAGCCGGCAGAGGACCTGAGTAATTCTGATATTCCGGTGTGTTGAATAAATGGGGAAATGTACCTTTTGCCACCTTATCAGCGAAACCAAAGGCCTTAGGTAAAGCGCTAAGAGCCATGGGTAAATAGTTTAGACTATCGAGAAAAACGACATCGCCAATTTTCATCGAGACAATCTTCGTACCGTTCATAATCAGAGAGGGCAGCTGTGTTTTTTGCACCTCGATTAAATACCGTAGAATAAATTGTGCGTCGAAACCTCTAGCATTATGGGCGATGCAGATGGTCTTTTTAAATTTTTGCGATAATGCCAATTTTACGAGATCCCCAACAGGATCATCGATATACACGAATTCACGTTAACCACAGTTAGCACAATCTGTCTCTATATCTGTGATATCCAAACATGCCATACATACGCATTGTGCGACACATAAATTCGGCTCGTGAATTCGTGTCGATTTATCATCATGCAATTGCGCGTGTTGCTGCGTCTCAAAATCATAAAATAAAAATCTCGTGGAAGACTTGTCTTTTTTCTTCTCCTTTTGCGCATCTGATTTCTTAAGAGGTGCTATAAAACATGCATGCGTAGTCGGCCGCGTTTGTTTGCATGTAGCACAAAACGATATACCACATACATGCATCTTTTTATCTGTGGTTTTAATCATACGCGAGCAGTCTCTACAGATTTTCAATGCGTTACAGACGCTGTACCGTCTATATTTACGAGACGTGATGCCCGCGGAGCCCTCACTCTTGTGATGAGCGAGGCAAAAAGCACCAAAGAACGAACGATTACAGTCTGCGCAATACTGAGGCTGAGAGTCTCTATTACCGTTGCAATAAGTGGATTTACATCGAGCACATTGATAGCTATATCGATGCTCGAGTACTCAAATATACTTGGAATTACATTGCGTGCAGAACCCCCGACTACCTTGCGCACCGGCGAGATTTAATATCGGTTGATAGTGATGAGAACGCTCGTAATAGAGAATAAAGAGTGTATGATTAATTTTACCTGTTGCAGTGAGTACGTATTTTCGCCCATCGTACAGAGCCGGAACGCGTTTTCCGAAGGTGAGAAATTCATAAACAACAATCGCTACTTCCTCGTGAACCAAGTACTCCTGAAAGAGCTGAATTTCGCGCGCACCACACCCCCTAGACGGTGTCGTTACCCCTGCATTACGTGTGAGCTCTATCGCCGCTGTATATTGCGCACCTCGAAGCCCGTTCCGAATTTGACACCATCGTCTGTGTAGCACACCCGCACGTATTTGACCGCGTTCGGCATGCGCTCGGGCAGTGACAAGGGATCGTTGTAGACACAAATTATCGCGATTACTTATGCGTAAAATTGACTTTTTTGCTATAGACTCGTGTGTAAGCCTAGTGCCCACACCGGCTCCTTCGACGCCTCGTACTATACACGTCGTCATTCTACATGTACCAGCGTCTATTCGAAATTCGCGCGCGCTCTGAGCTACACTATTAATTAGTCGCCATATATCGTCGGGAACGATGTCACGAGCTGGTCGAAATGATAACCATACAGGTCCTTGCGCAAAAAACGGTACGCTCAGAGTCATACCCACATAATCATGTCCTTCGCACAATTCTGTAAGACGTGTGAGAACATCTCGTACACCTCCCTCGAACCTTGTCAGATGATCGATACCGACCGGTGGCTGACGAAAATAAAAATCTGTCTCTCGACCCTGCATCCTAAAGCGTGAAAAATAACGTCTCTGCTCGTTGTCGATACCGAAACGTTCACCAGGAGGCAAAATATCACCACCCCGTGCAGCAGTCCTTCCATCGCCGGTCTGTCCACCTGCAGGCATAATTAAACCATTTATTAGAATTTTTATTTAATTTACTTTAAATTTTTGTTTGTCGCTGTGTTTGAGAATCCGCCTGTGGTGTTATTTGACAGATCTGAAATATATTGAAAAAAAATGAGTCTCCACTCACGACAGGGTGAAATAAAACCAGACACATAGATGGAAAACAGAGAAAGTGGTTTATTTTAACTTCCACACACAGCTTCAATAATACACTGTCAACCCGTTAATTTTCAATATGAAAAGAAACCCAAAATATACTAAATTTAGAAAACTATAAAATAATGAAAATAAATACACCAAAATTTTGAGAATAATAAACTGAATTTGATTAATGGAGCTGCATTTGAGTGCATGAGCTGAGAATCAGCACACAATTATAAAGGGTGATTTTTTTGAGGTTAGGATTTTCATGCATTAGTATTTGACAGATCACGCGGGATTTCAGACAAGGTGTCAAAGAGAAAGATGCTCAGTATGCTTTGACATTTCATAATGAATAGACTTACTAACGAGCAACGCTTGCAAATAATTGAATTTTATTACAAAAATCAGTGTTCGGTTCGAAAAGTGTTTCGCGATTTACGTCCGATTTATGGTCTACATAATCGACCAAGTGAGCAAACAATTAATGCGATTGTGACCAAGTTTCGCACTCAGTTTACTTTATTGGACATTAAACCAACCACACGAATGCGTACAGTGCGTACAGAAGAGAATATTGCGTCTGTTTCTGAGAGTGTTGCTGAAGACCGTGAAATGTCGATTCGTCGCCGTTCGCAGCAATTGGGTTTGTGTTATTCGACGACATGGAAGATTTTACGCAAAGATCTTGGTGTAAAACCGTATAAAATACAGCTCCTGCAACAACTGAAGCCGAACGATCTGCCACAACGTCGAATTTTCAGTGAATGGGCCCTAGAAAAGTTGGCAGAAAATCCGCTTTTTTATCGACAAATTTTGTTCAGCGATGAGGCTCATTTCTGGTTGAATGGCTACGTAAATAGGCAAAATTGCCGCATTTGGAGTGAAGAGCAACCAGAAGCCGTTCAAGAACTGCCCATGCATCCCGAAAAATGCACTGTTTGGTGTGGTTTGTACGCTGGTGGAATCATTGGACCGTATTTTTTCAAAGATGCTGTTGGACGCAACGTTACGGTGAATGGCGATCGCTATCGTTCGATGCTAACAAACTTTTTGTTGCCAAAAATGGAAGAACTGAACTTAGTTGACATGTGGTTTCAACAAGATGGCGCTACATGCCACACAGCTCGCGATTCTATGGCCATTTTGAGCGAAAACTTCGGAGAACAATTCATCTCAAGAAATGGCCCGGTAAGTTGGCCACCAAGATCATGCGATTTGACGCCTTTAGACTATTTTTTGTGGGGCTACGTCAAGTCTAAAGTCTACAGAAATAAGCCAGCAACTATTCCAGTTTTGGAAGACAACATTTCCGAAGAAATTCGGGCTATTCCGGCCGAAATGCTCGAAAAAGTTGCCCAAAATTGGACTTTCCGAATGGACCACCTAAGACGCAGCCGCGGTCAACATTTAAATGAAATTATCTTCAAAAAGTAAATGTCATGGACCAATCTAACGTTTCAAATAAAGAACCGATGAGATTTTGCAAATTTTATGCGTTTTTTTTTTTAAAAAAGTTCTCAAGCTCTTAAAAAATCACCCTTTATTAATTGTGTGCTGTGAGCACTGAGAGCGGTGTACGCACCGCAGTCAGTGCTGCGGAGCGTACAACGCAGTGAGATGTATGAGTACGTAGACTAATTTACTGCCTGTCAGCAAATACTCAATGTGATGGTGACATAGAATTTGCAGAAAGCGAGTACTAGTGTATACAAATTTGACAACTGAGTGAAATTCTACTGACAGGCTATGATGCAGTCTACGCTGCAGAGCACTGAAGTGTGAGCTTGAGGATGCACAAATGATTTGACTGAATTCACAACACTCTCCCAGCAAGTTTAATTGGGGGAAAGTGCAGTGAATTGGTAAAACACACCCAATTATATTAATAGAGCATGCTAATAATTGAGTGAAAACGTGGTGCAGCCCGCGCTGCAGAGCACGCCACAGTGTGAGACCTTTATGAGGATGTACCGATGTGTAGTTCACTCCTCACCGTCATTGAATTATGTTAAATTGTAACGGTGTACTCTTACCTGAGTTTTGAGTCCTGTTGAGAGTGATGAGAATGTCCTGAGCGAAAAGCCAACGAGAAAAGTCGAAGATGATGGTGCGCCGTTCCTCGATGTCGTCGCAAAAGTCACTGAATTTTTCAATATGGCTGCGGAATATGAAATTAACGTTGAGCGCTGAAGTCAGTTGAGCGAGATAGCCGGTGAGCGAAACCGAAGTCAAGCGAGAGAGACATCCTCTCGCTCGACGCGGCGTGCCAACGAGGCACATTCTCGGCTTCGCGAAGCCCCGCCTCGGCTATCTTCGGCTCAACCGAACGACGTGTGCTTGAGCACAGCAACAGGTCGACGCACGGCGAATATCGATCGCCGTGCGCCAGCTGATTATCCAACACGCTGGCTATATACTATGCATATAATTCGTGTAACGTAAGAATTACAAACTTATATTTGCTTCTAGTCCTCGAATCCGTCGACTGCACCCGGGAACCGCCGACGCATTTCGTAAACTAACTCGATTGTCGGCGGTCTCGGCACAGTGAATCGTGCAAAGCGAAAAACGTTTGGGTCCGTCTCGTACCTTGCTTTTTCATTTCACTATTATTATCCGCGTAATTTTTTTATTTTTGTCAGCGTAGTTGTATTATTAAAAGCTTACCTGAATCTACAGGGTCCTCCTCCTCTTCCTTCTCCTCCTCGTCGTCATCGTCTACGTCTTGCTCCTCCTCCTCCTCTTCTTCTTCTTCTTCTTCTTCTTCTTCTTCTTCTTCCTCCTCCTCTTCTTCTTCTTCTTCTTCTTCTTCTTCTTCTTCTTCTTCTTCTTCCTCGCTGTCTGTATTGCTGTTGGCATCATCGTTTGAACTGTATTGTCGCGATGGGCCTGCGACGGATTCATCTGGTTCTCTCGAGGGGCCTGCCATGAAAAGACCGTTTGTAGGTTTATAACCGCAGAATGGCTGGGTAAAATTTATCCAGCGATTCCCTACGGTGCTGTCGCCATCGTTGTCCCTGCTATGATCATCTGAATCGGTTCTACCCTCCTCATCGAAATCATAGGTGTCGGATCCCATTTCTGCGTCCTCATACCGTCGAACTATATAAAAATCTTATGAAATAAAGGAAATAAAATAAAAGTAATTAGCGCTGTATATTACTTACGTCTTTCATTGAGTATGGGTTGCAGAGCAGTCTCATTCAGCCAACCTCGTCGACGAATAACACGCACCACCGAATCAATGATTATTTGATTATCAAACAATCCGATATTATACGCGTCAACTAAATCGCGCTGATGACACTCGCACAGCATACCGCGAATTTTACGAACAACCGCCTGTGTCGGAAGTTCCCATAGGGTGATCTGTAAATTTCTTCTACCCCAGCGCGAACGCAACGACGGTCTACGCTTCAATATAAACTCTATCAATTTTCTTATCAATGAGCGCTTTACCACTCTGACCATGATTGTGCTGTTAGAGTAGTAGTAGTAGTAACCACAGTAAATCAGACAATTAACTAGAGAATTTTCAAAGCGGCTCACTTTTATATATATTCCTTTAACAAGCTCTCTCTCTCTCTCTCTGCATATACTGCAACGATGTAATGAATACGACTAACCAAGAAGATGGCCGCACGCGATCGCTTTACAAAAGCAAGACCTAGGGAAATATTTAGCGATGGTGATGTACTTAGTTATCGAGTTTCGCTGCTGAAAGTCATATTGTTTTCATCTAATTTCAAGGCACTCGGCCATGAGGAAAATCATCAAATTTCACCGACGAATATTATTTAGTTTTCATGGTACATATTATCTGTATGTCAATGTGTGCGTGTGCGCATAAGTGTGCGCGAGTATGCAAGAGTTTTGGGATATACCTGCTGCTGTTACTAGGCTGTTGAGGAGAATGCGACAAATATCAAAGGATATTGGCTAGCAATTTTCAGGCGTATGATTTGCAGTATCAAAAGAAGAGGTAATGCAGTTAGGTGGTGGGGGAAATCTATATAAAACGGAGTATGAACACGACCGACGATTCATTCGAAAAGTTACAGTCTACAGGAAAGCAATAAAAATGGCAAATAACGGTGCTAAGCCTCATGCGATATCGCAGTATATAGCGAACCCCGTTATGTACGGTTTAAATAAATCATTTGGTAAAATAATCGTAGCCGGGTTCGAGTTGAACTCTACGTGTACGCTTACACCGGTGGTGAAAATATTGTCGAATACTTTTACCGGAATTACACTCGGTGCGGACGAGTGGCGAGTGTTTAAAAGTGATTTTTCTCGCGTACAGCAATATTTCGAAGCTCATGGGACTGATGCCGAGAAAATGTGTAATACCCGCATAGAGCACACAACGCATTACACACTTTTAACCTCGTGTTACCAGCACAGAGTTGTGTCATTTAGTAAAATAAGTGGTAGCGCCGATGAGGAATACGAGAATCAAGAGGAATCTGGAGAATCGAAACGGAAACGCTTCCGAAAATACTCTCCAAACATTGTTCTTCAGCGGTCTACATTTGATATGCTCGTCGAAATAAGTAGAAGAATTGATATTCATATGCAAGTTCTAGAGAGCAAAAGTGAAACGATTCAGAGGTGTATGAACGAAGTGGTATCATATGTCCGTGAAAAGATAGTTGCCAGTGAAATGACTCGTGCAGTAGCGTATGAGATCATCGGTTCCAAGGACTTCTTTGAAGAAGCGCTCGAACACATCGCGATCTTGCTAACGCCAGAGGATACGGAGTTTATGAAAATTATTTTGTCCGAAATAATTGTGCTGTTTCGTGGTCATATCGCTGATCATGCATCGGGTGTTGCGTTGCGAACGCAATAATTCTACGTATGTGCAGCTATTTGTGATAAAGAAACTGTTGTAAATAATTGTATATAGTGTACATTTCGCTCGAAATATTATAAAGTATACACAGATGTCAGTCACAGTGAGAGAGAGAAATAGAGAGAGAGAGAGACAGTCGTAAAACCGAAGCATCAGCAAAGGTCTGCGCTAGAAAGAAGACGGATCGCTCGTCTCTGTTTTATTAACACAGCAGATCATGGAATACGTGCCAATGTCGATTAGCAGCAAAGCAGCGGAGCTTGGTAAGTAAAAAATATAAAATAATTTTAAATCATGTGATATTTATTTTTAATTAAAAAAATAATGTTTTGCAGAGCGAGCAGCCCCTGCATATGAGCCGACACCGAGGGTTCGTTATTCGTGTCATGGAGAGCGAGAGGAAGATAGAGCTAACTTTGGGAAAGAAAAGTGCCACCCGACATCCTCATCCGCAGTTGTCGTCGGTGGCAGAAGATCATCAACGCTGCCAACTTTGTATAATGAGTCGTGGCATATCAGGTAAGACAATATCGATTATTCTGTACACGATGTTTTTTATTGATCAGTGCGCTCAATTAAATAGTTGTTTCGTTCTTTTTTTCAGAAGTACACTATGATGACAACGTCCACAGCGAAAAATAATTTAAAAGCAATATTACGAGTGATAATACAAATTAATTCCATATAGCGATAAAAATAAAATTAACGGTGAAGGAATCTCCGAGCGTGGATGACCGTGTTTGCAGGGCTGTTGCATACGACGGTAAATGTATAAAGTGCTTTCCATAAAATATTGGTTAATTTAAAAATATCTGATCTTACTGTGTCTCTTATTTTTATAGCATAATAATTGAAGTCTTTCTCTCTCTCTCTCTCTCTCTGTGAGGGAACATATTCTATATCTTTTACTGCAGAGCAAGCACTTTGCGAGGAGCATAGCGCAGGGCTATGCATGCTCGAAAACCTCTTTCGATGCATTCAAAGTGATGGATACCTAGTTATGATTCATAGGAGGCTGTTATCTTTATGCCCGTGATACTCTCTAGTAGCGTCTCGAGCATTTAGTCTGTCTTTGGCATCCTGTTTGGAAACAATAAAAAGCAATATGTATCCACGATACGGCAAGGAGATTTTAAGCGACGCGTTTTGGTGCCGATTAATGTTTGTCGAGAGTGTAATGAGTGTGTTTCTGCGTACGCAGGAAATGTGCGATGCATACGACGAGTTGGAAGAACTCCTACGTAATGTGTATTTAGTGGAACGTCGTGGAAGATCCATTGAACTTGGGGAGTTGCATATCGGCATGTCCTGTATTGTGCCTCGTTTCAATAACGTTGCCCGCGGGGAAGTGGTTTACCCGGACTTTGATGGGTACTGCGAGGTGCTGCTAGTCGATTTCGGCGAAACTATTTACATCGACTGGTCTCACCTATTTCATCCGGATCCTCTAGCAAGTATGCTACCGGTTCTTGTCATGGAGTTTTCCATATACGGACTCGACCGCGTGGACGTTGCAGGTATCGAGCAGCTCGTCGAAGAAGGGTGCGGTGGAGATGACTTGATCGCTGTCATGATGCGACCTCTTGCCGGCGATAGCGTTCCGCGGGTTCGCTTATCGAACGGTGAACGCGTGGATGTGGCGGCGTTTATTATAGAAGCCCTCGGTGATGAGATAGATATCGGCTACGATATCGATGCCGTGGACGAGGGCTTTGACGAGGACATAGTAATGACTTAAAGACGCTGTGCATGTGTATGTGTGTGTGTGTGTGTGCGTGTGTGAGAGAGTACATTCGAGAGACAGGAGTTTAAAATCGCTTTGGCAGGAGGGTAGATGCCTACAACAGCTGCGGTGGTGGTGAGTACATAATTTTATTCATTTTCCCAAGTATGTGTACACCTTTGCTCCATCCTACTCTTATCTCTACTTTTCCTTGTTCACCAAGGTACCCACACCACCTCACTTTACCATCTCCACGTTACCGACACTGGTCAAGCAGAGTGGGTGGCGCGGCGGTGGAAAAGTGAGGTGGTGGGGGTAGCCGCGTGGTGGGGGAAGGAGTGGGGATAGGAGTGGGATGGAGCAAAGGTGTACACATACTACTCACTTCGGGGTAATGTTAACGATAAATACCGTTACAGTACATAGAAAGACTTTTGAATGACGGTCCAGCTACCAAAAATTCGCATCTCACGAGCGTTCTCTGATACGATGATACACCTGGAAAAATGGATGATATCATATCGGGAAATATGGGTCTTGTAAAGAGAAAACAATTTTTAAATGTCGGAAAACTATAGACTTGCTCGGCTATCTGCATTGCGATATATTCAATCAGGAGCGGTTCCTATTAACACTATTCCTACCGACACTTCACGTATACCTATTCCTACCGCGGCCGGTCAAATGACCGGTCTTTTACAACTTATATTTTTCAATATTGAATGCAGGCCAATAGCCAGCTTACCAGTATAAAAATATATTTTCTTTTATTCAAGAGTACATAATCTACATTTTATTCTTTTTCGTCGCATTTTTTACAAATGGGCTTCTCAACTGTACATATTCCGCATACGTACTTTTTACATTTTAGACAGATTTTGTTCGTCTTATTATCTTTACAATACCTTATCTGACATGTTTTCCGTTCACGGGAACCTGTACTTGTACTTGCGATGGTTATTGGTTGATTTTCTTTGCCGAGCTCTTGTTGGTATTCGATGGCAAGTTCTTCTGCCAATTGGAATAGAAATTCCTGTCTTGTAATTTCTCCTCCCGTAGTTTCTTTATATAACACCCATGCATTTATCCCGGCTAAATCCAAGATATTAAAAAATACTTGCAAAGGCCATCTCCGAGATTTAGATTTCACCGAATAATTTCTGGCCATTTGGTCGGTCACATCTACGCCAAATTTGGTGCTATTATACAATTGAATTGTCTCCGGTTTTCGGGTGTCATTTTCTTCAACTTGTACGGAGTTGTGCATTGAACTGAGAATTAGAACTTTCTTTCTTGGTTTGGCTTTGTAAACTGTCAATATACAATTATTTGAGCGATAGAGTTTGGTTGAGAAAAGTGCCATGTCGTCGTTTTTCAGTTTTGCCAGTCTTGGTAGCTTTTTTCTATTTGCTCTAATTGTCCTAACAATCGTAGTTTTTTTTTCCTAAAAGTTTTGTTGCTAAAGGTAGGCTTGTAAAAAAGTTGTCCGTGGTTATATTTCTTCCACATCCTACATACGGTTCTGCTTATTTCATAGTGACAAACTCTCCAAGAGGAACTGAGGGTTCTCTACTTTTATCTTTTCCCAAATATGGAAAGCCGTTTATTATATATTTGCTACGTAAATCGGATGCTAACCAAAATTTTATACCAAATTTGTCCGGTTTATTGGGCATGTATTGAGTGAATCTACACCTTGCTTTCGTTGAAAACAATTGTTCGTCAATAGTAATATATGGTCCTGGTTTATAACAATTTTGACTGTTGTCAATAAACTTGTACCAAACTTTGGAAATCATAGCGAATTTATCGGTTTGTAACCGTTGGCTTCGTTGATTTCTGTCGTCAAATCGAATAAATCTCATAATCTCCGTAAAGACATGTTGTTGGAGAATCAGCTGGCGCACGGTGATCGATATTCGTTGTGCGCCTACCTGTTGCGGTGCTCTAGCACACGTTGTTCGGTTGAGCCGAAGATAGCCGAGGCAGGGCTTCGCAAAGCCGAGGATGTGCCTCGTTGGCATGCCACGTTGAGCGAGAGGATGTCTCTCTCGCTTGACTTCGGTTTCGCTCACCGGCTATCTCGCTCAACTAACTCCAGCGCTCAACGTAAATTTCATACTCGCAGCCATCTTGAGAATTTGGCACTTTTGCGACACACATCCTTTGAACAGCACGCGCATCCACGGGACTCTTGGGACCTTCACATCAACCCTTTTACATCGGCATCGCTCAACATATCTCATCAGGACTCATTGCTCAAGGTAAGAGTGCTCTGGCATAATTATGTATTAATTCACTGCCAGTGAGGAGAAGATTGGTGCATCAACACTTGGTCTCACCAGTGGCGTGCGTTGCAGCACATGCTGTACCACGTTCTCCTAATGGTATTTTGCCGGCTTAATTAATACAATTAAGCATGTGCAGAGTGTTCACTGTATTTTCCCTCATTAATTCTGCTGGAAAAATGCAGTGAATATTTTGCTGCTTGATCAAGCAGTCTCAGTCTCTGTCATATTGTGCTACGCAGTAATGACTGCGTAGCTGTTCTCAAATAAAATCACTGCACTCAAGCAACGTCAGTTGCAAGTGCTCTCATTAATTCATTGCAACCACTCTGCAATACACTGCTGAGTGTTTGCAGTGAATCACACACAGACACTTTCGCACACAGTAGCATCGGCGTGTCGTGCTGCGTAGTCCTGACTGCGTTGCACGCACTGCTGTCTCAAGTTTACATTCAGCACACAATTAATATAATTGTGTGCTGCTCACATTATCATTCCAAATTCCATTTACCAGTTTATTTCATGTTTTCGCACTCAGTGGTCTTAGCGTGTCATGCTGCGTAGTCATCATTGCGTTGCACGCACCGCTTTCTCATGGTTAAACTCAGCGCACAATTAATATAATTGTGTGCTGCTCACATTCTAAGTCTAAAATTCTATTTGATTGTTAAATTTTATAATTCTGTATTTTAACTAAATGTACATTTTGGACAATTTTCCAAATTAAAGCCTTTTTATGTAAATTTTCAATTATTGAGTCAAACTGGTATTCTTTAAAATTGTATTTTGAATACTGCGAAGGAAGGCAGAAATAAACCGCTTCCTCAGCATAACATCTATGTGTCTGGTTTATTTTGCTCTTGCCTTGAGCGAGTTCTCATCCCTTTTCAATACATTCACAGATCGGTCAAGCTTCATCCGGACGGATTCTCAACACATGTCTACTCATAGTATTTGAGAAAAAAGGCGGGCCCCACTTTTTATTCCATAGAAGTGCTATATCTATATTCTTAGCCGCATATGCGCCGCGTGCATACAGAATTGCAAAAAATGCATATAACTTTGCAGTAGACAGTTCCCATGTATATCCCAACACTCTAAATGCCTCTGCCTCTGTGCACTTTCTTATAAGCTCGATTATATTCTTATCAATTATCACAGAAAATGCCGTCCTAACTTCACCTTTCATAATATTACGTTTACTGTACCCAGTCGGGCCTGATGTTTCCCTAAAAATATTATGACCAGGTGCTCTTCCAGGATTAGACCCTATTTTTACTTCCTGCCAAACAGTTCCGTCCATCGCAATTTCGCTTACCTCTTCCTCATTCTCACTATCGGAACTAACTAAAAATCTCCTTCTCTTTCGTCGTCTACGTACGTTCGAAATATTCTCTTCGTTCTCATCGGTGTTCGAGTCGGTTTCAAGTAGATCATAATTTTCCGTATTGTCATTTTCCATATCCAGAATTTCCTGATCATCTTCAGAACATTCTGCATCGATATCATTTATTCTCTCTAATAATACATTCGCACTCCTCAAACGTCTTGACATTTTGGGGTAAATATTCTACGGAGAAAATAAAAACTAAAATATGAAAATGTAAATCAAAATAGATAAAAAAATGAATAAAAGATAAAATGTGAAACTTACTGCGACGTATTGTCAGTCTTGTTCACTATGTTGAAAATGGCACTTATAACACGTAATACGATATAAAATATTACAAAATAATAATAAAAGACTGCCAAGTATGCTCTTTGTGATTTTCACGTTTCGATGCACTCTGTTCGTGTCGCAAGACTATACTGATTTGAATTCGTGAGAAGTCTATACATTTCCTTCAGTTATAAGTTTATTTATTTTACGTCATAGTAGATAAGATGGCGTAAGAACATTTGAGGATCTGGACCGTATCGGATATCCATCAAGCAAATAAACACCGCTAACCCGATAGTCGAGCGAGAACTGTAAACACTTGGAAGTGCCGTAAACCATTTTCTGGAAGGCACTTTTCGGATAAAATCGTGCCACAACTACATTACCTTTCGTTTGTAACGACTTTATAGTTTTGGCATTGAGTCTTAGAGAGAAACTATTACAAAAATGTATAAATCGTACTACCGGTCAAATGACCGGTCGTGGTAGGTAAGACAGACTACAAATTTTTCTCAGAAAATAAACAACAAAAAAATAAGTGAATATTGAAAAATGTATCATACATATATATGAAGAAAAGTCGTAAAGTTTAAAGGCGATTCACTTACGTTGAATGTAGGAAATTCCAATTGAAAATTTAAAAACGGTCATTTGACCGGTCCTGGTAGGAATAGTTTTAAACGGTGTCGAGATGTGACTACGGCTGGTGCGGTCTAGAGATTCATTTTATCTTGTGGGCGATACAAAGAATGGTCAATCTCGTTCTACGACTAAATATCCTCTTACAAGAGTCGAGGTAAAGGCCGTTTCAATACACTCCGGTGTTCATGGAGAGACTACCGATAATATCGTGCTAGGTCAATTGCCGAAGCGTATAATTACCGGTTTTGTCGATAACAAAGCGTTTAACGGCGACTTCAGTATGAATCCACTCAATTTCCAAAATTGCAAGATAAATTATCTCTCGTTGTATGTAGATGGTGCTCAAATACCTTCGAAACCGTTACAACCTGATTTCACGAAAAATCATCTATTTGTGGATGCTTTTCAAACGTTGTTTTCGCGAACTGGAATACATTTCTTGAACGATGGTAATTCGATCGATCGCGATAATTATCGCATTGGATACTCTATTTGCTTTTGATTTTACACCCGATCTTTCGCCGAACAGCAATTCACATTGGAATTTAATAAAGCACGGTAGTGTGAGAATGAAGGTACGATTTAAGGATGCGCTTGGTTCAACGGTAAATTGTGTAGCCTACGCGGAATATGATAATATCCTTGAAACCGATGCCTCTCGGCAGGTAATGGTGGATTTTACCGGATAAGCGAAAAATGTGCTGATGACGGAATAAAATTGTTTCGTGTTAAGAGACGTAGAAACCTCTCTGTGAGTAATTAATCAATCGAACTTGAGCATCTGTACAGACTAGACGTGAAAATGGATATCGTCGTGGATATACTGGAAATGGGTATAAAGACTCAGAATTTATTCGGAAAGAAATTGCCGTGGTAGCAGTGGATAGCCTGTACTCTGCTTCTTGGATCGTTGCACCACCGTATACTTTGCCGAATTACCGCAGCATTCGAGAAGCCAGAATAATTTTCTTTCGAAATATTTTCACGGTCTTGAATGGTACGAGGGCAATGTGAGCTGTAAACAAGCATACGCTAACTTGCGTGAAATTTCGCGAAAATCAAGACGTATCTATACACGCGGTCACGAGAAGGCTATACTTCTTTGCGATATCACGAGTCATGAAATGTTCAACCTGGAGGATAAAGAGGGCGCCCCATCGTACACATTTATGCCGAAATCTTTGCGAAAATGCTCCAGACACGCTATGATAAACGACACAGCGTCTTCGCATTGTGCAATGCGCAAGGCTTTCCAAATAAAAAATTGACTTCGTGAGCACCCATTTAAAGGAGAATCATACATGGATGTTTGGTCGGCAGACGAAGAGGAAGAGAATAAGAAAGAGGAGAAATCTTCACCATGTAGTCGTCACACGATCGACGATACTGTGAAATAAATTTTGCATATATATATACGTCTTTCAAAGCGTATAGGTCATCTCTTAATCATTGACTATGTGTTCAGCATGAACACTAGACAAATCTACGAGAGTCCGCTGTATCTACCACTTTCAACCGTTGGCGTATACCTAGCTGACATAATTCCTCGGGTATGGTCGTTACCGGCTGGACTCGTAGTTAACACGGATAACCACGACGGACCTGGAGAGCATTGGATCGCCATGTACGTTAACCATCATGGAAAAGGAATGTACTTTGATAGCTACGGGCAACCACCGGTTATACCACAACATCTCGCACGACTACGAAGAAACTGCAAGTTCTATCGGTACGGCCTCAAGCAGCTACAGAGTAATACGTCAGATGTGTGTGGAAAATTTTGTGTCGTATTCCTGCATCTTATGTCGTGCGGCTTCATCATGTCGCGATTTAATAATCTGTTTAGCGATAATCTAATGAAAAACGATAGAATAGTTCGTGAATATTACAATACTTTTGCCCCTCGACGATCAGACAGCGATAAAAATGAATTTAACGGCGGAGGAATCTCCGAGCGAAGATTACCGTGTTTGGAGGGATGTTCCATGTGACGGTAAATATGTGTAAAGTGATTTAAATAAAATATCGATTGATTAAAAACAAACACATCATCTCACTGTGTCTCTTATTATTATAATTATGACAATAACTATATGCAATTATATATAATTATATAATATTATAATTGAAGTTGTTCTCGGTGCGGTATCATATTCTACACCTTTTACTGCAGACCAAGCATTTCGCTAGGGGACCCTGCACAAAGCGATACACAAAGCTGTACGTACGTGCAAAACCACTGACGTTGCATTGATGTTGATCGCTGCACACCTAGTTATGATTAAGAGGGGGTTTGTCATCTTTAAGCCCTCTAATACCCGCCAGCAGCATCCGGAGCATTCAATCTGACTTCAACTTCGTGATCGTACAGTCTAAAACGTATTTTTTCGTCGTCATGTATCCGCGTTACGATCCAAGTGTTCTAGGTGTTGCCTTTTGGTACACCGTATTACATATAGACTTGGATATGGTGGTCCATCTACGAACGGATGAAATGTGAAACGCGTATGAGGAGATAGTGAAAATTCTCCATCGTACTTTTTACGAACGGGATCGTGAGGCTTTTAGTATCGCCATGGAGGATTTTTACACGGATATGAGGTGCGTGGTCGTGCATCGTCGGCGTGCGGATCGCGGTGAGTTGTTCCATGCAAACGATGCCGGATACTGGAAGGTGCTCCTAATCGATGAGGGGTACCCGATATTCGTCAATTGGGATCACTTGTATTATCCTGATAACCTCACCGGAATGATATCTGCGTTATACATGGGGTTTCGTCTGCATGGATTGAATGGGGTGGATGACTATGGCCTGATACCACTCCTGGCGTCGATGTGTGGTTCCTCCGAATCATTGCACAGAGTAATGGTGAGGAGCGAGAGCCGCTCGCCCAGTGTGCGACTAACGACCGAGGAAAATGTAAACGTGGTGGGGTATGTGTTCGGGGTCGTCGGTGCGAAAATAGCAATCGGGTACAATGGCGGCGACGTGGACGAAGGCTTCGAAGACCGCGAGTCTCCAGAAGCGGACGGTGCTTGGGTGTGACAGTGTGTTTGTGTGTGTGTGTTCCCGCGTGTGCGTGTGCGTGTGCGTATCATAGTGAGAGAGAAAGACAGGAGTTGAAATCTCCGTAGAAGGAAGACGGATCAACAACAGCTGTCAACAACAGCAGAGGTGCTGAGTGCATAATTTTATTTTGTTTTCCAAGTATGTGTACACATTTGCTCCATCCTGCTCTTATCTCTACTCTTCCTTGTTCACCAGAGTACCTACACCACCTCACTTTACCATCTCCACGTTACCGACACTGGTTAAGCAGAGTGGGTAGCGCGGCGGTGGAAAAGTGGGGTGTTGGGGGTAGCCGCGGGGTGGGGTAAGGTGTAGGGATAGGAGTAGGATGGAGCAAAGGTGTACACATTCTACTGCTGTAAGTCGACTCAAAGGATGAGAGGGTGGAAGAAGAAAGCCTGATTGTAGCACTAGAAGTTCGTATTTGAAAATCACAGCTTGAGTTGCCATCATCCAAAAGACGTTGGCTGTGGCCATCTCTTGTGCCGTGAGTAGAGCTGTTCCCGCCGATTCTAGCCTCCTCCTCATTCTGGTTAATACCCTGACATATAATGAGGTGAGACGACCTAGCTTAGTGAGAGATGAGTACCGATGAGATCCCAATGATACTCAGGCGTCAGAGTAGCAGCGAAGAGGGCTACCCCACGTCGAGCTTCCGTGTTGCTCAAATCTTCATGAGCGGTAGTTGTTGTTGGACAAAAATCAACTGGCTTTATCATCCATGATGGACCTGACCACAACAGCTGGTGAGAAGCCAGTTGATATGTCGAGATTCCCCGAGAGACACAATCCGCTGGATTGCTGGTGCCTGACACATGATGCCATTGTGCGTTGGGAGTGAGTTCCTGCATTTGAGCTACTCTATTTAGGACATCATTTTTCCACCGTGTTGAATGACCTTTGAGAGAGTCCACAGGTGAGTTGATGAGATTTCGACCTTGAGCGTGGCTTAAACGTATGAAACCAATTTTGCAGGTAACAGCGCAGCAGTCAGTTCGAGCCGTAGTATGGTGAGCTTCTTGAGTGGTGCTACCTGGGTTTTAGAGCAGACCAGTGAAGCCACCTTTCTAGTGAATTATGAGTTGACAGTGATGTAAATCACTGTCAACCATGGCTAATTGAAATGCATCAGAGAAACCATGCAATTCCACTGTTAAGTTGTTCCATGTATTGAATCAATGAGGAACTGAGATTCTGGTCAGATAAGTGAGATATTCTATGATGGCGATTCAGCGAGATGAGATCTGGGATGGCAGTGGATCATCCCAGTTGAGCTTGTGAAGCCTGAGCTCTCGTAAGAGTATCTTGGCTCTGATCACAACAGGTGAGACAAAACCGAGCGGATCAAAGAGTTGAGCCACCTCTGCTAGAACGAGGCGTTTGGTGAAATTTTCTTGAGTTGAGTTGAACCTCGATGAGAATGTAAACTTGTCCTCGTGAGGAAGCCAAGTCAAACCGAGAAATCACCCGCCATGCACAAGTCCTTGAGCTGTTGAGCAATTTTAATGAGCTGATGCGTGGTATCCGCCCCTCTGAAGATATCATCCACGTACCTACCAAAGGTGATAGCTGATGCAGTAAGTGGAAAACGATGTCCCTTATCCTCGGCGAGGCGAATGAGAGTTCTGACTGCTAGGAAAGGAGCAGCCTTTCTGCCATACGTTACAGTTGTTAGGTGGTATAGCACTGCGTTGAGTTGATCTTCCTTCCACAAAATTCGTTGAAGATTCCAGTCTTCTTGATGAATGCGAACTTGACGATACATTGCAGTAACGTCAGTGGCAAAGATGTGTTTGTGTTGACGGATCCAAATGAGCACATCCAAAATATTGAGCAACAAGTTATGGCCAGTGTGCATAATATCATTGAGAGACTGTCCATATGACGTGAAGCTAGACCCATTGAATACCATTCGTAGTTTCGCGGTGACTCTGTCTGGCCTGAGAACGCCTTGATGAGGCATATGGTTATCCGTCTCTCTTGATGAAGATGTTGAAGCCTTCACCATGTGGCCAATTTCCTCATATTCTTCCATAAATTAAGCGTAGAGCTGACCGTATTCAGCATCCTTTAAGATTTTCCGTATGATGTGTTGCAGACACCGATGAACTTTTAAGTATGAGCTGCCCAGATTTGCAGGTTAAGAAGTTAGAGGATGCCAAACGATATACCGTCCAGTAGTATCACGCTGATGAGTGTTGCGAAAATGATCCTCGCAAGCTTGCTCCACTGGTGTGAGTTCATCGACCTTGTCCTTTGGTGGCTCTTCTTGAACCTAACATTTTGTGAACACCGCTTGTAATGCGTCATTATCGTGCTGCACGACAGTATGATAAATAGTAAGTGCTTCCGATTGGCATGGGTTGAATGGTCCAATGATGAGCTTTCCAAATATTGATAACTGTGCCATGGGCGTTGATGTTGTGCCTAATTATTGTATGATATCAATCGACCGAGGTTTGAGAAAGTCCGGATCCGCCAGCGTTAGTTTCACACTGTGAGACCATGTTCGTGCTGGAGACTACAATGGTAAATGATTGGTAATCGTTTTGAGTGTGTGGGCCAGTACCGTGACTTTCTGCTTTCTGTGAGTACAGCATATTGTGAGTTAAACCGATCCACGTGTCTGCGATGAGTGTCTTCGATGAGAAGACGAGCCTGGTAAGTTAATACCGGTGTATGAATGAGTACGAGAGTGGTTGCTAGTAATGTTGAGCATATCCGTGCGAGTTGAACCGGTGAGCGACCGACTGCACCAACACCCTACTGTGTCGATGACTGTGTACTGGCTAGATGTAGGTAGAGAAAATGGTCTTTATTTTCACTTTCTTGACTCAACTACAAAAAAAATATTTAAAAAAACGAGAAATGCATTTGAAGGATCTTATTGAGCCGCACGTACAATTATATTAATTGCGTGCCACGAAATGTATGGGAGAAAACGTTAAGCAGCCCGCGTTACAAAGCACGCCACGAGGTGAGACTTTTGAGGTTGAACAAAATGAGTTTTCTCCATTTCATCAAGATTGAATTTATGACAATTATCAAGATGCTTACCGATTAATTTGAGTCTTGTTGAGCACGTTTGAGTTGAGTAGATCCAATGAAAGCAGTGAACAATTGTCCGAGATGATACGAGACTGGTGTAGTGTTCTTGGCGGTTTTCACGAGAGTAGTTTGAAATGTCAAGATGGCTGAGCTGTGCGAAAGCGTCGTTGCGCGATGCCGCCGTCAAGTGAGAGATAGATGTTAGTCTCTCGCTTCAGTAGAGTGTCTACGATGTGCTGCCTTTGCTGTACGCACGGCAACCGACCACAGCACAGCACCAGTAGCAACGAGCTGCCATACGGCGATCATAGTGGCCGTGCCTTCCGTAAGATGTTCACCTGTCCGGACCAACACAGGATAACCAGAGACTTTTGACAGTTGGCGATTACATTATCTACGAGGCTGTATGGAAGGTTCCGCCAGGAAACCTCATCGCCAACTTCCCGTTGGTAGGTACCTCCGTATAGTCTTTGTGGAAATTGTAGATCGGTCGCTACGAAAATAAAAGGCTGCTAAGACAAGCCCAATTTGACCAGCTATGCAACATACTTCAACTCACCACGAAGTTCGTGGCAGGACTGACTAAACTCATCTCTCAAGTCTCCTAGTCAATCATGGCACTTGAGTCACTGAGAGTAATCGTCAACTTGGGTAACGTCATGCTTGTGTACCTTATCTCTCGTCATTTGAATCGCCAAATGGGTGCTTCGCTAGACTATTCATGATTCACTCAAATCGAGAGCTTCATAACCACGAAGGCTCGTACCCTCGAGCGGATTGAGTCATCGACAACCACTCAAGCGAACTCATCAAAGACTCAAAGCTCGAATAAGGTGATGGCCCATCAAGTCACAACTCACTAACGTGACACTCAGCCTGAGCACTCAGACACGTACCACTGCGACTGCTGCAATGCCATCATTCTATCGTTGTGTGCCCTTGTTTCATGGAATTGAACACAACAGCACGTAGCGATGTGGCGATGAACAATAGACTTTGCTTCAATTTGCACAAACTTGTGCAAAAGCAGAAAGGGATACAAGCATTGTGCTGCACGGCATCACAACGCTACACGATGTTGGTTACCACTGACACATTCCTCGAGGCAGCACATCGCAGAGGAATACATCAAACGCTACCAACTGATCCACATCAACATCATCAGAACCTCAGTGAAGTGCAGGAGCAATCGTCCACATATCTCACGCGCTCTGCACTCATCAACCAACGTTGCTTGCAACAGCATTCGCAAAGGTCCATTCATCGACGTTCACTCATCATGCTCGTCTGCTTATTGACCCTGATTCTGAGCTTACCTTCATCTCAGAACGACTTATCATGCATCTCAACGTCCAACACCAGCATTTATAAATTAAAATCATCGGCATCGGAGGTAAAAGAACAAAGCAAATGCGCGGGATAGCGGCACTCACACTAGAATCAAATCACACGAGTGAGATGGTTGCTATCCACGCTCACATTTTGAAAACTGTGTCCTCCGTACTACCATCATTTAAAGCACACATGCAACCGTGGCTTCGCATTTTAAACTTGAACCTGCCGACCCAGATTCCCTCGAGCCACGCGCGATCGTTATCATCATCGGTGCAGACTCATACGAGCAAATCATCACGCCCAATGTCCGTAAACACTTACAATGAATTCCAATCGCTAAACTCTCGACATTTGGCTGGCTTGTTCTCGACCCAGTACACTCATCGCACTCATCGACCTGTGCAGCGTATCACGTGAGAACTCAAGCCAACGACATTGACGTCTAGGAGCTTCTTACAAAATTCTGGGTTCAGGAGGAACTCCCTACTGACGTAGCAAACACACTCACTCCAGAAGAACAAGAGTGTGAAAATCATTTACGCTCTGCGCACTCACGTGATCCGACAGGGCGATTGTTGGAAAATCAGCCGACGTACGGCGATCGATGTTCGCGAGAGGCTGTCTCTCTCGCTTGACTTCAGTGTCTCACAATGACGCTTTTGTACTACTCAGCCATCTTGAAGATTTTGAAACTTCTCGTGAAAACCGCTTGAACAGCTCGAACACTCTGTATACTGTAATACTCAACGTATTCGTGCTGAACAGGACTCAAAACACGGTAAGAGTGCACCGTCACAATTTAAATAAATTCAATGACGGTGAGGTGGGGAAATCTCAATTGTGCATCCTCATAAGTCTCATCTCGTACCGTGCTCTGCGGCGCGGGCTGCACCATGTTTCATCTCAAAAACTACAGCACGCAATTAATATAATTGCATGTACTTCCCACTCAAATTCACTTAGAATTTATTGGTACTATCATTTCTCATTTGTACATCCTCATCAATCTCATGTGCTTCTCCCTCAATATTCACTCTAAATTCATTTGTGCTATTTGTTATATTGTTTTTTGTAGGGTGGCAGTCGATGGTAGAGTAAACCATTTTTTCTACCTACATCTTTTGGTCAGGTTATTTCACACCTGCCTTGAGTGAAAACTCATCCTTTTTCGATATCTTCAAATTCAATCCACCAACACCACAAGAATTCTCAACCAATCATTCTCTTTAAAGAACGCTCATAAAGCTACAGCGAGCTGATCCATGTAAACAACTCTATACTGCTTTCATGGAAGAATACGAAAGCTTAGGTCACATGACACGTATGTCAGACCACTCATCAAGAAACCATCATCAATACGAGTCGACTGCTGGCATGGCGGTTCGTGGGATGAACTTAGCACCAGATGCCTCAAAAACATCTGGACGGTTGAGGGTCCCATCTCACTGTCCACCAGCACCGACTCAAACTCATCCTATGTATTACCTACCTCACCATGGTGTACTCAGGACTGACAGCACAACAACAAGTCTACGTGCAGTGTTCAAGGGATCAAGCCAATCATCATCAGGGCACTCCATCAATGATTTCTTGCATACTGGACCGAATCTTCGATTGGACATCTCCAACATCAACAGTCAGATTCAAACTTCCCAAAAACACACGCTCTCTCTCGTCTGACCGCCTTCCGTGATCACGAAAGAGTCATTCGAGTCGGAGGACGTCTCAGCCAATCGGCACTCACTCTAGAAAACAAACGTCCTGCCATCCTACCACGTCATTCGCGTCTGTCATCATTTATCATCGACAATGCACATCAATGCACACTACAAGTAGGCACACTACTTACCCACACTCATACACGTCAATCATACTGGATCCTCGGAGGCAGAGCTCCAGTGAAAGCTCATTTTCTTCGCTATATCTCCTGTGCACGCAAAAGGGGATTACGCGCACAGCAGTTGATGGGGCAACTCACCACATGGCAGTACCTCTTGAGCGCGTTCTTCGCCAACGCGAGGCCCGTCCATAAATATAGGATCGATTATAGGTAAGACCGCCAACAATCGAATTGGTTTACGAAATGCATCGGCGGTTCCCGGGGGCAGTTAAGGATTCGAGGACTAGAAGCAAATAGAAGTTTGTCCTTTCTACGTTGCACAATTTATATATACAGTATATAACTAGCAACAACAAAAATTAAATTAAAAAAAAATTCTAATCCATTTTTTAATTATACTTGCAGGTGGACCGACTGGCGGCGGAAAGACTGCGATACAGAAAGGTGATATTTTGCTCTTCACGAACGCATCGGTATCGGCAATGAGAAGAGAAGATATTTTCCACACTTGAGGATGTAGGGGCGGGATAGAGATTTTTATTTTCGTCAACCACCAGACGATATTAATTGTCTGACTTGGTTCGAGGGCCGTGTACGAGATGCTCTCACTCATCTTACAGAATGGTGCCAGGGACACAATTATGTGGGTACGACTCTGAGCGTGCCGTCTTTCGCACAAGGGCCTGTATTGTTATCATTTCGACTAGCGCGTAAAATCGATTCTGACGATATATGGCGATGAATGTATGAATTAGTGTAGTTTAGACTGCGCACGTATGTCGAATAGACGATAGTACCTGTAAAATGACGACCTGCATGGTACGAGGCGTTGAATACGCCTGTGGGGGTACCATGCTTACGCACAAGTCTGTCGCAAAAGAGACAATTTCACGCATGAGTAATAGCAATAACTTATGTCTAGCGTGAGACTTTCTCGCGCGATCTTTTGGAAAACACTCACGGCATCCGTGCCAGTGGTATTGATAAACAATACGACGATTGTTTACCTCTAGATAGCCGTCGACACGTGGCCCTTCGGGTAGCTTATATTCACGGGTGCGAGCCGCGTGAATAACCGCATGACCAAACTCATGCTCGACCCATAATAGCCTGTCGACGGCCTGCTGTGAGTGATTTTCCGCACGCATATAACCACCGGCAGGTATAAAACCAATTGTATCGGGTCTTAGAAAATTACGACGGTACACGACCGAGCAAGCCGATGCTATCGTAGTGGCCTCGGTAAATGGGCATGTATTACTTACGGAAAAAAATATTTTCCGAAATTTGAAGCAAGCTCGACGGAGTATATCAACATCCATCTTGCAATACTTAAAAATTTCTTTTTCAAAATCAAATGTTACGGCTTTATCGACTTGCTCAGCGTACCATTCATAAAATTCCGCGCGGTCTGGTTTACTCATTGGTAGTAGGCATTGTTACGTACGTAACGGTGAATCGCAACGGGTCAGAGGCCGCAATAACCCTCGAGCTCTGATTCACGGCACACATCAAAGCCCATAGGGCTTCATCAGTGAGCCGTGATATAGGCCTCAATGATATACCCGCTTTGCCGTCTGCCATCCCGTCAGTGACAAAACCCACACCTATTAAATCTGTGTCATCGCGATCCTTTACGAAATAATCGTGAATATCTCGGATGGAGTTACGGATCCACGTGATCGGGTTTATAGATACGGGTGGTTGTATTAACGCTAGATTGATCTGTCGCGCTGAAACCCCGAAACGCCGTAAATATTTATATTGCTCCGCACCCGCGATATCAAAACGATTTCCCGGCGGTAAAATATCGTCCGTATCATCGATGCTAACCGCGGTGTCTCGGATCTCTGTACCTGGGCTATGATTTCCAATATTAACTACGCCTGCTACTACGCGATTAACGCTATTACCCCCGGCACCAGGTAAACCCCTACCTATTTGAATTTCGGGACATACCTCGAGCGATGACGATGCTGATGACGACGCTGTTGAGGCTGGGGTCGCTGACGATGCCGATGACGATGATTCCGCTTCATCCGACGACGAGCACGTTGATGACCCCGACGACGACGACGACGACGACGACGACGACGACGACGACGACGACGACGACGACGACGACGAC
The DNA here is from genome assembly GCA_963942595.1 of Cylloceria caligata. Classification (NCBI taxonomy): domain Eukaryota; kingdom Metazoa; phylum Arthropoda; class Insecta; order Hymenoptera; family Ichneumonidae; genus Cylloceria; species Cylloceria caligata. The sequence continues at coordinate 28,228,577 of OZ012708.1, read as the reverse complement.
GACGACGACGACGACGACGACGACGACGACGACGACGACGACGACGACGACGACGACGACGACGACGACGACGACGACGACGACGACGACGACGACGACGACGACGACGACGACGACGACGACGACGACGACGACGACGACGACGACGACGACGACGACGACGACGACGACGACGACGACGACGACGACGACGACGACGACGACGACGACGACGACGACGACGACGACGACGACGACGACGACGACGACGACGACGACGACGACGACGACGACGACGACGACGAAGAGGACACGGTAGAAGCCAGTGACGGTATTGGCGACAGCAGCAGAGGCCAGTGAGCTATGAAATATCCGGATTTAAGGATTTATTTTACGCTCACTCTTCAGGGGGGCCAAGGCATGCCTCGTATAACCGCACAGCAACAATATCATCGTCCTCGTCGCAGAAGTCGGAGTCATCCCCGACCGTACCATCCGCGTGATAGTAAGGTATCACGCGGGTGCGAATAAACACCGCCTCTTCATGCATGGCAATACCTTGCTCGTGAGGCGGTGGTGACGGGGGACTATCGGGGATATCAGTGACCTCGCGCACGATAACATGTGCAACATCTTGCGGCTCATCATCTATTAGAAAATGAATTTTATTAATTCATCTTCATAAAATAATCTAATACTAAATATTTTTTAACTATTTTTACGTACCATCATACGAGTCATCCGCGGACTCTGTAGTTGCCTCGTCTATATTTACAGGCCTCTACGCAACCATCACTCGTTCTTCGTCTTCCTCTATCCCCGGCTACTCAGGATCCGGGCTAGCTGGACTGCTGGGGACATCATCGTCGGTGCAGCTGTCGCTGTCGTCTTCCTCCTCATCCTCCTCCATGGCCTCATAATCGGCGTCTCTCAAATGCTCGGGTTCCTGGTTGTCGTTATCATCAGCGATGAAGAACATATCAACCTCGTCACCGTCGTCTGTCAACACGCCCGACATTGAGGCGTTGTCGTCATCGTCGGGGCTGGGTGAAGCCGTGCACGACGACGGTAACCCCAAGCATGAGTCGGCGCTGGGAGGTCCAGCGTTGTTTTCGCTGCTGCTTGACGCAAGTAGCGAGCGTATAGCTGTAAGGGAAAATAAAAATTTACCATGTCTTTAAAGAAAAACAATCTGTTTTTCACTCTATTGTTTTTTTATTTTTTAATCTATCTAAAATATTTTTATTATTTTTCAAAAATTGAATAAAATACATTGCCACCGCTAACGAGTCTACGAAGCAAGTTTAACTGTGATTGATTGATTGACGGAAAGTGTATTAATTTTTGCGGGATACAGTGAAAGTGGATTAAAAATTAATTCACTTTTCGTCAATCAATCAATCACAGTTAAACTTGGTTCATACCCTCACTGGTGTCGATAATGTATTTTATTAAATTTTTTGAAAAATAATACAAAAAATTTTTAATAAAAATTATTTTTACGGTTCTAAAAAAGTACAAAATTAAACCACTTTCAGTCAAGCGATCAAAGTAAAAACTATAACACAATTTTAAATAATAAAAAATATTTTTCTAGCTTAAAAAATTAAAATTCAAAAGAGCAAATAACAAAAAGACGATCAAAACTCCAAATTTTCTACACAAATACTCTATAGCTGAACACTGTAAGGGGGTGATTTTATATGTATCAGTATCTTAAAATAAATGAGCGAGTAAAAATAAAAATGTATCGTCTTTAAAGAAAAACGTTTTGTTTTTATTAAAATTTGTTAATTACTTAAAGAATTTTATTATTTTTCAAAAATTGAATAAATACATTGCCGACACCGAAGAGTTTAACGAACCAAGTTTTACATTGATTGATGAAAGTGTATTAATTTTCGCGCAGCAAAGCGAAAGTGGATTAAAAATTAAGCCACTTTTCGTCAACCAGTTAAAACAAAACTTTGTTCTCGACGATATGACGCTCACAATGTATTTTTATTACATTTTTGACAACAATAAAATTAATAAATTATAAAAAATTAGTTTTTATATTATACTCGTTCAACCATTTTAAGATTGATAAATATTTAAATAATAAAAATTATTTCAGTGAAATAAAAAATACAAAATGAAAGTAAAAAAGAACACATAACAAAACTTTTTTCTTTTAAGACGACAAATAAATTTTTTCAAATTGTACTCACCTTGGCGATTTTCAGCGGACATAATCAATTCGTTTAGTGGCCTGTGTAAGAGTCCACCGTGATTGGTAAGATGTTCGACCACATATTGTTGCACAAAACCAGGTGCTCGCCGTAACGGGCCACTCACATAAGCAGCGGTAATCAATTCTGCATCACCACTCAGGAACACTGCACTGAACTATGTGCGGAGACGTTGGAACGTAAAGTTCGCGATATTTACGAACCAACGCCGTGTAAAGCGCCGCACCAATCGCGGTTCCCGACGTATGAATACGCGAGCCGTTGCGCGCACTACGGACAGAAGGACACGTCTACGTGAATCCATTTTTTGAAAAACGCGAAATAACGATGCTACACTATCAGGATGATAGTCGTAGAACGTTTGAACGTTGAATAATACGAGAACTACGGTTTCACGCAATTTTATACCTTAACTCGAATACCCCCACTACCCTCTATATATGGTATATATTTCGTCTTCACCATAAATGCAGAAATCGAGGAAAATTTTGAAAGATAGCAACCTTGAGTCCCTGTACAGTGACAGAGTGTCTTCACAAGGGGTTGAGGGCTACACACAGTCGTGCACTATTTCTTAAAGATAATTTATTTCGTACTACCTCTTTGGAAAGGTTGTAAACATGAACCCATGCAAGCCTACCGTTTTCTCTAGAAAGCTGCATTGTCTAAACAGACATTCTCACAACGATAACGCTGCTTCAGTGTCAACTAGCGTAGGCGCCTACTATTTCTTAAACATGATTTCATTCGTACTAGAGTATCGTAGTTTGGCTAGAGTGTAAACATGAAGCGCTATACTCCGCCCGTTTTTCTAAGAAAGCTGTATTGTTTGAAACAGACATTCTTAATTTACATTTATATATGCACTTTTGGTATCTATTTACAATACGGTAATACAAAACGTCTGCCGTTTTTATACTAGACTGCATTGACAAAATAGACAGGCTCCATTTATATATACAGCTGTAACACGTGTATACGCAAGACAATAAACGCAAATTCTACGATAGCTTTTCCATCAGGGGCTCTGTATTTACACAATCAAACAAAAAAAAACCCAACATTTACATAAACGCTTGTGAACTAGCTTATTTTACATAATTATATTCAGTATACATTCTTATAATAAATTCATTTTCAAAAATATATTACGAGAAATTTTTCGTTCTCGCTACTCTCTTTACATTTAATTATATTCATATTTACTTATTCAAAAATGGTATACCCGGTAACGTTTCATTGTCAATCAACCCTTACACTGCTACGACAATGATAATTATCAGACTTTGGTGGAAAAGTGAAAACCCTCGAGCGACGTAATAAATTATGTTCCAATGTACAGACGCTAGCTATTGAATTTGTATATGGTCAATGCAATACGGCGCCTGTTTGTACATATTTACAGCCGGTCGTACTGACTGCGCTGACCCTCGAGGGGGGGGGGGGGGGGGTCATAGATACTTTCTCGTACAGGTAGACGCACAATATGAAAATTCGTATATTTATTCTTATACGTATAACGTTCAAGTGTTTTCCATCTACCGTAAACTCATTATAATGCAAAATTCTTTCGACCATCGCTGAAACGTAACTACATCAGGTCAGAGGGGGGTTTGCTATAATGTTTCAAATTTAACGCTATGAAATATCTATTTGTGATGAAATAAACAATTTTTACACTACAATAATTTGTAGTATACAGAAGTATAACTTCTCTATATGCTCTACTAAGGTTACGTTGGTGGGGGTAAACGCTTGCCCCCACCATTCCAACATATGAGGCGATTCACACCTATCTATAAAAACATTTGTAGAGAGGATCGGGTGGCAGTCCGACCCGTGACAAGCTACGAAATACAGTTATCGTAGCTTCGTTTCCCTCATCATTTATTCATTTTTCCGTGTCGCATTGTTGTATTTTCTATCAACCATGGAACATTTTGAAGCACCATTGTTGCTTGCTACAACATACAATTTGAACTACTCGGAAACAAAGAGGATAACTGTGGGTCTTCAGGTACGCGCAAGCGGTGACGTTACACCGGTCGTTAAGCTGCAGCATAATAACTCGTCGGGTGGTATTACCTTTGAATCTACAAAGTGGTGTAAACTCCAAGATGCCTTGACCGAGATAGCATCATATTTCGGGGCCTGTACGAATTATGGCTGGAAAGCTGATCAACGCATCCGTAAAACACTCAACATCGATGACTGCGAAATTCACTTTGCGTCCTCGTTTGGCTCAAAATCCATTGTTTTCGACCAAGCCAAGGACAATGTGGTCGCCGAGGACGTCAACCCTAACGATGAAAATACACAGCTGGAACCACCACCACAGAAGAAGAAGAAGAAAAACATCTATTCACCGAGTATAGTTATGCAAAAGAAATCTTTTGACGGACTATGCATCGTAACACCGTGTGTCGATGAGCGCTTCAAGCGGCTCCAGCGCTACGTCGTTTATGTGAAAAACTGTATCGATGTTCTATGTGCTGAATTAGTTATACATATTCCCGCTAAAGATCTAGTCGAGAATGTGGACCAAGTGCGTATTAGAACTCTTTTAACACAGAATAGCTCTAATCTGTGTGAAGCTGTACGTCATCGAGTGGATCCCTCATTCCTTGAACATTTCGATATATTGTTCCTGGAGTTGCAGATATTTTGTGTTCCGTTCATAATACAGGAGGTGAAAAAATGAATCACAGACATTTCTCTGGTGGCTTCAAAACCGTTTGAAGAATGATCGGAGAACGATTGCCCTCGGTTACGCAAGAATTTATTTTTCATAATTCACGCGATAACACATGATTATGATGATAATAATTAATTTTACCAGTTGTAGATGTTAAGATAATTATTGCGTTGCTTTTCTTAAATACACACGTAGTTCGTCGTCGATAACCCTTCCCACCCATGTCTCGCCTCAGTATAAATTGAAATTATTAGAATTTTTATGTATAATATTCTCTCTCTACAATAAAGAAACATGTATGCTATTTAAACGTGTTTTTTATTCAGCATCATCAGCATTAATAGTTGCTTTGAAAATTTTATTTAAAATGTACGTCAAATAGTGAAAAACAAAATAACACAATCTTCTGAATACACATGCGCTTTGAAAAGCTAAATTGTGCGCATGTGCCGCGGTGACACACGCTCGCTCATACGCTTATGACCAGGCGAGCGTGTATCTGTATACGCTGAACCGCGCCCGCGCACACGTCTGATAAGCTAATAACGACGTGTGGGTACGCGCCGCCGCCGCCGCTGCCCGGCTGGGTAACACGCTAATTGTGCAGTTGGTGTATGCGATTTTGCATCTCGTTGCTCTACGATATTCACCGTCATCATCATCATCATCATCATCATCATCATCATCATCATCATCATCATCATCATCATCATCATCATCATCATCATCATCATCATCATCATCATCATCATCATCATCATCATCATCATCATCATCATCATCATCATCATCATCATCATCATCATCATCATCATCATCATCATCATCATCATCATCATCATCATCATCATCATCATCATCATCATCATCATCATCATCATCATCATCATCATCATCATCATCATCATCATCATCATCATCATCATCATCATCATCATCATCATCATCATCATCATCATCATCATCATCATCATCATCATCATCATCATCATCATCATCATCATCATCATCATCATCATCATCATCATCATCATCATCATCATCATCATCATCATCATCATCATCATCATCATCATCATCATCATCATCATCATCATCATCATCATCATCATCATCATCATCATCATCATCATCATCATCATCATCATCATCATCATCATCATCATCATCATCATCATCATCATCATCATCATCATCATCATCATCATCATCATCATCATCATCATCATCATCATCATCATCATCATCATCATCATCATCATCATCATCATCATCATCATCATCATCATCATCATCATCATCATCATCATCATCATCATCATCATCATCATCATCATCATCATCATCATCATCATCATCATCATCATCATCATCATCATCATCATCATCATCATCATCATCATCATCATCATCATCATCATCATCATCATCATCATCATCATCATCATCATCATCATCATCATCATCATCATCATCATCATCATCATCATCATCATCATCATCATCATCATCATCATCATCATCATCATCATCATCATCATCATCATCATCATCATCATCATCATCATCATCATCATCATCATCATCATCATCATCATCATCATCATCATCATCATCATCATCATCATCATCATCATCATCATCATCATCATCATCATCATCATCATCATCATCATCATCATCATCATCATCATCATCATCATCATCATCATCATCATCATCATCATCATCATCATCATCATCATCATCATCATCATCATCATCATCATCATCATCATCATCATCATCATCATCATCATCATCATCATCATCATCATCATCATCATCATCATCATCATCATCATCATCATCATCATCATCATCATCATCATCATCATCATCATCATCATCATCATCATCATCATCATCATCATCATCATCATCATCATCATCATCATCATCATCATCATCATCATCATCATCATCATCATCATCATCATCATCATCATCATCATCATCATCATCATCATCATCATCATCATCATCATCATCATCATCATCATCATCATCATCATCATCATCATCATCATCATCATCATCATCATCATCATCATCATCATCATCATCATCATCATCATCATCATCATCATCATCATCATCATCATCATCATCATCATCATCATCATCATCATCATCATCATCATCATCATCATCATCATCATCATCATCATCATCATCATCATCATCATCATCATCATCATCATCATCATCATCATCATCATCATCATCATCATCATCATCATCATCATCATCATCATCATCATCATCATCATCATCATCATCATCATCATCATCATCATCATCATCAATAGTATCGTGGATTTGTCACGCTTTATAAGTAAAAATAATGGACGTACGCTGGAAACATCCGTGGACGTCGCTCATTTGTGGCCCCACTGGATGTGGGAAAACAGTTTTCGTGAAAAAATTTCTAAAGTTTCTCAATTCAATGAGTAACGTTGAATTTGACCGAATTATATTTTATTATGTTGATACTCTCGATTCTGATATCGCTGCTCTGAATAACACATGTAAACAACAACAACTGTCGTCGTTAATTACAAAGACTGGGAGTAATAAGAAATCCAAAATCCCAAAAATTGAATTTAACGAGGGTCTACCGCAACAGGAGGATTATTCGAGCGACAATAATTTGAAAAAATTGGTTATTATCGATGATTTAATGCGCGAATCCTCAAATAATATCATTGTCGACCTTTTCACAAAAGGTAGCCATCATAAAAATATTAGTGTGATTTTTATCACACAAAATATTTTCTATCAGGGACACGGACAACGTGATATATCATTAAACGCTAATTATATGGTGATATTTAAAAATCCACGTGATCGAGCACAAATTACACATCTAGCGAGACAAGTATACCCCGAGAATCCACGATTTCTAACCGAGTTATATTACGATGCTACCGCACAGCCACACGGTTATCTACTCTTGGATCTTAAACAATCGACACCCGATTATTGTCAATGTCGTACAATGATATTTCCCGATGATCCACGAATGCTGGTCTACATGCCGAAAAACTCTCGTCAACGTATTTCATTGGAAGCACAAGTAGACACCACATCAGTCGCTAATGGATATGAGTCGTGTACGCATCACGCATCATAATACATCTACTGTGAAACTGTAATAATAAGGGATAGCAAAAGCGCGAAGAAAAAGAAGAAGAAAAATACACATTACATTCCATTCGATGAACGTTGTATAGCCCTACTCAACGCTATTTGTCATTCAAATAAAAAACAGCGAAAATCAATATTGCGTAATGCTGATAAGCCTCTAATCAATTGTATCTGTGAATGCGCATTAAACATTTTACAAGGAGTTGTTTGTGTCAAGTCAAGTGTTAAAAAACGTTTAAAAAAATATTAAAATATACTTCGACAGCTGGTCTCAGGATGTGTGACAAAACAACGTGGTGGTGGTAGTGGTGTTTGTACAGTCGCTCGTAAGCAGCGGAAATATAATTGGAGAGCGAAGAAACGCTTTATAATTCAAAAAGGGGGTGGTGCTTTTTTACCACTTTTACTGACTCCCATAATCACAACTTTATTTAGTAAATTTTTCAGTGGTAGTGACGATTGACAAAACAATACTGTGTTAATGATAAAAATTCACCCTCGTAATGGAGCATGCGAAAAAAATGTTTTTAGTGCCAATGTCCGAGGTAAAGGACGGAAATAGTGATGCAGACGGTCGTCACGTCGAAATACCTATAGTCGGTTCTGGGAATAATCATGCACCAGCGGCAAACGAGAAAACAGTACTGTAATGATAATGAGTGTGAGTAAATTAGATCCGGCTCGAAGGACCAAAAAATGTTATAATAATGAATGTGAGACTGAGTTTGAAATTATTTTTAACCTGTCGACTGGTAACAAGTCGATGCATTCACACGTAGCATGTCGAGTGACAGATGTGAAAAGTAAGGTTAAGGATCCTGGTGACAAGTATAAATAATTAAATGCACTCAGTATGTAACAATAATTGATTCAATGTTTATATAATTACTTAATATTGGTTGCATAAAAAATACCTGTTGAATACACAAGAAATGTAATTTGATTTGTTCTGGCCTGGTTGTTGATGTACTGGTGGTGAGTAGGTTCTCAGGCTCCTGAGTTAACTTATTGATTCCGTGTGCTTGATCCTGGTGATGTGGTCTGATTGTAGAGCTCTAGTAAAGCCACACGGCAGGCTGGTGAGTGTTCTGACGCCAATGAACGGTGCGAGGCAGAATAGCGTCTCTGCTGCCAACGAACGAACCACGTCGTTGACGTTTATGTGAGTGCTGCACTAGTCCTGTTGGTTGCTGTGATTTGCACTGACACTGATTTGACACACGGGTGATTTGACCAAGAATGTAATACACTATTATACTGAATGCACACAAAAGTGAGTGGAACGAATGAATATCTCTGTAAGTTTACGCGGGAACGTGTTCTGCGAGCGACTCGAGTGAGAACAATGGCCACATCCGTCGACCACGAGGCAGAGTATCAAGAGGGCAGACGTGCGTCACAGCTTGGTTAAGTTGTGATTCGCCGCCAACAATGGAAAGTGAGCCTTGTGAGTGGTCTTGCCGCTGGGGCCACACTAGTAGCGTTGGCCGCTTGAGTGAGCTTCGATCGAGGATGTGAGCTGATTGATAATGTGCTTAAGTGCGCGGTCGATAAATCGATATAGCATACCTGCGAGCTATACCATATGACGCGAGGCGTCAGATAATTGTGAGTGTAGCGTGTGCATGAGTTGAGTGTGTGCTTGGGAGGTGCGAAAACTGAACATTCCCCCGCCATCAGCAACGGTGTTGATGATTGAGTGTGATCTGCTCTTCATTCAGTTTGAGCTGGTAAGATGGCGAGCTTAGTGATTGGTCTGACAAGTGTTGTTGTTCTAGTTTTGAGTGACACTACCCTGGTCGATCCATCCTTTCCTGGATGGAGTTGAGTGACTCTGGCGAGAGGCCATTTTGATGGTGGAGACCTCTCATCAGTGATCAGTACTAGTGAACCGACCTTGATGGTGTTCGATAGTTGATGCCATTTTGATGTAGAAAGTTGGCGCTGGAGATATGAGTTAACCATTTGGACCAAAAATATTGAAGCCTTTGTTGTATTAGTTGCTATCGTGATAGTCTAGTAACGATCAGATCTGTGAGTGACGGCTCTGGTATGGCTGTGAGCGGCTCTTCTATGAGAAAGTGAGCTGGTGTGAGTGCTGAAGTATCTTCAGGGTCTTCTGTGAGTGGTTCCACTGGTCGTGAGTTGAGCGTTGCTTCGATCTGGATGAGGAACGTGGTGAATTCCTCGAACGCGAGTGCGATTTCTCCTACTGTTCGGTTCAGGTGATGTTTTACTGATTTGACTGCTGCTTCCCATTTTCCTCCCATATGTGGAGCTGCTGGTGGGTTGAAATTCCACGTAGTTCCGTCGCTGGTGAGTGAGCAATGCAGTGAGAGTGATTCTGTTGTACCTTGAGTGAAGAGTTTGGTGAGTGTGGCATCTGCTCCTATGAAGTTTGTGCCGCAATCACTATAGAGAGTGTTGCAGATGCCTCTGCGTCCAGTGAACCGTCTGAATGCAGCGATGAATGAGTCAGTTAAGTAGTCACTCATGGCCTCCAGATGCAAGGCCGAGGTGACGAAGCACACGAAAATACACAGCCATCCTCTATGTTGTTTGGCGCCTCTACCTTTCCAGGTTTTGATGGTCAGTGGACCAGCGTAGTCCACACCTGAGTAGAAGAATGGTCGTGCTGGGGTGACTCTCTTGGATGGTAATTGACCCATGAGTTGTTGTGCTCTAACGCCACTTTGTCGAGCACATTTCATGCAGCTGAGTATGTGCGACCGTACTGGAGCTCTACCACCAATAATCCAGTACGATTGCCTTGTGTCGTTCAGGGTGAGTTGAGTGCCTTCATGCATGGTTTTGTGATGTGCATCTGCTATGATGAGTGTGGTGAAGTGAGAATGTCGTGGGAGTATTGCTGGGTGAATAGCCTCAAGTTCCAATTGTGAGTTGGTCAATCTTCCTCCAACCCGAATGATGCCTTGAGTGTCGATATAGGCAGTCAGGCGATTGAAGGGATGAGCTGTTGGTAGTTGAGCTATGGTGATCAATTTGAGCTCTGTTGAGAAATATGCTGCTTGAGTTGCTTTGATCCAAAATACTCTTGCTCTCTTAATATCTTGTGGTGAGAGAGGGTTACAGAGTGTTGAGTTTGGCAATTTCTTGATGAGTTGACTTACTCGAAAGCATATTGCGGTTCCTCTGAGTAGTCTAGTGAGAGAAGAGTGTCTGTATATCATCTCCCAATGATATACGGCTTGAGTTGTTGCCACTGTGAGTGCGAGCCCCGGTCGCTCTTCCTGATGAGTCTGTGAGTCTTGTTGATAGTGTTGAGTTGGCCATGAATATTGATCGCCTGTGAGCCACTGTGGTCCTGTCCACCACAGGAGGTGCTTCCGGAGCTGGGAGATGCTGATGCCCCTTGAAGCACAATCGGCTGGATTGTCTTTGCCAGGAACGAATTTCCATACGCTGTTTGGAGTTAGTTCTTGAATTGCTGACACTCGGTTCCTGACAAAGTCCTTCCACCGTGATGGGTGTGAGTTAATCCAGGTGAGCGTTACTGTGGAATCAGTCCACAGGAACGTTTGAGTTTTGGTGAGTTCCAAGGTTGTTTGCACATACTTCATGAGCTTTGCTAGGATCAGTGCTGCTGTAAGCTCGAGTCGAGGGGTGAAGAGTCGCTTGAGTGGTGTTACTTTCGATTTCGCGCAGATGAGTGTAACCTTGGTTTCTTCCCCTGGAGTTGTTGTTTTGATATAGATAGCAGCCGCCATTGCTATTTGAGATGCGTCGGAGAATCCGTGCAACTCCACAAGTGTTGAGCTTGTAAGTTGAATCCATCGTGGAATTGAGATTTGATCGACTTGAGTGAGCTCTTGTCTGAGCAACATCCACTTGGTGTTTATATGATCTAAAACTTGATCGTCCCAGCTGAGTTTCTCCAGCCATAATTCTTGTAATAATGATTTGGCCTTGATGATGAATGGTGAGAGAAACCCGAGTGGATCGTAGAGTTGTGCTGTTTCAGACAAAATGATTCTCTTTGTGAGCTTGGAACTTGAGAATGGAGGCTTTGCGTGAAACTTGAATACGTCTTCACGAGTTATCCACGACAGGCCGAGTAACTTGGTACTGCTATCTTCGAACGAGTGTGAGTTTGATGGTGAGTGGTGGTCGATATGCTCGATGAATTGCTCGGTGTTGCTGTGCCATTTTGCTAGAGACAACCCGCCCGCCTTGCAGAGCTGGGTGACTTCATTTGACATTTCGATGAGTGTGTCAAGCTGATCAGCTCCTCCAAATATGTCGTCAACATATCTGCCTTTCATGAGTGGTTCGATTGCGAGTGGGAAGCGATGTCCTTCGTCTTCAACTAGTTGAAGCAATGATCTGATTGCTAATAATGGTGCTGAGCGAGTTCCATACGTCACTGTTGTTAGGTGATATGGCACCATATTGAGTTGGTCATCTCGCCATATGATTCGTTGCAAATCCCAATCGTCCGGGTGGACTTTGATTTGTCTGTACATCTTTGTGATGTCTGTTGAAAAGATAAGTTTGTGCTGTCGGATCCATATGAGCACGTCTGAGATGTCACGTTGACATTTTGCTCCAACATGCTGGATTTTGTTGAGTGATACTTGCGACGTCGTTGGGCTGGATCCGTTGAAGACAACTCTCAACTTTGTAGTGATTCGATTTTATTTCAGTACACCATGATGAGGAAGATAATATGGAGGATGAGCATGAGTTTGTTCTGACAATTGATCTTCCGAGACCCTTAACCCTCCTGATGCTACAGCATCATGTGCCAAGGTCGTCTCGGTTTCACAATAGTCATGAACAGATTCGCTCATTTGTGTTGACTGATGGTAGGATGGTACACGTATCATGTGACCACACTCTCCATACTCTTTCATGAATGAGTTGTATAAATTGGTGTATGAGTTATTTGTTGAGAGTTTCTTCATGAGTCGTTGTAGACATCGTTGAGCAGTGAGTTTTGAGTCTCCTAGACTCGATGGTGATGATTTGAGCGGGATTCGCACGATGTATCGTCCTTCTTCGCCCGAGTGTAAGTCGATTGAAAATGCTTTTCACACGCTTCTTCATCTGGGGTGAGCTTATGATCTGTTGTCGATGGTGTTTCTTCTTGAACCCAGAACTGCGTGAGAAGATCTTGAATTTCCTTGTTTGATGATTCTACTGTTATGTGGTATGAGTTGCTTGGTGTTGAATAATTCTCTGGGACTGGGCCAAGAATAATCCACCCAAAGATTGTTGAATTGGCAATCGGTAAGACGTCTGAGTGTTTCTTGATGCCAGGCTGGATGATTAGCCCATACGAATCAGCCCCGATGATGATATCTACTGGTCGTGGTATTAAGAAGTTAGGGTCTGCCAATTGCAGTGATGTGATGTGTGGCCACTCCTGTGGTTGTGTGTGTACTCAAGGCAATGTACTCGTCAACTTAGTGAGTATGTGAGCTGCGATGGTAACACCTTGTGATGAATGAATTGATCGTAACGTTAAGGTGGAGGTACCTCTTGTTTGCGTTGATCTCATGTTTGCAATGCCAATGACTGGAATTGATGAGTGTTGACGAGTAAGCCCATGATCTGATACGAGGTGTTCTGAGACGAAGGTGAGCTCTGATCCTGGATCAATGAGTAATCTGACTTGGTGAGTGCTGAAAGATGTGATGAGTAATGCTTGACACGTTGCTAGTAGAACTGCTATTCTACCGTGTGAGTTGATGAGTTGGCAAAATAACACGTAAATTTCTCATTGACGTGAGCTGGTGCTTGGATGAGCTGTGGCAGGTATAGCTGATGTGCCTGGTTGATTTGACTGTGATGTAATTCTTGTCGTGGATGGCAAATGAATCATCGTGTGGTGTTTTGCACCGCATGTTTTACAGTTGATGGTTGATTGGCACGAGTGGAGGTTGTGATGACCAAAACAATTGAAACACAGTCGGTATTCAGTCGCCACTTTATGGCAATCTGCAGGTTGCAGTTCTCTAAACTTGGCGCAGCTCACAATATAATGCGAACCACCACAGTGGTCGCACGGATATTGATCTAGCCTCGGTTGAGTGGACGCATGGTGAGAGGTCCTAGCTGGCTGAGCTGTTGAACGTGATGGTTGTCTTGATGATGTGATGCTGGCCCCGTCAGCTGATTGATCTGGGTTGATCGGAATGACTTCTAGGGCTCTCGCTCTAGATTCAATGAATCCCATCAAGTCTTGGAATGATGTTGGTTGTTTTGTGCGCGCTTCTCTTATACTCCCATGCTTATAGTCCATGAGGTTAGCTTGATTGGTGCTTATTGATGGCGATCTGGTGCGTGGTCTCTGTACCATGGGTGGTACATTGAGTGTATCGATAACGTCTGTTGCTCCATCGGTTACTTCCGCATTACCATCATGTGAGTCGCCTTCCTGCAAGGATTTGCTTTGGTCTGACAGCGCTTTCTTATCGTCAGCCATGATTTGAACTGGTTGAGCCTGTTGAATGGTTTACAATAAATGATTAGCGCACTTGGGTGAGTATTTTATTATTGTTGAGCATTGTCTTGTATCGATGCATGCTAAGTTGCGCAATCTGTAGTGTATTACATGTGCTGATTGGTGATTTCTGTGAGTATCGAGGCATAAATTTATATACTTGACCAGGATCCGGCTCGAAGGACCAAAAAATGTAATGATAATGAGTGTGAGTAAATTAGATCCGGCTCGAAGGACCAAAAAATGTGATGATAATGAATGTGAGACTGAGTTTGAAATTATTTTTAACTTGTCGACTGGTAACAATTCGATGCATTCACACGTAGCATGTCGAGTGACAGATGTGAAAAGTAAGGTTAAGGATCCTGGTGACAAGTATAAATAATTAAATGCACTCAGTATGTAACAATAATTGATTCAATGTTTATTTAATTACTTAATATTGGTTGCATAAAAAATACCTGTTGAATACACAAGAAATGTGATTTGATTTGTTCTGGCCTGGTTGTTGATGTACTGGTGGTGAGTAGGTTCTCAGGCTCCTGAGTTGCCTTATTGATTCCGTGTGGTTGATTCTGGTGATGTGGTCTGATTGTAGAGCTCTAGTAAAGCCACACGGCAGGCTGGTTAGTGTTCTGACGCCAATTAACGGCGCGAGGCAGAATGGCGTCTCTGCTGCCAACGAACGAACCACGCCGTTGACGTTTATGTGAGTGCTGCACTAGTCCTGTTGATTGCTGTGATCTGCACTGACACTGATTTGACACAAGGGTGATTTGACCAAGAATGCAATACACTATAATACTGAATGCACACAAAAGTGAGTGGAACGAATGAATATCTCTGTGAGTTTACGCGGGAACGTGTACTGCGAGCGACTCGAGTGAGAACAATGGCCACATCCGTCGACCACTAGGCAGAATATCAAGAGGGCGGACGTGCGTCACAACTTGGTTGAGTTGTGATTCGCCGCCAACGATGGAAAGTGAGCCTTGTGAGTGGTCTTGCCGCTGAGGCCACGCTAGCAGCGTTGGCCGCTTGAGTGAGCTTCGATCGAGGATGTGAGCTGATGGACAATGTGCTTGAGTGCGCGGTCGATAAATCGATATAGAATACCTGCGAGCTATACCATATAACGCGAGGCGTCAGATGATTGTGAGTGTAGCGTGTGCATGAGTTGAGTGTGTGCTTGGGAGGTGCGAAAACTGAACAAGTACAGACCCAGGGTGATCCTGTTTCAAGACTAGACACTGAGCTATATAAAATTTTTAAATCAAACAAGTATGGTAAAGACGACGCTAGTAAATGGAAAGAGTATCTACAAGTGCTACAGCGTTATCTATATCTCGTTGGTATGAAAAATGCATTGATTTCACCAGCACTACCTGAAACATCGTCTGAGATAGATAATGCAGAAGCCACTGGCGATGCTGACATCGTTAATAGCGTCCCAAATATGTATAAACGCCGAGCGACTGCGTTATTAAAGTTTCTACGCAAACCCACGAGTGATGAATCAAAAAGCATAAGATGGGACAAAAAAGGATGTGTAACAATAGACAGTATCGTCATTCCAAATTCTAATATTGTCGACCTCATAAACGATGCAGTACGAGGTAGAAAAAACTTTAAAGCAACAAGCAGACACGAGCTTATCGTTAGTCTACGCACAAAGAGCGTTCCGCGTGAATTTATAGGCAACAGTAGATTGTGGGATTTAGGCGTATCTAGAGGTACTGAACGACCAAGAAAAGATGTTCACATGATGCAACATAACGACTCACATTCTATGAATGTGGATACGGTCGGCGATAATTCCAACGACGACGACGATGACAACGACGATATACACCCTGGGAATACTTCTTCAAAACGTCGGAAAACAAAAATAATAAAAGTATTTGAAAAGTGGATAAAGATTTAGAACAAGCTATACAACGAGCGGTGAAAGATGACTTTCGAAAAAGTGTACTACGATCCTTCGCATCCAGCTGGATACGCTGGTGCGCGACGTTTTATCAGTAGCAAAAATAAAGCAGACACCGTATATGACTGGCTCACTGAACAAGATAGTTATACCATTCATAGACCCGTGCACCGTGTCTTTCCACGACTGTATTACAATGTTACAAATATTGACGATGTCTGGGAGGCCGATCTCGTGGATCTAAAGGGTGGTTAAATTTTAAGGGCCGATGTTGATTTTGAATAAAACACAAATTATTTAGGAAATTATTGTCAATTCTTTTTATTATGATAATATGGTATGGTTCAATTATGTATGGAACAAAATATCGGCCAAATGGCCGCCGCGACCTCGGCGGCACACCTCCATCCGATGGTCCAAATTTTCGATGACGCTTAGGCATAATAGAGGTTCTATGCCGTTAATGTGCCGAATTATCTCATCCTTTAGCTCTTGAATTGTTGCTGGCTTATCGACGTACACCTTTCTTTTCAAATAACCCCAAAGAAAGAAGTCCAACGGTGTCAAATCACATGATCTTGGCGGCCAATTGACATCGCCACCACGTGAGATAACACGGCCATTGAATTTGTCGCGCAAAAGAGCCATTGTTTCGTTAGCTGTGTGGCAAGTGGCACCGTCCTGTTCGTTCGCCCGTCAATTCGGGCCATAAAAAGTTCGTTATCATCTCACGATAGCGAACACCATTCACAGTAACTGCCTGACCGGCCTCATTTTGGAAAAAATACGGCCCGATGATGCCGCCAGCCCATAAACCGCACCAAACAGTCACTCTTGGTTTTTCGACAATCACTCTTGGATTATGATTCGCCCAAATGCGGCAATTCTGCTTATTGACGAATCCACTGAGGTGAAAATATGCCTCATCATTGAAGATGATTTTCTTCGAAAATTGATCATCCACTGTTGCCATTTCTTGCCACAATTCTGACCATTGACGACGTTTGGAATGGTCAAGAGGCTTTAGTTCTTGAGTCAATTGCACCTTATAAGCGTGTAAATGCAAGTCTTTATGCATAATGTTCATCAACGACGAGCGTGAGTGGTGCAATTGTTGGGCACGACGACGAGGTGAGGTGGATGGCTCTTCAGCCACACTATCGCGAACAGCAGCAATACGAGCTGTACGAGCATGCACTGGTGTTTTGATATCTCCTACAGACCCGGTTTGCTCAAATTTTTGCACGATTTTTCCGATTGTACGCACATTTGGACGATTAAATTGACCGAAAAAATCACGAAGTGCACGATATGCATTTTGATTTGAACGCCCATTTTCATAATAAGCCTGAATAACTTTAACGCGTTGCTCGATTGTGTATCTTCCCATGGTTAAAATTGAGTTAGTCTGAAATTGAGAAATGTCAAATGAAATGCAGAAAAAAACTTGACGTTTAGGTGTGGTTCACATTCAACATCGGCCCTTAAAATTTAACCACTCTTTACGTTCATTGAGTAGCTATAACGACAACGTCTCCTATCTGCTTATGGTAATTGACGTTGTCAGCAAATACGCCTGGGTCGAACCCTTGCAGGACAAAACTGTGCGCGAAGTAACAAAGGCATTTAAACGGATTCTCGAGCGTAACGATGGTCGTACATTTGTTTCACTACAAACCGACCGTGGAAAAGAATTCCTCGGTGGTCAACTTCAAAATTTTCTCAAAGATGAAAACATACAATATCGCGTTGCTCGTAATCCTGATGTAAAATCCTCGATTGTCGAGCGTTTTAATCGCACTCTCAAGGAACGGATGTGGCGCTACTTCACACATCGTAATACTCATCGTTATATCGATATACTACAACAATTAGTTTATGCGTACGATCATGCCGTACACTCGAGCATTAAAATGCAACCGGCCGCCGTAACGCTATATAATGCCGATACAGCGGTGCGCAATATGACAAATAGCGCGATAAAGCGACGTGCAAAGAGACGTTTCACAACGTATAAATACAAACCCGGTGATTACGTTCGAATCAGTAGAACTAAAGGCACCTTCGAAAAAGGTTACGAGAAAAATTGGAGTGAAGAAATTTTTCGTATCAAAAAAGTTTTACATAGACAGGGCTTGTATGTGTATGCGTTGTGCGATCTCGAAGACGAAACTATCGATGGTTTCTTTTACCCCGAAGAATTAACGAGCGTTCATGAGAAGCGTATGGAGAAGAATAAAGAATTCAAGATTGATCAAGTTTTACGGACAAAAGGACACGGTGCGAAAAAACAAATTTTCGTGAGTTGGGTGGGATATCCGGCGAAATTTAACTCGTGGATACCAGCGTCAAACGTTCACGGTCTCGAATAAACGAAATTTTGTCCAAACGATGTATGACGAGGATAATTTTTTTCTTGTTCTACCGAGCAACAGCACTATGAAGTATTTTCCCGAAAATAGAACAACACATTTTATAACTCAATTGCCGCATTAAATATATCGTTAAAGGGTCGCTGGGTTGTGGGCTTATCCGAAATTCATATACCCTGTACAATAACGCATTTACAAGAAGCAGATACGATAATGGGCTGGATGGCTTGTGAGAATAAAGAAGTTACTACAAACCGAATACCTCGAGGTTTGTACAAAAATCACGAAGAAATTGTGGAAAATATCAATGATTTACCGGGGCTGCGAGAAGCAGGCATGAAAATTGTAAATGTTTAAAGGGCTAAAGGGTACGTTGCCCTCAAGCCTGAGGTAACAGAGTCGTGCCCTAAACCTCTAGGCTACCCTGGAGTATTACGAATGAGTAGTAAAATGGCACGTATATTGGGCTTTGAGAAACACGAAGAACTGCTGCTGCTTGACCGAGAAACCCCAGGGGGTCTTTTACCTGCAGCTTATGCGAGGCGTTCCACGCGTAGGACGAGTTCCTGCGTGTATAAATAGGGCTCTACCCGATCAGCTTTTTGTCTACAGCGATATTTTTGTACCGTATACGGTAGGTGATACACAGACAGCACTACTCTGCATTGTAAATTTAAATACAAAAAACTACACGTATGGTACAACGCAAGTAAAATGTTTCTCATCGTCAAATTACATAGGTTTATTCAACAATTGCTTCAGAACGATCGAGGTGGATATAAGAGATCATCTGGATAATCCTATTGCATTCGAGTATGGAACGTTAACGCTCACACTTCATTCCAAACGACTCAATTAGACATTATGTGTGCTCATTATACGACGTATTATGAGAATCAAATAGGTGGCGGAGGTGGTTATATAGGTAACGTGTTTGCGGGTTCCCCGCATCAGCGCGGTCACGCCATCGGTAGTTTTCTCGGTGGTCTATTTCGGAGTGTTTTACCACTGTTGACCAGAGGTGCTAAAGCTATAGGGAAAGAAGCCATTCGCACGGGTTAAACGTTATCGAGGATGAGAGCGGTCGCAAAATGCCATTCAAGGAGTCATTGCGTCGACGCGCAGCCGAATCTGGAGATAATTTACTACGAAAAGCCAATGAAAAAATCGCTCTCCTCATGAATGGTTCAGGATATAATGCTGTGGGTACCGCTCGCATGATACAGTCGTTATCGGGACGCATGCCTACGAGGACGAGGAAAACGCGTACTGATATTTCGAAAAAATCGTTAGGAATAAAGAAGAAGAAGAAGAAGAAAAAGTCAACGAGATGTAGACGTATTGCAGCAAGGAAACATCGCGGTGTCGCAAAGAATAAAAAGAAAAGGATAACAAAGAGAAAGAGAAGAGGTATCGAAAGTAGTAGGCGCAAACGAGCAAAGACCAACGATATTTTTGGAGCTGTTTAACAATGTCGTTCTTACACTCACACTCCTCTGAGTGCATGAAGTCGGAACTCGACTTATTCACCATACCTCCAACGCAGACGGGTATAGAAGCATCACAATGGATACACTACAAGCCTGTGTCGTCCCTCACGGATGACGGACCCCTGGAATTTGTCATACCTAGCCACGATGAAGAATACCTGGACCTAGCTCATACAATGATTATTGTAAATGTTAGGGTTATTCGGACAGCTGAATCACAGTACAACGTAGCAGCTGTTAATAACTCTCTGCATAGCCTTTTCAATCAGGCGGATGTATATTTTAACCAGAAACTCGTGGCACCGCCAAACAATGCATGACCCTACAGAGCATATATTGAGACGTTACTCAATTATGGACCGGCTGCTAAAAATTCTCACTTAACGACCGCGCTATGGTACGCTGACACGCCCAGTACGTTTGACAGTCTACCAGGTGCATCGAATAGCCCTAATATCGGTCTGAATAATCGTGAAAAGTACATAAAGAATGGTTGGACTTTAGATATGATTGGCCATTTGCATTGCGATGTTTTTAATCAGGATAAATTTCTGCTGAACGGTGTGGAAGTACGGTTACGGCTTGTACGCTCAAAAGACGATTTTTGTTTTATGGAGACTCCTACGGCCGGTGTAACACATAAACTACATATCGCAAAATCGCAAAAATCGCAAAAATCGCAAAAATCGCACCAGGCGTGCTGATAGCTCATGCCAAAATGCTTGCAAAAACAACCGCCAAGTATCCTATAACAAGGGTTGAGGTTAAAGCTTTTACGATGCATAGCGGTATCATTGGCGATACTCTGGATAACGTTATTCTAGGCCAATTACCTAAACGAATAATTCTTGGTTTTGTGAATAATCGAGCATTCAATGGCAGTACAACGTTAAATCCGTTTAACTTTAATAATTATTCGATAAATTTCCTCTCTCTGTATGTCGATGGTCAACAAATACCGAGCAAGCCTCTTCAACCGGTGTTTGATGGTAACGACAAGTGGATAGACAGTTATCACACGCTCTTTAGCGGCACAGGTACACACTTTCAGAATGAGGGTCTAGATATTACCAGGAGCGACTATCCCAAAGGCTACTGTCTGTATGTCTTTGATTTGACACCGGACTTATCAGCAAGTTGCTTCGGTCACTGGAATCTCATAAGACACAGTAGTGTATGGATCGAAGTACGGTTTGCAACGGCTCTGACATCTACATTAAATTGTGTGGTATACGCCGAGTATGATAATGTAATAGAGATAGATTCCACACGTCAGGTCATTACAGTTTTTAGTGCGTGAGGGGGCGCCACACACGACGCTGTAATATTTAAACTCGTCTACGCAACCACACCTGGTATCAGTCTACATCAAACCCTCATAATGGACGTTATAGTGGATATTCAAGCGCTCTACGATGCAAACAACCGTTTTCTACCAAAGGAGATAGCTGTGACAACTCTTCAGGAAGAACATTATGGTCATTGGCTTGTCGAACCACCATATGACTTTGGTGAACTACCAAAGAGTGTACGTACGAGCAACAATAAACTAACGTGTTTTCATTATGAATTGAAATGGCTTAACAGTGATACACCGTTGAAAAAAATCTACACCAATCTACGCCTACTATGACGTTATGCCTTGCGTATTTACACAAGAGGCTTGCAAAAAGCCGAGCTTTTACGTGACGTTCTGGAGCGCGAAATCGTCAATCTGGACGAATACGAGGGTCCATCGTTAAAAAATATGCCAATCAACAACGTTTACTGTATTCACCATGGTATTTCGAAAGAAGACGATGTTAAATGTGCTCTAAATAACGTGGCAAAAATACGTTCGTGGCTCCTGTTTAAAGAGCTCGACGCGGTTAGTCACTTTTATTCACAACCTGTCGATAAATCAACACCTATTAAAAATCTACAAAGCCAACCGAACAACGAGGCATCAAATGAGGAAAATACTCTCGATATATCACAAAGTGTAGAGTATATATTCACCGATATTACACTATCGTGCAACAGTGATGAGTCGTCGCTGCAAGGAGAAACTGTACCGGCTAATGATGAAATAACTATACTTTTTCGTGGCAGAGAAAAACAAGTAGTCTCACCGAGTGCTAATCAACCACCACCACCCCCACGTAACAACACCAGCCAGAGCAACCACCGCGCAACTATCATTATCATCAGCAGAGACAGCGTCAATCACACTCTAAGCGTCATCACCAGTTGTGTAGACAGCATGAACAGCCTACAGATATGAGACGCTCTATAACGAATATCTGCTCAGACGAAAGGAGTATTTCCGACCGATCGCATCCCGAGTCGCTGGTCTAGACCCGCAGCATTGATTCTAAACACAGACGAATCTACCTGGGCGACACTGGTGGTTGTTACCACTTACGTTGATAAAAATAGACATGGAATCTTTGTCGATGGTTATGGATTGCCCCCACTCGTTAACCAACATCATAACCGTCTACGCAGAAACTGTCGAAGCTACGATTGGAACACGCAGCCCCTTCAATCACTCAAGTCTAAAGTATGCGGTGAATACTGCATTATGTTTTTTGATTTTATGGCTCGTGGTTATACCGTGGATAATTTTCATAAGAATTTTACGACTAACAGAGTGAAAAACGATCGCATAGCTGCACTGTAACGGTATTTTTACGTTAACATTAAATTTTATCCTTCTGAGGGGAAGAATGCGGGCTCGAACACTACGATAATTAATTTTAGACTTCTATAGGAGGTATAAATAAGGTTTATTCAATAAGTTTCATAGAATTCTGTGTTGTGAGGCTTTTTGGCGCCTTTAACCGTACAATTTATCAGTGGTGTTTAATTGCTCTGATGGTTCCACGCTCTTCTTTACCCGCGAGGTTATCAGATTCTCGACTTCTGCGCTGAGCGGTGGATATCTCAACTAGGCAGTATCGAGCTCAGCCGTCTTGATCTTTTTCCCGCCTGGCTCTGACGTGCTGTCTGCTGGGCTTGCGTCGTTGTTGCTGGGCTTGCGTCGTTGTTGCTGGCGCGTCGGTCAGCCGTTATGGACGTCGGGTCTGTGTCCGTGTACGCGTCGTCTGATTTAATAATCAAAAGACTTTGTTTTTCGTGTTATTTCGCGTTCGGGTCCCAAGTTTGCTCTGCTCGTGCCGCTTCCGTGATATTCCCGGTGTGTTTTATAAAGATGACAGTGGTTCTGGTTCGCGAATAATCTACTTTGTGTGTCTAACGATGACAGTTTCCGTCTCGCGATTTTTCAGTGTCCCTTAATTGTTTATCAATTAGTTATCGGATCTATCAAGGGATTTTCGATGTTGGACGTGGACGTTCCTGTTGTTCTTCTCTCTTGGTGAGTTGATCTTTTAATTTATCGTTCTCTTCTCCCATATGTTTATTGAGTGGTATCCTCCTAATGCGACGCGCTTGACAATGCTGACAAAAATTGTTTCCCTCCTAATTATTTTTCTAATTATCTAAAAATTCTTAATCTATTAAATATTTTTCCTAACTTCCTTTCAACTTTTGACTCCAAAACCCTGTTGCTTTTTGATGTGGTAACTGATTTACCGAGAGTCTCAAATTTACCGTATCAAGTCTCTATGTTATAATTTTTCTAAATGTTGTTTGTTTTTCTCCTTTCTTTTTCTGTATTATTCCACTTTTTACTTTCTCAAGGTTTCTAATTTGGAGACCTCTAGGTGCCACAACCGAGTCTTTTAAATGTATCGATGCGCTGCGTTCACAATACTTCTTAGAAACTGTCCGGACTTATTTGCTAATTATTCTACCTAAACTTTCTTATACTATTCGCTTAATTCTCCTAAACTAAACCCTAATTAATTATTTTAATGCCACCAACTTTCTCTCTTCTTAATCTGGCTTTTTAGAATATTTCCTGTTTTATTCACACGGTCTGATACTGTCCGCTCTTAATCTTTATATGATTCTTTGCACTCACTTGTGTTGTTTTCCTATTTTGCAATATTTGAATTAATTTATAGGGCCCCACTCACACCCTTTCTAATTGATTTCCGAATTTAAAAATCAAATTCTTGAATTTTGTTTTAATTTTTAATTACTTTTCGCCCGCGGGTCTAACTTGGTTGGTAGTTGGAATCGAATGAGAGAGCCTCCTTGGTTTGCAGCTCGCTTTTATACCTTTCTCTCCTTTCCCACTCTCTTATTTTAACTCTTATTTTCTATTGTCTCATGTAATTTCTTTTGTTTCAGCTAGCCCCGCCATCCTGCCCCTACATCCCCTCACTGCTCGAGCGAGGCCAGCCGGTCGCTGACCCGCTGTTTTTCGGCAGCGAAGGAATGTGACAGGCTTCATCCTGTTTCGCGGTGTCGACTGGATTTTGCTGAGAATTTTATCATTTCTTACTTATCTTCTTACATTTCTGATTTTCTATGAATAA
The DNA here is from genome assembly GCA_963942595.1 of Cylloceria caligata. Lineage (NCBI taxonomy): Eukaryota > Metazoa > Arthropoda > Insecta > Hymenoptera > Ichneumonidae > Cylloceria > Cylloceria caligata. The sequence continues at coordinate 28,203,801 of OZ012708.1, read as the reverse complement.
ATGATTATTTTTGTAGGAATTTGTGTTTTATTTTATTTTGTTTTCTTTTATCCTTTTCAGGTACTATCAATGATTTTGTTTATTGGTATTTTGTGTTTTATTTTATTCTGATTTTATTCTGTTTTTCTTTTATGTCTTTTAGGATTGTGACTACGTCACCGCACAATACTACAAACGCGTAAAATATTTAAATCGCAGAAAGAAACGTGTGAAAAATGTAAAACACAATAATATTAAGGGCTACGGTTGTAATAAAAACACATATATACAAACTCGTACAGCTCGATTTGGATGCTACTTGTGAATTACTATGAATAAATTCGGAACTTTTAAATTTCCTGTCTTATTATTCGAAAGTACTCCCACTATACACATTTTTATATTTAACTATGCTGGCCATTGACGCTAGATGTATATATCTAATGGTGACAGCTGTGAAAAAAAGTTAGTTGAAAAGGAAACGTCGTTGTGAAAGTATCTTTGCCTCTCTTTCCAACCACAATGGATACTATTGACAGTATACTCGTGATCGACTGCTGTAAGGATCCACGAGACTTCACCAAAGCTGAGCTCGCGTACATACCGAAACCGCTGCTGTTGAAACATTGGGGCAAAAAATAGAAATTCTGTATGACAAACTACCGGCGCATCTGAAGGTTGACCGCGAGGTCTCCTCGTACATGCCGTGCTATGTACACCACATCAAACCGGGTCCGAAACTGGAAATTGACGGTCGACCACCAGCTCGCCGTGACTGCCGCGGATGTCATTGAAAATTACGGATGAACAATACATGTTTGTTGGACGAGAATGTTAAAATAAAACAGTTTTTTATGAAACTAAAAAATAACGAGCGTTTTCATTTACCGTTGTTGTAAATAGTCGTCTCAATTAATAAATTTTTTTAATTTTCAAAAATTTTCAAAAAGCTACAGAGGGGTCCAGGTTATCGACGACTGGAGGAAACCGGTTGATGGTGGGGTGCAGAATATTATTTACTCCGAGACCCAGTCTACTTATCTTCCGTAAGTCCTAAATTTGCTGTAGCGATGGTCGGCTACATACCGACGGTTGACAACCGATCCGCTTTACCAATCGCCGATACATTTTCTGCTAGACCGACTGCCAATATTCAATCTTTTTTACCACTTGTCGGTAACACGATTATCGACAGTCGATGGTGCATCGGTAATTAATGTTCTGCTGGACCGGCTGCTAACATTCAATATTTTTTACCGACAATCGGTAACACGATTACCGACCGTAGATAGCGTATCGGTAATTGGTTTTCTGCATGATAGGCTGCCAACATTAACTCTTCTTTACCGACGATGGGTAACGCGATTACCGACCGTTGATGGCGTATCGGCTATTAATTTTCTGCTGGCTCGACTGCCAACATCTGATCTTCTTTACCGACGATCGGTAACACGTTTACCGACATTAGATGGCGCATCGGCAATTAAGTACGGGTCAAAATTCGGCAGATGGCGCTGCGATGCTGCACCAATCAGAACACTAGGATAGGTGGACTGGGGAGTGGGGACTGGAGGGGACCAATCATGGATAGGGAAGGGGTGGTGGGGGTTGTGGGGACCAATCAGGAACTGGGGTGGGGTAGTGGGGGTAGACACGCCCCCTGGAACAACCAATGAAGAAGCATCAGGGGAGGGATTAGTAGTGGGGAGGGGGTGAGGCTAATCTAGACACGCTCTGGTGCTAGCCGGCCACGCCCTGTCTTTCTGTAACGGGCCCCTTCTACTACCGCTTACACCGATGAATATAATCGTATGTGGTAACAACCTCACCTCACTTTATTCCATCTTATTCTGTGCTCATTTTGATATATTATTTTTCATATTTTACCTGTTTTATTTGTATATTTTTATCCACGGCATTTGACAGGTGGAGCAATAAATGCTATTGTAAACCACATCAGTGTACTGGTTATTAATTCACCTGCAACATATTACAGTCCACTTCTCTCCATTGACTGAATTCTCTAACAAATACACTGTTACATGTTTGTGACACCTTGCGAGCCTCAAATTACTAAAATCGAATCGCTGAATGACCACTAAATTATTATCCTCAAGGAAAAAGCAAAGTCTACGAAGTCCACGTCTAAATACGAAAATTATTTTCTCTCTCCCTCTCCAGGAAATAATCTGGCGTTAACTTTTCATTGAGTGCGTAATAATAATGAAGGCTTTCCCGTTGCCTGTCCCTACCGAAGAATTCACTATGTTTTAATATTGCTGTAAATCTTTCAATAGTTTTTAATTATTCTCGCAGAATTGAAGTATTTGTAATACGTTGGTATATTCATTTTTACGAAATGAAAATTGAAATAAGTAAAAGAAGGTCAAGGACCTTTAGAACAACGAAGCACGATTAGATCCAACGAATAATATTATATAGGTGCGTTTAACTCGATCGAAGGTAAAAATTGATGATGATGTAATACACGATTATCCTGAAGACAGGAAAAGGAAATCTCTAATATATAACCCTCCTAAATTTCCACTTGAGAAGGTCGAAGAATTTTTCGACGAAAGTACTGACAGTTCACATTCTAAGATTCCCGACACGATGAATCCAACGGGGTTAACTATCGTAGTAGCAGAGAAAATTAGGAACTTTAATCGAGAAAATCTGGAGTTAATTGATGTAGATGACAACAGTCATATACAATCTTTGGAATTAACGTCAAGTCATTTAATTATTACAACAGTAGAAGTAAATACCGAGGAAGCAAGTGATTCCTCAGATACTGAAGAAATTTTATCAGATAATCTTGAAAACAATAATAGTACATCACATAGTCCCCTACAGATTGAATATTTCAAACAATTTAGAAAGTTTTGCGCAATTCACGAGCCGAGTGCAAGAAACACTTGCAGTGACATCTGGAAATAATTCGTCGTCTATAGTTGGGTTTTTGGATAAACCTGGTAACCAATATTTACCACTCATAATATATCGAGATGCCCGTAACGAAATTTCAGCCCAGTTTCCCGCATCCCTCGAGCTACTGTGAAAGACGTCGAGTCACAGCCCGCTACACGCGAGACAGCAGGTACAGAAACACCGGTCACAGCTATCCCAAGTCCCGCCGGCATCACGCCTGCAATAGGCGTTTCCGACTCCAGCGACATGTTTTACACTCCTGTAGGAGGATCTACCCCATTTGATGCACGTATTGGTGAACAGCTCTCATTAAGTCATAATAAAACATTGTCCACTCCAAAAGGGAGAATTAACTTGTGAACAACCTAAATTAAAAACAATAAGTGAACCTTCCCACATTGTGCCCTGCACTTGTTAAAAAATGTACACCTGCTATCTGAATATGAATCTGCTATTCCTAGTTGCTCCTCCCGCCCTATGGATAAAAAGTCAATTGAAACTAGTGTCCCTGTGCCCGACCCTTGTCCCGTAACCGTTAATAATAATCGAAGGTTGTCTCTTCGAGATGCCCTGACTATTATATTGAATGATGACGGTCATACCATATCATTGGGTATGTTTATCCAAGGATGCAAGGAAGCCTTAGCTATCATGGGGCCAGGCGCCGAGTCAAATTTAGTAAAAGTAGTCTGCATAAAAATAACTGGCTAACCCCGTCGCATCATACAGGGTCAAACTTTTGAAACAATAGAAGTTATAGGTAAATTTCTCAAAGATATTTATGCATCAACGCGAAACGTATATCAGCTGCAAGGTGAACTGGGATCATTATATCAGAGAGGAAATGAGTCTGTTATTGCATATTCGAATCGTGTACGAGATTTGGGGAATTCGATACTTGAAAATTATGATGCGAGCGAGGACAATCCCTTGGCTGCCGCATTTATTGATAATACTAGACAAAGCCTTCCGGCTTGTTTTCTATACGGTTGAAAACCGGAAATTGAACAACGATTAACTCCCACTAATAATCTGAAAGAATCGATAAAGCTAGTGGTGCAAACCAAAAAGAGTTTAGTGTCGCAAGCAGCCTTGCGTAGCGGAGAGCAGGGAACGTCGAGTCCGAGAGTCCCTAAACTCGAAGTGATATGAGCAGTACATGTCGTAGCAAGCGAAGAAGTGTACTGGCAGCTGTGCAATAATAACGGAGACAATGCTAAAGCATGCTCTACCTAGAAGTCTAGCCAAGCATTGACTGTTGGTTCACAAAATTCGGAAAATGTCGATAAGGGACAGAGCATGTGTCAGATCTGTAAAAAGACTGGCCACTCGACGGACAAATGTTTTAATACCTTTCCCCCTTCAAGTAACAATAAACCTAGCTTCTAAGCCCTTTTACTTATCATATGCCAGATTTGTAAATAAAATACGACACTCGGCTGACAAATGTCTTAAAATCTTCTCCCCCTCGAACAACTGTTAGAGAATGTGTTCTTTGCATTTCGCATCGGACTTTCAGCAGTTGCCGGCTTGTATAGTTGACCGAACAAAGCCGACTATCATTCGGGCATCTTCACGTGCCCGCAATGCGCGGTTAGCATCTAAAGCATGTCGTCGTATAGTCTGAATCTATCGCTGCTCGAGAAACGAATTAACTAGGGTTTGAAGCATCGTATTAATAAATTTTCGTCATATATTAACATTGAGTATTTATTAAAGAAAACCCTTCCTCTCGATTGGAATAATCATTCGCTCGTTCTAACAATAACAACAAATCTCGACCCGATTGCGCTTTACGCTGTCTCGCCCCACCCACTTCACAACAGCCACTGCGCGGGCTTTTGTGAAACGAGTTATGGAAGATTTTTTAATGAATATATATAAATATTATATAAATAAATAATGAAATTAAAGAAATATATAAAACGCTCAATAATTTCGCAGCCGTCAGCAAATTAATAGTGCATTACTGTTGAGATTTCCTTCTGGTGTTGTTAGAATGGATCTGAAATATATCGGAAAAGGATGAGTTTTTACTCACGGCAGGCGTGAAATAACCAGACCAAAAGATGTAGATAGAAATAGTGGTTTATTCTACCGTCGACTGTCACACTACAAAAAAAAATATATAAAAAAATAGCACAAATAAAATGGGAGTGAATTTTGGATGACAAGCACAAATAATTATATTAATTGTGTGCTGTCATTTGTGAGGTGAACGTGGTGCAGCCCGCGCTGCAGAGCACGCCACGCGATGAGACTTTATGAGGATGCACAAATAAGATTTATTCGCCTCACTAACATTGAATTTATATAAATTATGAACCTGTACTCTTACCGTTTATTCTGAATACAGTTGAGCACGAATATGATAAGTATATCCGGGATGATGGTGAAAAAAGTCCGAGGTGAGAACAGAGGATTGTGTCGTGCCATCGGGTTTTCACAGAAGTGTTTAAATTTTTCATTAAGACTGCGTTGTACAAAAGCGTCGTTGTGCGATGCTGAAGTCAAGCGAGAGAGACAGCCTCTCGCCTGAGCAGTATGCCTGCGAGGCGCTGCCTTGATTATCTTCGCTACAGCCGAGCGCAGCACATCACCCAGCAGCAACAGGTCGACGCATGGCGAATATCGATCGCCGTGCGTCAGCTGATTTTCCAATATTACAATATCCAACACCAAATTGTAGTCCTTTAAACGAAAGGTTCATTACAATTTGTTGAATAAAAAGAAATTGTAATGCTCTACTCACGTCCCAGGTCCTACCACGTGGAGGTCGCTGCATAAGGACCCACTCGCGGGGCCGTTGCAGTGTTTTTATAGCTAAGAAAATATTGACATAGAAAGACCCCTCTCCATCCCTTCAACAATTAAACGTCTTATTTCTTCATTAAAATAAGAGTAACAAATAAAATTTGCTTTGGCAAGAACAGTATTTTCTTTTCAAATAAATAAGAAAATGCACATGATTAACGATATTAACGTCAGCACGGATAAGTGATATTAATAGTGCAACGTCAAATACCAGAAAAGCTGGGTAACGCAGCGGTAGCGTTCTAGACTCATAATCTGAAAATAGCAGATTTTAATCTCGAGCTAGTCAAATTGAATTTTTTTTTCCCGCGACGATTCACTTTTGAAAAGTGAATGGTTGCGACAAAAAGACAAAATCGAAAATTTTCATTATACGAGCTACTAAGTATCCATGTCATTGACACTACAAGATTTATTTTCACGACTCTTACTGAAAAACCGTTACAACGTCATGAATTTCTTACAAATACTAATGAAAAACACATAAAAAGATCGACAATTTCAATAATTAATGAAAACAAACATTTTATTCATCGATCAAGAATACACAGAAATAATGGTATAGCTAATAATTGCATTAATTTATTTTGTACTTTGATTGGTCCGTGAGCCGAGTGTGCGCGCGCCGTAGTGTGTTACGTCACACGCTGCCTGACTGTTGATTGGTCGGTGCGACTCGTGCGCGCGCAGCGGGCGCTCAAGCAGACCCAGTGGAGATGGTACCCAAAAGGAAAAAAATTCCCTCATCTGGCATCGTTGTCCCCGATTAATGTCTTTACCGCAATCACACGTACCATTCAATCTCCGATACCAAAATTCAAGCGACATTCGGTGTCAAATATGTGAAAAAGGACGCCACGGAGCATTAAGAGCATTAAGTTTTTTTATCTTCTGCGAGGAAGAATTCGGGCTCGGACACTAAAATAAATAATTCACACTTCTTAGGTAGGTAAGAGTTGGACTTATTCAGAAGATTATTTTAAAAATGTTGGTGTTCGGTTTATTGGCACCTTTAGCCACTAAAATTAATACCCAATACTCTGATATATACAATGGGTCCACGATCTTCTTTATCTCTGGTGATAGTAGACCTTCCACTCTTACGCTCTTTGGATCGGTGGCGAACTCTCCTGCAACTAGACGTAATCGGGTTCCTCCATCTCGTGTAGGAGCCTCCTAGGCCGCCGAAATGCGCCTTCTCCTGTGCTTGGAGACTTGTTGCTGGAGCGTCTGTCAGCTGTCGTAGACGATGTTTCGGCGCTCGTGTTATCTCGGTTTCGGGAAAATGTTGTGTTTCCTTGTTGTTTTTCGCCCGCACTCTGTGAATAAAGTATTTGTGCCGTCTGAGTGGACTGTTTGTGCGTTTCTTCGTGGAGGTGCTCCGCTCAGGTCACGGGTTATGTCCTTTTTATGTGCCGATGGGTACCCTTAGTTCAGTTTTCCAAAAGTATCATTTTCTTAAGTATTCGTTGTCCAAGTGTATCCACGATAATTCTGCTGCGATCCTTGAGTACCTCTGGCCTCTGTGAACTGCTGTCAATGGATCTCTTTCCCCTGGGTGAGTCATTTTTGGTTTTTTCCTTCCTCTTTCCGTTGCTCTTTGTAAGCTCTGTATGCGAGCCTCTTTTGGCTGATTCCATCAAGGCTGTCCTCTGATTTTGATCCACTATCCTGCAAATTTCCTAATTCCCCTTTTCAATGATGAGATACAACAGAAAATTATTGGTTACCTTGCTGGATCGGTTCCCTCCTAAAGTTTTTTCTAGAAGGGTCTCTCTCCCGTACATTGTAGACACTGATTTTTATTTTTTATTTTCGAGTCTACAAAATCCTAATTATTTCTGTGACTTTTCTCAGGTGTTACTGATCCTCTTTCCTGCTTTTTTTTGCACTACGCTCCTGTGTCTTTTGAAAATTCTTGAATCTCCACTTTCAAGTATCCAGTTGATCACCTGATGCATTAACCGATTATGCATTGATCGATTATCCCCTAGAAATTTTTCTTTCATCCTCCTAAGCTGAATCTAGTCTGTTGCTTGATACTTCCTGCTTTCTATCGACTCCTCTGTTTCCTAGTATCTATTTCCTTATTTCCTAGTGTTGAGAAGTAAAAGTTATCGTACGTCGATAAGCTCACTGCGCATGCGTGAGCTAATCTAGTATTAAGGCGCCGGAGCGCACTACTTGCGTTACCGGTTATTCTTTGTTAGTTGGTCCGTTACCATTGTCCACGAGACGTGAGCAATAAGAAGTTCCTTTGTCTTCATAAGACTAATAAAGTGTACTTATACCTAAAGTTATCTTTCTCATTAACCCTATCGCCCTTCTATCCCTTCGATAATCTCAACACCTAGTGTCTGATTACTATTTTAACTCTAGTACTTAATTTATCCTAATATTTTCGCTAGCTTTAACTGGATTTGTTTGATTATTTTTAACAGTTTAACACGTCTACTTGCTTACACCCTCTGGTACCCTGACCCCTATATCGCTTCTGGATATGTGATTCTCTACTTTGTCCGTAATAGGTTTGCAACCTCTTTTATATCTCTACCGCTTCCTTTCCCACTCTCTCATCTTTTCTCCTCTTATTTCAAATTCTGATGTAATTTCATCTTATTTCAGGTTCCTGCCACTGCGCCCTGGCGATTCCTTCTCTGCCTAAGTGAGGTCAGCTGGTCGCTAACCTGCTGTTTACAGCAGGGTCCATAATAAAGAAGATCTGCATCGTTATATATTGGGGCAGGGCAAATGTATTGTATCTCGTTTGCTTCTGATATTGAGTGTCATGGATGTTTTTTTATTGTTGATCAATAAAATACTATTCAAATGGGTTTACCCTTTTCATTTGAGTATCTTTCTCCTATAAGATAACAGTATCTTTATCATATAAGAAGGGTCGACTGTGTCTATATCACAGTTCATATTGTAACAACCATTCCCAGCCTTTAAATAATAATCGATCGGAGAATCGCACAAATTTTAATCATTCCAATAATAATCCCATAGATTCAGTAGGACCATGTTTTTATTGCAAACTATTGGGCCACTTCATGGTGACCGGAGAATCCGCTGAACATGCATCTGATCCGTATTGTTTTCATCGCTGCTTCAACATTCAACCGCGAGTAGTCCTAATCTTTAATATACAATTGCATCGAGATAGTAGCGCTCCGACGGTTACGATATTGGCATCGGAAATAATATCCCCTATCACTCTTATGGTTGATACAGGCTATCTCACTCAGTTGACTTCAGCGCATAAAGACTCGTGTGTAAAACGCAGCCATATTGTAAAATCTGGCACTTTCGTGAAAACCCGCTCGAACAGCGCACACATCTCTGCCTCGCTCGGACAATTTTCATCGCTATCACCGGATCAACTTTTCGTGCTCACCAGGACTCAAAATAAAGTACGAGTACACCGCTATAATTTATAATAATTCAATGACGGTGAGGAGTGAAATACACATCGGTGCATCCTTATAAAGGTCTCACACTGTGGCGTGCTCTGCAGCGTGGGCTGCACCACGTTTTCATATCACTTGTTGCACACTCTATTAATATAATTTCGTATTAATTATTAATTATATAATTTCTTATTAATTCACTGTACTTTCCCCCAACTAAGCTTGCTGGGAAAGTACTGTGAATTTATTCTACTCATTTGTGCATCCTCAAGCTCACTTGGCCGTGCTCTGCAGCGTTGGCTGCGGCACGGTCTGTCAAGTCAAAATTCCAGCACTCAAGGAATGTATTTGCAAGTGCTCTCACTCTTTCCCTGTATATTCTCTTTTGCAATTCTACAGAGAATTTACTGGGAATGAGTGACATCTTATAAGCTCTCACACTTCTCAATCTGTGGCGTGCGATGCAGCGCTGGCTGCACCACAAACACTTCACTCATTAACAGACAGCGCATAATCAATACAATTGCGTGCTGGTCACTCAAATCAAAATTCAATGCAGTTTATTTTTTTGTATTTTATTTTATATCTTTATTATGTTTTCTATTTTAGATATTTTATAGTGAAAGAGCGGATGATAGAATAAAAACCACTTTCTCTATAAACCATCTTTCTGTCTGGTTTTATTTTTCCGTGTCGTGAGTGAAGCCTCATAATTTTCAATATCTTCACAGATTCGCTCAACTATATCTGGACGGAATCTCAAACACAGGGTAATAAAAATGGAGAGTAGTGTTCGATTACCGATCGCTAAATGAAAAAAAGATCGCTGACGCGTACCCTAGACCCAATATCAACAATATACTAGATCAATTAGGGGGTGCACAATACTTCTCTATATACGATTTAGCATCGGGATTCCATCAGATAGAAGTCTCTCCAGAGGATTGTAATAAGACCGCATTTACTACCCTGCCATTACGAATTAGTTAGAATGCCGTTCGGCCTACGGAGCGCCCCTCCGACGTTTCAAAGAGCAATGGACCTCATACTGAGTGTGCTTCTCGGGAAAGGATTATTTGTGTATTTGGACGATATCGTTATTTACGCTCAGAATCTCAAAGAACACGAAAATATATATCGCGAATTAATTAAACGATTAGAGGTAGCGAATCTAAAATTACAACCAAATAAATGCGAATTTTTAAAAAGAGAAGTCGCATATTTAGGACATATAATCGGGAATAACGGAGTTGGGCCCGATCCTAAGAAATCACACATGTACGTGAATATCCCATGCTTAAAAATATTTTAAATATTCAACACTTTCCGGGAATGACAGGTTATTATAGGCGATTCATAATGGGATATGCCAAGATATCGAAACGCCTCACGGCTTTATTACGTAAAGAAAATATATTTGAGTGGGGACCTGAACAACAACAATTCGAAATTTAAACAAAAACTTTGTACAGTTCCAGTTTTCCGATATCCTGATTTTTCCAAACCTCTTATTTTAACAACAGATGCATCGGGGTATGCTATCGGTAGTATTTTTTCACAAGGAGAAATTAACAACGATCATCCAGGCACTTACGCTTTACGAGCTTTCAGTCTAGTCGAAGAACGGTACGATACTTACAAAAAGGAAGCATTAGTTATAGTGTACTCTATACTCCATATTCGGCTATATCTGCATAGGCATCATTTCACTGTTGTAACCGATCATAAACCGCTGTTGTAGTTCCGACAAGCTACAGACAAAAACCCTAAGTACTTGCGCGGTTTCCATTTGCATTTCCGGTTACCATTGCATGAATACGATGTAGTGTACAAGGCGGGAAAAACTAACGTGAACGCCGATGCTCTTTCAAGAAACCCAATAGAGGCACCAACCATTACAAACGATATTTACATGGTTCACATAAATCCTTTAACAGGTCACCGTAAAAAAAGTCTATATATGCTATCGGATGCTGATATATCTCGATTATTAGAAGAAGATTTAGAAGCAGAGGAAAATTTAGACAACGCCATTACTGAAAATTTTATTTATCTTAACGATATAGAGAAATGTGAGTAGGTACGCGAGTCGGCGGGCCCTTTCGAACAGCTGGAGGACTTGGCCTCTCGATACAAATCACCGACCACTGCTTACGAAAACGAAATTTTCCAGACGCCTGCAACGAACAATGTACCACAAAAAAAACCCACCGTAAAATGAAAGCTAATGTGCCTCGCGAGACGTGTGAGAGTGAAAGGGTCGCAACTGAGAATAAGCAAGCGATACACAGCATTGAGAACTTTTCACTGCCACCCGACACCTCTGCAGATCGGCATTGTAGCCAAACATATGTGCTGTTACCAGGCCCATCCCACGGCGATACACCTCGTAAGAACGATGAATCTTCCGACGAAAGCGAGCTCGAAGACCATAACCCTAGAGAAATACCAGACAGGGCAGTGCTGGGAAAATACGCATTGAAACCCTTCAAAGCAAGGAAAACAGAATCCCCAAGCGACGACATGTCCAACGTAGAGCCTGGGAACTCACTTATATTGCCTTCCACTATCCTGCATAAACCTACGAAGGGTAGCGTTATTGCTCATTATGTTAAACAATCGCGAGATTTATTTTCTACCCGAAAAGATAACCTAGTTTTTTTTTCTACAAATTGTGAGCCAATAGATACTGGAGCTATTGTTCTACGAGAAAACGACAATTTTCCACATCTAAAGAATCCAGAATTAAAGAAAGCTCAATCCATTATGAAAAGAGGTCACAGATTCAATATAGCTCTATCACAGATAATTCTGGAGAAGGCCCAACATTTATTCTGGAAAATATCGTTGAAGCTGTAAAAAGTTCTCGTTATTTAATTGACAAGTTTTGCAAACTGCGTTGGCTTTGCAAACTGCTTTGTCTTTGCAAACTGTCATTATTGCGCAATCAATTTTTTATACTTAACGTGCCATGGGAAAATATTATAACTCTAATTCGATTAATATTCGCGCAAAGCGACGTCAAAATCATTATATGTCACGGGTTAGTTAGGCAACCCCCGGTAGAAAAACAAAATGAGATTATTGAAGAAATGCATTCCTCAACCATAGGCGGACACGGAAGTGTCAGCAAAACATATAATCGAATTAATCATGCGTATTATTGGGAACACTTTTAAGCTGACGTCCAATTGTATATTCAACGGTGTTTACAATGTCAATGAAAAAAATCAGTCCGTGTGAAAACTAAACAGCCTATGATTATAATACCAAGATACTCCAGCAATTGTTTTGATAAGATTGCATGGCTATAGTAGGCTCTATGCCAAAAACTGAGCGAGACAATGAGCACATACTTACAATTCAACATCAATTAACAATATATTCCCTAGCAATTTCTTTACCGTTGTGATGAAAGAGCGTGAAGTAACGTCTAGATACGATATTTCCGATCATTGACGAGAAGGACCGAAGTCCCTGGTCAATCTCGTTTGTCTCCCACCTTCTAATGAGCGAAGAGACTCTTGCATGAGCAAGGAGTTCGATAACACTTGTCGTCCCGTCGTCCGTACAGACACATCATCGCTACAATAAAGTATCTATCGTAGTATCTTGTGCGTTCATATATCCTACGACGTCTCATCTTTTATAAGTGAATCCTACGAGGCCAAGTACCGGGGACACATCTACGAAAGGATCTCACGATCACCTCTTATAAATAAAAAGAAGATGAGTACTATTTATATATTTATATTTGTAATTCACGACTCGCGCACGATCCTATGCAATTCACTGCGTTGGTTTCAAAAGTAAAGCGATACGTTTGTAACGAAAATATAGGCTATAGATACTGTTCATGATTTTGAAGAGAGAGTGGATTTGGTGCACGAGATTAAAATATGATTATCGGATTGTTAATATAAATGGCTCTTTGTATGTTCGAGAATTCAGTATGATGGAGAGAAAGTGGACTGTAATATAGAAGGTTGAATTAAAACGCAGTACACTGATGTTAATTATAATAGCATTTATTGCTCCACCTGTCAAGTGCAGCAGACACAAATATACAAATAAACAAGTAAAATATAGAAAATAATAGATTAAAATGAGCACAGAAAAAAATAGAAAAATATAAGAATGAAATGTGGTGAGCTAATTACCGCACACGATTGTATTAATCGTGTGCAAGTGATGAGAAGATCTGTCTCGACCAGGCCTTGCGGTGAAGCTGACGCCGGGTGCATGACAAGATGAGCCAAATGTTGATGTACTGGTGTGCTGACGTCGATATATCACTGCTGGTATGATGGCTGAGTTGTAGGGACTGTAGGTCGGCCGAGTTGAACGATGAGAACTTTAATTAAGATGCACAGAACTTTGATGAGCACACACGAACACGGTGACGGTGTAAACCATGCAAGAGCAAAACGCAAGATGGCTGCGTTATACGAAGCAGCCGTTGTCTCGCCAAGCAGTCGTAGTGCGCTTGCGTGCATAGACCTGTTGCTTGGCACGCTGATCTAGTGTAGGATTTACAGCTCCTGCGTGGTGCTGCCGCTGAGTGGCAACAGCAAGCAGTTGCCCATGCTAGCCTACAGTGCGCAGTCTCGCTACGCTTAGCAGAACGTTCAAGCATTCTCAAACATTATACATTGCCCTATATTCTAATCGTATAAAACTGTTTTGACAACCTTGAGAATCAGAGGTTTGTGATTTGTTGAGATATAGACATTTGTAACATGCGTAGTGCTCACTTGAAGTAAAGTACGAGTTTTCTAAATTTACATTATGTTGTTTATTAATCCTATAATCTTATCTCGAAATATCTTAACCCTAAATATTCATATTTACGGCTTTGCAGTCATCCTTATTCTTTCTTTTTAATGTTAATCATTACGTTTTGATTGATGCTGCTATTCATGATTATAAGATTTCAAAAAATAAAATAAAATAATATTACACCTTGTAACATAGTTACAGTAGCGGACAAAAGTTTAAGACGGAGAGGAAAAAAAAGTAATCGCTGATTTTTTTATGAAAAGAATTGACTCAGTGGATTTTTTTTTGTATTAGCTAATTAATCATTAATTCATATATTTATTACATAAATTCAATTTTGCGCGTAACAACATTAGATACTGTTCAGTTTTCACGCCTACCAAGCACACACTCAACTCATGCACACGCTACACTCACAATCATCTGACGCCTCGCGTCATATGGTATAGCTCGCGGGTATGCTATATCGATTTATCGACCGCGCACTCATGCATATTGTCCATCTGCTCACATCCTCGATCGAAGCTCACTCAAGCGGCCAACGCTGTTAGCGTGGCCCCATCAGCAAGACCACTCACAAGGCTCGCCTTCCATCGCTGACAGCGAATCACAAGCAAGCTGTGACGCACGTCCGTCTTCTTGATACTCTGCCTCGTGGTCGACGGATGTGGCCATTGTTCTCACTCGAGTCGTTCGCGCTACACGTTCCCGCGTAAACTCACAGAGATATTCATTTGTTCCACTCACTTTTGTGCGCATTCATTATTATAGTGTAGTACATTCTTGATCAAATCACCCGTGTGTAAATTCAGTGTCAGTGCGAATCACAGCAACTCAACAGGACTAGTGCAGCACTCACATAACCGTCAGCGGCGTGGTTCGCTCGTTGGCAGCAGAGACGCCATTCTGCCTCGCACCGATCATCGGCGTCCGGACACTCACCAGCCTGCCGTGTGGCTTTACTCGAGCTCTACAACCAGACTGTATCACCAGGATCAACCACACGGAATCAACAAGTCAACTCAGAGGCCTGAGAACCTACTCACCAACAGTACATCAACACGCAGGCCAGACAAATCACAGTATATATTTGTTATAATCACCAGGTATTTTTTATGCAATCACTGTTATATAATTTTAATAAACATTGAATTTATTATTGTTCATTACTGAGTGCTTTTAATTATTTATACTTGTCACCAGGATTCTTAATCTTACTATTCGCATCTGTCACTTGACATGCTACGTGTGAATGTATCGACTTGCTACCTGTCGACGGATTAAAAATAATTTCAAACTCAAACTCAGTCTCACACTCATTATCATAACATTTTTTGGTCCTTCGAGCCGGATCCTGGTCAAGTATATAAATTTATGCCTCAATACTCACATAAATCACCAATCAACACATGTAATACACTACAGATTGCGCAACTCAGCATGCATCGATACAAGACAATGCTCAATAATAATAAAATACTCACCCAAGTGCGCTAATCATTTATTGTAAACCATTCACCAGGCTCAACCAGTTCAAATCATGGCTGACGATAAGAAAGCGCTGTCAGACCAAAGCAAATCCTCGCAGGAAGGCGACTCACATGATGGTAATGTCGAAGCAACCGATGAAGCAACAGTCGTTATCGAGACACTCAATGTACCACCCACAGTACAGAGACCACGCACCAGATCGCCATCACCAAGCACCAATCAAGCTAACCTAATGGATTATAAGGTCGCATCACAGCATGCGAGGATAGCAATGATCAATCAGCTACACGATCACCTGCAAAACTCACCAGGCTGCGTTTTCGAAGAACTCAACGGCCATTTAGAGATTTTAAATCGCACTTGGGAGTGTTTTTGTAATGAACATAATCAAATGGGAGAAACATGTAAACGTGCTTTTCTCACTCACTCTTATGTTACAGATAAGGTGTACGAATCAGGCTTTGACAGTTATTTCAAGGCACTCACAATCATCCTGCGAGAGAAGGCAATCGCAAAAACTCAAGAGACCACATCAAACAGAGCTGATCAACAGAGTCAACCAAGTCAGCACAGATCAACATTGCCGAAAATAACGTTGCCGGAATTTAACGGTGATTTTACAAAGTGGCCGGCATTTAGAGACGTGTTTGCCTCAATGGTGGTCGACAATGAACAAATCAGTGATGTAGAGAAACTTCACTATTTAAAGATCAGCCTCAAAAGATCAGCCGCTCAATTGGTCTCCAATGTGCCGATCAACAATGATTCATTCAACTCATCGTGGCAAATAATCAAAGACACATTTAACAACAAGGAAAGACTCATCCTGTCTTATGTTGAGAAACTCCTTAGCAACACTCAACCAGTGGCGAAATCTGCAGCCGCACTCAACACATTAATCAGCTCAACGAAAGAGATAATCAACGCACTCAACGTTCTCGGAGTTGATACAGAATCTTGGAATTATGTATTAATTTTCGTAGTTGCTCAACGCCTTGACACGTCCATGCGTGAAGCATGGGAATACAAAAGGAGTGCACACAAGCAGCCAACCTCGTTTAAAGATTTGATGGGATTCATCGAATCCAGAGCGAGAGCTTTAGAAGTCATCCCAATCAATCCAGATCAATCGGCTGCCAGAGCCAGCAACACCTCAAGACACTCAACAAAATCTACACTTCTGCCAGCAAGAACGGCTCACCATGCGTCCACTCAACCGAGGACACACCAATATCCATGCGATCACTGTGGTGGTTCGCATTACATTGTGAGCTGCGCCAAGTTCAGAGATCTACAACCTGCAAATCGCCACAAAGTTGTGACTGAACATCGACTGTGTTTCAATTGCTTTGGTCATCACAACCTCCACTCGTGCCAATCAACCATCAACTGCAAGACGTGCGGTGCCAAACACCACACGATGATTCATTTGCCATCCACCGCAAGAATTACACCAAAGTCAAATCAACCAAGCACATCAGCTGTACCTGCCACAGCTCATCCAAGCACCAGTTCACGTCAATGAGAAATTGACGTGCCATTTTGCCAACTCATCAACTCACACGGTAGAACAGCAGTTCTACTAGCAACGTGTCAAGCATTACTCATCACATCTTTCGGCACTCACCAAGTCAGATTACTCATTGATCCAGGATGAGAGCTCACCTTCGTCTCAGAACACCTTGTATCGGATCATGGGCTTACTCGTCATTCCAGTCATTGGCATTGCAAACACGAGATCAACACAAACAACAGGTACCACCACATTAACATTACGATCAATTCATTCATCACGTGGTGTTACCATCGCAGCTCACATACTCAATAAGTTGACGAGTATATTGCCATCAGTTCACACACAACCACAGGAGTGGCCACACATTTCATCACTGCAATTGGCAGACCCTGACTTCTTAACACCACGGCCAGTAGATATCATCACCGGGGCTGATTCATACGGGCTAATCATCCAGCCTGGCATCAAGAAACACTCGGACGTCTTACCGATTGCACAATCAACAATATTTGGGTGGATTATTCTTGGTCCAGTCCCAGAGAATTATTCAACACCAAGCAACTCATACCACATAGCAGTAGAATCATCAAACAAGGAAATTCAAGATCTTCTCACGCAGTTCTGGGTTCAAGAAGAAACACCATCGACAACAGATCACAAGCTCACCCCAGACGAAGAAGCGTGTGAAAAGCATTTTCAAACGACTCACACTCGAGACGAAGAAGGACGATACATCGTGCGAATCCCACTCAAATCATCACCATCGAGTCTAGGAGACTCAAAACTCACTGCTCAACGATGTCTACAACGACTCATGAAGAAACTCTCAACAAATAATTCATACACCAATTTATACAACTCATTCATGAAAGAGTATGAAGAGTGTGGTCACATGATACGTGTACCATCCTACCACCAGTCAACTCAAATGAGCGAATCTGTTCATGACTATTGTGAAACCGAGACGACCTTGGCACATGATGCTGTAGCATCAGGAGGGTTGAGGGTCTCGGGAGATCGATTGTCAGAACAAACTTACGCTCATCCTCCATATTATCTTCCTCATCATGGTGTACTGAAATAAAATCGAATCACTACAAAGTTGAGAGTTGTCTTCAACGGATCCAGCCCAACGACGTCGCAAGTATCACTCAACAAAATCCAGCATGTTGGAGCAAAATGTCAACGTGACATCTCAGACGTGCTCATATGGATCCGACAACACAAACTCATCTTTTCAACAGACATCACAAAGATGTACAGACAAATCAAAGTCCATCCGGACGATTGGGATTTGCAACGAATCATATGGCGAGATGACCAACTGAATGTGGTGCCATATCACCTAACAACAGTGACGTATGGAACTCGCTCAGCACCATTCTTAGCAATCAGATCATTGCTTCAACTAGTTGAAGACGAAGGTCATTGCTTCCCGCTCGCAATTGAACCACTCATGAAAGGCAGATATGTTGACGACATATTTGGAGGAGCTAATCAGCTTGACACACTCATCGAAATATCAAATCAAATCACCCAGCTCTGCATGGCGGGCGGGTTGCCTCTAACAAAATGGCACAGCAACACCGAGCAATTCATCGAGCATATCGACCACCACTCACCATCAAACTCACACTCATTCGAAGATAGCAGTACCAAGTTACTCGGCCTGTCATGGATACCTCGTGGAGACGTATTCAAGTTCCACGCAAGGCCTCCATGCTCAAGTTCCAAGCTCACAAAGAGAATCATCTTGTCTGAAACAGCACAACTCTACGATCCACTTGGGTTTCTCTCACCATTCATCATCAAGGCCAAATCATTATTACAAGAATTATGGCTGGAGAAACTCAGCTGGGACGATCAAGTTTCAGATCAGATACACACCAAGTGGACGTTGCTCAGACAAGAGCTCACTCAAGTCGATCAAATCTCAATTCCACGATGGATTCAACTCACAAGCTCAACACTTGTGGAGTTGCACGAATTCTCCGACGCATCTCAAATAGCAATGGCGGCTGCTATCTATATCAAAACAACAACTCCAGGGGAAGAAACCAAGGTTACACTCATCTGCGCGGAATCAAAAGTAACACTACTCAAGCGATTCTCCATCCCTCGACTCGAGCTCACAGCAGCACTGATCTTAGCAAAGCTCATGAAGTATGTGCAAACAACCTTGGAACTCACCAACACTCAAACGTTCCTGTGGACTGATTCCTCAGTAACGCTCACCTGGATTAACTCACACCCATCACGGTGGAAGGACTTTGTCAGGAACCGAGTATCAGCAATTCAAGAACTAACTCCAAACAGCGTATGGAAATTTGTTCCTGGCAAAGACAATCCAGCCGATTGTGCTTCAAGGGGCATCAGCATCTCCCAGCTCCAGAAGCACCTCCTGTGGTGGACAGGACCACAGTGGCTCACAGGCGATCAATGTTCATGGCCAACTTAACACTATCAACAAGACTCACAGACTCATCAGGAAGAGCGACCGGGGCTCGCACTCACAGTGGCAACAAATCAAGCCGTATATCATTGGGAGATGATATACAGACACTCTTCTCTCACTAGACTACTCAGAGTAACCGCAATATGCTTTCCAGTAAGTCAACTCATCAAGAAATTGCCAAACTCAACGCTCTTTAACCCTCTCTCGCCACAAAATATTGAGAGAGCAAGAGTATTTTGGATCAAAGCAACTCAAGCAGCATATTTCTCAACAGAGCTCAAATTGATCACCATAGCTCAACTACCAACAGCTCATCCCTTCAATCGCCTGACTGCCTATATCGACACTCAAGGCATCATTCGGGTTGGAGGAAGATTGACCAACTCACAACTGGAACTTGAGGCAATTCACCCAGCAATACTCCCACGACATTCTCACTTCACCACACTCATCATAGCAGATGCACATCACAAAACCATGCATGGAGGCACTCAACTCACCCTGAACTACACAAGGCAATCGTACTGGATTATTGGTGGTAGAGCTCCTGTACGGTCGCATATACTCAGCTGCATGAAATGTGCTCGACAACGTGGCGTCAGAGCACAACAACTCATGGGTCAATTACCAACCAAGAGAGTCACCCCAGCACGACCATTCTTCTACTCAGGTGTGGACTACGCTGGTCCGCTGACCATCAAAACCTGGAAAGGTAGAGGCGCCAAACAACATAAAGGATGGCTGTGCATTTTCGTGTGCTTCGTCACCTTGGCCTTGCATCTGGAGGCCGTGAGTGACTACTCAACTGACTCATTCATCGCTGCATTCAGACGGTTCACTGGACGCAGAGGCATCTGCAACACTCTCTATAGTGATTGCGGCACAAACTTCATAGGAGCAGATGCCGTACTCACCAAACTCTTCACTCAAGGTACAACAGAATCACTCTCACTGCATTGCTCACTCACCAGCGATGGAACGACGTGGAAGTTCAAACCATCAGCAGCTCCACATATGGGAGGAAAATGGGAAGCAGCAGTCAAATCAGTAGAATATCACCTGAACCGAACAGTAGGAGACATTGCACTCACGTTCGAGGAATTAACCACGTTGCTCATCCAGATCGAAGCAACGCTCAACTCACGACCATTGGAACCACTCACAGAAGACCCTGAAGATACTTCAGCACTCACACCAGCTCACTTTCTCATAGGAGAGCCGCTCACAGCCATACCAGAGCCAACACTCACAGATCTGAACGTTACTAGACTATCACGATGGCAACTACTGCAACAAAGGCTTCAATATTTTTGGTCCAAATGGTCAACTCAATATCTCCAGCGCCAACTGTCTACATCGAAATGGCATCATCCATCGAACACTATCAAGGTCGGTTCATTAGTACTGATCACTGATGAGAGGTCTCCACCATCAAAATGGCCTCTCGCCAGAGTCACTCAACTCCATCCAGGAAAGGATGGACTGACCAGGGTAGTGTCACTCAAAACTGCAACAACAACACTCGTTCGACCAATCACCAAGCTCGCCATCTTACCAGCTCAAACTGAATGAAGAGCAGATCACACTCAATCATCAACACCGTTGCTGATGGCGGGCGGAATGTTCAGTTTTCACGCCTACCAAGTACACACTCAACTCATGCACACGCTACACTCACAATCATCTGACGCCTCGCGTCATATGGTATAGCTCGCAGGTATGCTATATCGATTTATCGACCGCGCACTTATGCATATTGTCCATCTGCTCACATCCTCGATCGAAGCTCACTCAAGCGGCCAACGCTGTTAGCGTGGCCCCATCAGCAAGACCACTCACAAGGCTCGCCTTCCATCGCTGACAGCGAATCACAAGCAAGCTGTGACGCACGTCCGTCTTCTTGATACTCTGCCTCGTGGTCGACGGATGTGGCCATTGTTCTCACTCGAGTCGTTCGCGCTATACGTTCCCGCGTAAACTCACAGAGATATTCATTTGTTCCACTCACTTTTGTGCGCATTCATTATTATAGTGTAGTACATTCTTGATCAAATCACCCGTGTGTAAATTCAGTGTCAGTGCGAATCACAGCAACTCAACAGGACTAGTGCAGCACTCACATAACCGTCAGCGGCGTGGTTCGCTCGTTGGCAGCAGAGACGCCATTCTGCCTCGCACCGATCATCGGCGTCCGGACACTCACCAGCCTGCCGTGTGGCTTTACTCGAGCTCTACAACCAGACTGTATCACCAGGATCAACCACACGGAATCAACAAGTCAACTCAGAGGCCTGAGAACCTACTCACCAACAGTACATCAACACGCAGGCCAGACAAATCACAGTATATATTTGTTATAATCACCAGGTATTTTTTATGCAATCACTGTTATATAATATAAATAAACATTGAATTTATTATTGTTCATTACTGAGTGCTTTTAATTATTTATACTTGTCACCAGGATCCTTAATCTTACTATTCGCATCTGTCACTTGACATGCTACGTATGAATGTATCGACTTGCTACCTGTCGACAGATTAAAAATAATTTCAAACTCAAACTCAGTCTCACACTCATTATCATAATATTTTTTGGTCCTTCGAGCCGGATATAATGTACTCATACTCAATATCATACACATACAGTATCCCGTCAGAACAAATTCGGTTGAATTTGGATTCGTCCGAAAATAGCACATTTTGCCAATCCTCACTTGTCCAATGCCGATGAGCCTTAGCAAATTGCAGTCGTAATTTTTTATTCTTTTTACTGAGCATCGGCTTCTTCCGTGGCTTTCGTGCTTTCAAATTGAATTCGTCTAATCGTCTTCGGACAGTTCCTACACTAATTTGTGCATTATTATTACTGGATATTTCAGCTCTGATATCGACTGCTGAACGAAAACGATCTCTCTCGCTTAATCGATGAATCCGACGATCCAGCGTTGGCGTGGTTTTCCGCGGTCTACCGTTTTTTGGTCGATCAAAATAGTCCCCAGTCTTCACAAACTTGTACCACGCTTGCTTACAAGAAGTTTCTGATCGATTCATTTGAGTTGCAATTGAAGAAAATGTCTCATTTTGCTTCCGTAGAGACACGATTAGTTTTCGTTCAGTTGATGACAAATTACGGGCTTTACCCATACTCTTTTCGTACGTAATTAAACTTAAGACACTGGATGATACACCACAAACTATTTACAGTATTAATATATCAAATTATTGCGTGGATCGACTACGGGTATCTTGTTCGACAGATCGTCTTAAACTAATGTCCGCTGTTTACAGATGGTTGGAAGAAAAAAAAATTGTATAATCTATATTGTTTACATTTGACGACCGAGACTTCTACATTATGAAGGTCAAACGTACACATGTATTGTAAAAAAACAACAAGCCGAAAGAAACGTTAGTACTTGTATGACAGATCTATGAACCAAATTGTAATTCATCGTCTTAAACTTTTGTCCGCTACTGTACATCTGCTAGTAGAATCTATTATACTTCGCCGCAACTATGGGCGACATTACATTCCAGCGCACCGAGGACTGCGAGCACGAGGTTATCGAACTCGAGCGATTTAGGCAAAAACAGTACGTAAACGGTAAAAATGGCTACGTAACGCCTAAGGAATTCCCTCGCTGCCGCAAATAGTAGGTCAGCGACTAGCTGGCCTCGCTTGGCGGCGAGGGGAAGATGGGCGGCGTGACAACGGCAATTCAAAAAATTATAAAACCGCGTTACATTTTTAAATTGAAGCCGATAATGATGTGGAGGCGAATGAGGTAGAGAGGCAGGGTATAAAAGAGCCTGCGAGAGAGAAAATGGGTCTTAAGTGCCTCTTATCTTGACACGTGGTTTTTGGGTTCGGTGATATTACGTGTCTCTTACGAGCATCCTGCAATTTGATTTTACGTGTGTCTGATTTTCCGTGTCGAAACTTAAAAAATTGTTCAGTGTACGATCGAAAGAATTATATAACTGAAAGATATTAAGCTCAGTGGGTGACGAATACAGAGGAAGAAGAAAAAACAGGCGAGTGGTCTAATTAATAAGAAAAATAATTAGTGTGATTTCAGAACAATTTTCAGGAATACTGGATCGAATAGTATTTAAACGAATAGCATTTAAGCGTGTAGTATTTAAGCAAGTAGAATTTAAGTGAGTATTGTGTAAGCGAGTGGGTTTAAAGCGGATACAAAGGAAGCAAGCGACCAGTAAATAGAAAGGAGTGTCAGCATAACAGAGACATCACCGTTAAGAGTAAATTCACGTGCATGGTTTGAGGGTGTATATTGGGTGACAGGCCTTCTAACGACGAATAATCCCAATAACAGGCTACGTCGCTGAGTATATCGAGGAGCTACGTGTAACGAAATATGAAAGAATTGTAGAATAATCGCAGGAATTAACGGATTGAAAAGGAAATGTACTGGCAAACGGTGCCAATAAATCGAACATCTATATTCTCCTGATTGTCTTGTTGAGTAAATCCTACTTTTGCCTACCTATTAGTCTGAATTAATTATCCCTGTGTTCGAGTCCGAATTCTTTCCCTTGGAAGACAAAAATTAATGCTAATGATAAAAATTACCGTTACAACCTAAAGCGAAAGCTGTAACGATAGCGGAAGCATTCGTGAAGCATTTCATTTGTTATTTTGGATCACCCAAGGCAGTACTCACTGACCAAGGTAGTAATTTTATGAGTAATTTCTTACAATAAATTGCAAAATTGTTAAAAATACGTAAAGTTCGATCTACTGCATTTCATTTTCAATCCAACGGATCATTGGAAACATCGCATCATGCTCTTGATGAATACGAGGGTCGATCAATAAATAGTCGGCTTGGTAAAGAAAATCGCGTTTTTTTTGACAAAAATCTTTTTATTTCTTAACATAATCTCCTTTTAGCTCGATACACTTATTCCAACGATTTTCCAATTTTTTGATGCCCTCCGAATAATACGATTTCGGAAGGTCCTCAAAATAGATCTCTGTTTCGGCGATGAGGTTATCTCTGGAACCAAATCTCTTTCCGCCAAGCCATTTTTTCAGGTTTGGAAACAGAAAGTAGTCGGCGGGGGCCAAATCTGGAGAATACGGTGGATGTGAAAGCAATTCGTGTTTAAATTTATGAATTTTGGCCATCAGCTACACGTTCTCTTTTATGGTCGACAGTGAGCAAACGCGGCACCTATCTTGCGGATAACTTTTTCATACCCAACTGATCACTCAGGATTGAAATCCCTGAGCCATATGATATGCCTGTGACCACAGCAATCTCACGCACTTTTACTCTCCGATCATTTAACACCATATCGTGGACTTTTTCAATTGTTTCTGGTATGACGACCTCATTTGGACGACCTGGACGTTCACCGTCAACAATGCTCGTACGACCGCGTTTAAATTCAGCTGTCTAATATTTAATGGTTGATAACGAAGGTGCAAGGTCCATACAAACTTCGGCCAGCTCCCCTTTGATTTCATTGTTCGTTTTCTTTTTCAAAAACAAAAATTGAATCACTGCACGATACTCAATTTTTTCCATTTTTGTAAAAACACAAAAGTTGTTTATCTTTCGACGCTGTCAAACGCAAACTAAACATCGCAGCGAGCTGAAACTTTGACAACAGTCATGTGAATTGGATGGCACTACTAAACGTCGCTATTGATTTCTTTCCTCGACCAACAGATGACACAAGGCCGACTATTTATCGATCGACCCTCGTATCTTAAACAATTCACTACTAAACAAAATAATTGGGATGAATGGGTTGAAATGGCTATTTACAATTACAACACGAATGTACACGATGGTACTAAGTATAGTCCATACAAAACGATCTTTGGCAAGATAGCTCGTACCCCTTCTAGTACGCCCCCTGCCGAGGTGGAGAGACTCACCACATAGGATGAATATGGTATCTAACGTAATTGGTCACGCAAACCCTTGAAATACAGGGTTTGGGACGACAAAATTTGATGTAAGCTAAGGAAAATTCCAAACGATGTCAAGAACAAAAAATGAACCCCGTCGCATTGAAAGTGGGTGATCCGGTATTTTTGCTTAAAGGGCCAAAACCAAAAAAACTCAGCGACCACTACACCGGTCTGCCCGAAATAAAAACTATATCAACGAACGGTAACGCACGTATTAAACTCCCAAACAAAGACATTACTGTACATTCAAATCGATTGAAGAAATCGAAAATTGCATTCTAAGATTTCCGAAGAAATTTTACCACAAACATATTTTGCATAAAAATAGACGATGTTTATATGCTTCGCACTCATGCCGCACTTTCTTTTTGGATATCTTGTAATAATAAATATATAATTTACGTAATAAAATTGATAAATACGATTGAAAAATCAGAAAATAAAAATAAATATAAACAATACGGGAGTAAATATAATATAAAAACCATAATAATCGCTAACTGTTACGTCCAAGCGCGGGCCTTGGAAATTTTTTCCGTTTGTAAGTACGAGTGTGTGTGTGTGTGTGCATGTGTGAGTGTTATTTTCAATAAATTCAGATGTTGTTCCTTTCATTTGGTAATATTAGTTTTCCTGATTTTTATTGCATGCAACCCGTCCACCAAAGAGAGACCGAGCCCGTTTAGGGGCGGACAGCACAGCACAGATCTCACAGAACAAAGAATAAACCCTGCGCCTCACGCAGAGATTTGCTATGTGTCGTTTCAAGGCCTTCAGCTCGGGACGTAACAAACAATACACCATATCCATCTTACATACATAAATATCTTCCCAAAATTTGCGTGGTAATATTACATTCATTTTGTAAATGAGAATCTGAGCATTAGTACTGCTTATGATTAATACAGAGGGGCGCATCTATCACTGCCATGAGCAGATTCGTTTAACAACTATCGCCGTTGGTAAGGGACACTGATAGTCTCTGAAGAACTTGCTAGCGTAGGTTTTTACCATACCGGTAAATTGATATAGTCACTTATTTGTAATGTTCAAACATTACTAGGAATTTAAATGGGAATCGACGATATTCCAAAGCTAGGAGACAACATCGGCTGAACAATGCCAAGTCGTCCGCGAAATCCTGTGGTATAATGTATTCATCAAATAACCCATTATCAGAAAATTTCGAGGGCCATTTGAAAAGTTTCCAACCACATCGACATAAAGTAACTGTAAAAAAAATTTTCTTTCACCGTCGGATAGATGGCCTTGACATAGGTAAATCGTGCAAATTTCAAGTCATTCTGATCATTACTTTGTCTATGGCACTCTTCCAAAGTTGTCGCCTGACATTGTCTGTCAACAATGAAAAAAATTGAGTGTCGCGCAGTGATGAAATTCCTACATTTGAAAATTGGTGGAAAATCTTTACAAAGACAGAGAGGAGGGACCGCACTCCTCAAAGTGTAGGATTTCTACTCACTAAAAACCACCAACCCTTTTTCCAGATGTTGTGTAACGACCCCGGAACCGCTTCCGCATTTCGTCAGGGTCGTTCTGTTCCTTTGCCTTCCAGACCTCTTCATTCTTTCCTCCTTGCTTATGGCCGCGGTCCGGCGCAAGCTGTGATTCTCTGCTCAATTCCATTCGCTGATACGCTAATGCCCTAACTGTTTTTACTGTGACACTTCACTGTGGTTCACTGGACTCGGCACGATTTTCTCGCACTGCACTGTTCACTATGCTCACGATGTCCAACTAGTTGTTGTCTGCTCCGGCTATCACTCTGTTATTTTTTTCTTGTTTCTTCTGGCGTAGGACTGTTTCGGCAAAATTGATCACCGCATCCCACTTCTCCGCGCTGATCAGCATCGATGCCACTATGTTCTCTGGGGTGATAAGACCTAGTGACTCCTCCATCCTTTCCCTCTCATCCCTCCATCGATTACACTCGAAGAAGGTGTGATGAGCGTCGTCGCGTTCAGAATCCCCGTAGATACACCGCGGATTTTCCACTTTCCCGATCTTGTGAAGGTATGCGCTGAAGTAACCATGCCCGCTCAATAGTTGTGTCAGGTAGTAAGTCACTTCCCCATGTTTACGATCTGTCCATAGGGCCAGATGTTTGATGAGTCTGGCTGTCCATCTTCCTCTTGCGTCACTGTCCCACATGCCCTGCCAAACCTCCATGGTGTGATTCCTCTCCTGTTTCTTCATTTGTTGTCGATCGTGTTCAGCTTGTCGTAGGAAGACTCGTTTCTTCTCTCTCGTGAGGAGCTCGATGGGTACCACTCCAGCAATGACCAGGGCCGCCGGTCCTGATACCGTTCGGTATGCACAGGCCGCTCTCAGGGCTCCTCTTCTTTGTACCGCGGCTATACGCTTCCTTCGGCTTTCCGCTTCCAGTGCGTCCGCCCAGATCTCTGCTCCATAGAGGAGAATCGAGTGCGTCACCGACATTAGAAGCCGGCGTTTGCTGGTCATTGGTCCTCTCACGTTCGCCATAAGACGGCTTAGCGCTGCGACCATAGTCGCCGCTTTGTCTGTCGCTTTCCTGATGTGTTCCCAGAAGGTTAGTTTGGTGTCCAGGGTGATGCCGAGATACCTCACTGCACCCTTCGTTTCCACTTCTTCGTTTCCGACGCGCATGCGCAGTATGTTCGGGATCCTCTTCCGAGTAAGAACTACTATCTCCGTCTTCTGCGTGGCTAGGCTGAGGCCGTGGTCCCCCATCCATTGGTGCGTCCGCCTCATGACCTGGTTAAGACGCCTTTGTGCCGCTTCGGGGTCTCTTGCTGTGATGACCGCGGCGACGTCGTCGGCGTATCCTATCAGGTACGTGTCGTCTGGCATTTCCATCCGTAGAATTTCATCGTACGAGATGTTCCAGAGATCTGGCCCGAGGATCGATCCCTGGGCTGCGCCTGAGGTGATGACTTTCCTCCGTTGTCCTTCTCGTGTGTCGTAGAGCAGTACTCGGTCCTTCAAGTAGTCGTCCACCATCGCAAGGAGGTACGCTGCTACCTGGAAATGTATCTTCAGCGCCCGCATCATGTCGCACCATCTTGCTGAATTAAAAGCATTCTTCACGTCGAGTGTAACTAATACCACGATCTCTCGGGAGTAATGGTTGCTCTCCCGCGTTGCCTCAACTGTCCTCATGACCTCTTGAACTGCGTCGACCGTGGATCGTCCTTTCCTGAAACCGAATTGTCTATCGGACAGGTCACCTGCTTCCCGTATTGCTGTATGTAGTCGCGCCTTGATCATCCTCTCCAGCAATTTCCCGGCCGTGTCCAGCATGCACAGTGGCCTGTAGGCTGACGGGGAGTTAGGGTCTCCTTTGCCTTTGCTGATTAACACCAGACGCTGCGTCTTCCAGCGTTTGGGAAAAACTCCACTCTTCAGGCAGCAGTTGTACATGTCGAGAAGCAGTTTCGGGTGGGCGTCTGCCACCGCCTTCAACACTTCTGCCGGTACGCCGTCGGGACCTGGGGCCTTTCTGTTCTGCAGTGAGTTGACCGCGTCCATTAGCTCCTCCTCATTAAATAACGTAATGTCCTTAATCCTGATGTCGAGGTCCTCCTCGGTCCTCGGTGGGTGAGTCGGGAATAGGGTATCTACGATGTTTTTCATCCTATTCAGGTCCATGCTCTCTCCTTCCGAGAAAGCTTCTAGTTTCCGCGGCACTATCCTGTAGCGCAATCCCCACGGGTCTTTATTTACGTCCTGTATAATGGAATTCCAGCGCTCCGTCTTGCTGCGGCCAATTTGACGCTGTAGGATCTTCTTGGCACCTTTGTATTGAGCCGTGATGAACGCTGCCTCATCAGGATTCCTTCTTCGAGCTCGGGTTGCTTTCCTTCGCAGTCGGAGGCATCGTTTTCGCTGACTGGCGATCTCGTCGGTCCACCAATACGTTGCCTGCTTGTTCGCTGGTCGCTGCTTTCTCGGCATTGACGCTCTACAGGCTTGCAGTACTAGCTGCATCGTTTCGTCCATCAATTCTTCTGCACTTGGGTTTCCAACGTGCGTCGAGATTCTTCGTCCGTTGAGTATCGCTATACCAAATTTCCTCTCGTCCATTTTGGCTACGTTCCATCTTGTTGGTAGGTCCCTGTTGATCCTTGGTGCGTTTCCTTCTTCAAATAATTCGAACGTGATGTATTGGTGGTCGCTGCTGGTGAAGTCCTCAATCACCGTCCATTTTCTCACACATGGCACTGCGCGTTCCGATGCAAACGAAATGTCTGGTATCGTTCCCCCGTAGCCTGGACGTCGGAAAGTCGCAGTCGAACCGGTGTTGAGCACTGTGAGGTTTAATCTTGAAACCATTTCCATTATTCGCCTGCCTCTGCTGTCCGGATGCGGCATGCCCCATTCGATCGCTCGCGCATTAAAATCTCCAACCACGATGATTTTTCCTTCCATGTCCCGTAGTTGGTCTTCCAGGCTGTTGAGCTTCTCTTCAAATTGCCCGATGCCTTCATTGGGCGTGAAGTAGCAGCTCACGTAGTAAACGTCCCTCTGTTTAATCCAGACAAAGCCGTTTCCTCTTCCGTGATCTTCTACTCGACCTTTTCCGGGATTCGGGACCCAAATGGCTGCAGTGCCCAGGTTGTCCGCGTACCAATTCGCGTTCACTTTATCACGATATTGTTCACTGATAATAATCACATCACATGTTTTTTCGCGCACCAGTTGTGTAAGGAGGTCGTCGGCCGTCCTGCTCCTGTTCAGATTTCCTTGAAGTACCCTTATCATTTCGGGTTCCTGTTTTTAGCACTTTCCAACGCTCTCCGAAAAGCGGCACATTTCCCTGTTCCCGGCACGTGGGACGATTGCGCTTTGTCCGCGCACAAAGCACACCGTGCTTCCCTATGGCACTTAGCGCCCTTATGACCGGTTTCACCACACTTATAACAGAGTTTGGTTCTGTCCGGGCCCCTACAGTTTTTGGCTTGATGCCCATACCCTAAGCACCTGAAGCACCGCATTACAGATATCCGTTTCCTAATTCTACAGTTGACCCAGCCAACTTTGATCTTGCCTTTGTGGATGAGTTCTGTTGTCTTAATAATAATAATAATAATAATAATAATAATAATAATAATAATAATAATAATAATAATAATAATAATAATAATAATAATAATAATAATAATAATAATAATAATAATAATAATAATAATAATAATAATAATAATAATAATAATAATAATAATAATAATAATAATAATAATAATAATAATAATAATAATAATAATAATAATAATAATGATGATGATGATGATGATGATGATGATGATGATGATGATGATGATGATGATGATGATGATGATGATGATGATGATGATGATGATGATGATGATGATGATGATGATGATGATGATGATGATGATGATGATGATGATGATGATGATGATGATGATGATGATGATGATGATGATGATGATGATGATGA
Source organism: Cylloceria caligata (assembly GCA_963942595.1). NCBI lineage: Eukaryota > Metazoa > Arthropoda > Insecta > Hymenoptera > Ichneumonidae > Cylloceria > Cylloceria caligata. Next base: position 28,173,012 of record OZ012708.1, on the reverse strand, counting down.
TGATGATGATGATGATGATGATGATGATGATGATGATGATGATGATGATGATGATGATGATGATGATGATGATGATGATAACAACAACAACAACAACAACAATGATGACTGCATCCAAGATTTAGTAAATAAATTTTTTTCTTATTTATCAATTCGGGCCGTTTTCTTTTAATTGCTTGGCGTAATCTCGTTAGTTGTCCACAGTAGAGTTGAGAATCAATCGTCTGACCAACTGGAAGTAGCTCATGGTGGACGATTCCCTCCCAGTCCTACCGCACACACAGCGTTACCTTTTTCGCCGTCAATCCCGGCTTCACGAACGCTTGTGATGGCTCACCGTCCCTTGTCCACGATCTTTGACGCTTCCGATTGTCGCACGTGATCCATTTTTCATCACCGGTTATGTATGGCACGTTTTAGAAATGTCTCGATTTAATTGCATTTCAGCAGCGCATCGCAGATGCTAATTCGGTCTATCATGTTTTTCGCGTTCAACTCATGAGGAACCCATACATCGAGCTTCTTTTTGTAACCAGCTTTGTGTAAATGGTTCAAAATAGTTTTGTGGTCAATGCCTAGCTCCATACCAATATCGACACTGCTGCTATGCTTATCTTGCTGGACTGTTTCAAGAATTTCATCAGCTTTTTCAGTTATTGGACGACCAGACCGTGACTCATCTTTCACATCAAAATTACCAGAACGAAAGCGAGCGAACTATTTCCGCGCAGCAGATTTTGATAAAGTATTTTTTTGTCGTAATAATATTGCAAAATATAGCGCAATTTTTCATTACTTTTCTTCATTTTCAAACGAAAACAACTTTCCAACCACTGCACCATTTTCGATGTTTATACACTCAAAGTAACGCTCGAAGTGTTACCTTTCCAACAAGCGTTTAGTGGTGTCGCTGCGATCTGTATTTCCTGACTTATTTGCAATTGATGCCATCTATCGGAAAAAACGCGACGAACTTTTTCCCAGACCCAATATATATTGTGACGGGTTATTTTTGGCGAAACATCACAAAGTTGGGCAGAGCGGGGATGACCGCGGTTCACCTGCTCGTTCGGCCGAGAGTCTCCCCGAGGCGATCCAATAGGGCAAAAATATAGCGTGCGAATCGACTAATGTTCACTTCGTGTTTCTTTCGTTTTCTTTTTTTTTGTATGAAACTCCCGAGCGGGCAACGGATCGAGCACAGGGTTATCAGCATCAACAAGAAGGTCAGCCGCGGGAGCTTGAAGGACACTGATGTATCGACAAAAGGATAGATCTTGGGTCTCCGTAGCCGTCAGGCTGGAAGGCCGTAGCCCCGTCTATGACGTCAGCGCTCTCGTAAAGAGAACTACACTGAGACCTCCCCCCCAGCATCTCAGAGGGACCGGAAGATGCAACGATCTCGGGCGGCCTGTGAATTGTCGTTGCACTGTGAAGTCTTTGTTTTCCTCATTTCGTTCGCTTCCGGCTGCTGCTACGTACGAGGCATCGAAGCCCTCGCCATAGCCGGTGCTAGCTCGGATATTAACCCCAGTCGTAAGTACCGTTACCATGCTTCAAATTTTATTGGTGGCTACGATGTGGGGGAAGGGAGTTTATCGGCTCAAACAAAGAGAGTCAACGTATTATCGAGGACTCTTGCGTCGTATTTTATATAACGAGGACGTGTATACTGGGACCGCTACCGTGTCTGATCGAAGAGAACCGACGCCTGCCCCCCGCGATTCTGGGCGGCTGCGAGATTATGTCTCGAGAGGATCCCGATACTGCAACTATCCGGTAAGACCGTCGTTCGTCTCTGGTTTGAGTATGCGAGTTATCTCCAGTAATTTTGGTGAGGAAACCTGAGCGATATTGTCGTGCCGGAAATCTAACTTCTTTTATTATAGCGGTCAAACAGCTACCGCCCGGTATTTCGAATGTGTTATTGTTAAAGATCTATTTATTGTGAATTCGAGCGCGTGAGGAGTTCTTGTGTTTTGTGTGCGAGGGTACGTGTCGTAGATTTTGTAAAATTAATCATATTTATATTATTTCTCGTCCTTATTTTATTTATCTTATTTAATTTCTTCATCGCAATAATTTTACTTATCTAATTTATTTTATTCATCGCATCAATCTCATTCGTCCGATTTATTTTTATTTATCGTCATCCGTTTAATCATTGTATTTATGCCATTATCCCTTGTCAACTCTTTTATCGTTTGTAATCTAATTAATTTCGGTTAAATGTTGTCACGAGACCGAGAGCTTTTCTGAAATAGTGTAAGGAAAATTGAAACGACGGGAATCTAGCACGTAATCATTTGTCGTTTCCCGACCGTGCTTCCGAGAGTACCCCTTTGGCTCTTGACTAATCATTTTGTTCAAGCTACTGCAATAAATTGTTATTATATTTTCGATTCCCTAGTGGCCGTGTCAAGATTTTCTGAGCGAGACACCTCTGACTAACCCATCCCCTCTACTAACTACCAGGGCTGCAGCGAAGCCGCGCTGACCCCGTGTAATCTGCGTGCGAATTAAATTTATCTCGGGAAGGAATTTATTTCCCGGGACTGGCGCCTAGCACGCGGGAGCACGGGCTTTTGTAACCATCTACAAGAGCTGGAAGCGGTGGAGCTGGGAAAATTGGTTACAATATATACTACTGTTTATACCTGCATCTAGGAAAAGATAAATTATAAAACTGTGTGCATCGTCGCTAAGCATGTCATCAGAAGAACCACACGAGAAGTATGTGGACGCCTTTGCTTCATCCCACTCCTATGCCCACTCCTACCCTTTCCACCGCCGAGAGAGAGAGAGAGCGAGAAAGAGAGAGAGAGAGAGTTGAGAAAACAGCTGGCTTGCGGCTATTATGGTAATTCAACGATGGCTCGACATTGCTAGCAGTGATGCCAGATGAGGGAATTTTGCCCCTATCTCGCTGCCCTCACCACGCTGCCCGTGCTAGGCGCATCAGGGGAAGGCTTGCGCCGCTCGTAACAAATCACGTCTCGATTGTGCTTTACGTTGTCTCGCCCCACCCACTTCACAACAGCCACTGCGCGGGCTTTTATGAAATGAGTTATGGAAGAATTTTTAATGAATATATAGAAATATTATGTATATAAATAAATAAATGATGAAAGTAAAGAAATATATAAAACGCTTACTAATTTTGCAGCCGTCAGCAAATGAATAGTGCATTACAATATCCAACACCAAATTGTAGTCCTTTACACAAAAGGTTCATTACAATTTATTGAATAAAAAGAAATTGTAATGCTCTACTCAAATTATTATGATACTATATATAATCATACGGTATTATATTATATCTTTCTAAATTAATAAGTAATAAATAAATATATTTCTCTTTTTTCTTAAGTCTATGCAATGCATTATACACAATGTGATATTCATTTTTATTCACATTTATTTTTATGTAACGCGTTCGATTTACTTTATTTTCAGTTTTTTAACGTACGCATTACGATATTTATTTATTTTCATTTTTATTCATTCGTGTTTATATTTTTATATTATTTATTTATTTCATGACCGATTTATTCCCGAAGAACTATTTAATTATAATATCACAAAGTTTTAAGGAACTATTTAGTCGTTTTACCACAAGTTATTTCGCGCAGAAATGATGGTAATTTGGTTTAAGCAATCAATCTTTTTATTATATTCACTTATTTATCCGATATTACGTTGAGATAAAAACGGTGTAGTGTGTGACGTCACACCCTGCCTGACTGTTGATTGGTCGGTAAGCCGGGTCTGCGTAGTGTGTGACGTCACACGCTGCATGACTGTTGATTGGTCGGTGAGCCGAGTCTGCGCACGGCGTAGTATGTGACGTCACACGCTGCCTGACTGCTGATTGGTCGGTGCGCCGGGTGCGCGCGCAGTGGGTGGTAAAACAGACCCAGTGGAGAGGGTACCCAAAAGGGAACAAAATTCCCTCATCTGGCATCACTGATTGCTAGTGCCTCGCTGCGCTCGGCTACCGTGCGTGCCTGGGGACAGTATCTCACGGATACTCAACTGACGCCAGAGAGTACGATCTGTCTCTCGCTTGGCACTTGCGTCGCTTAACGTAGCTTAACGCCGCTTTCGAATAACTAAGCGATCTTGCTAATTTTCACTACTTTCGTGAATACCGCCAAGCCAGCATCACTTGCCTCTACTCAACTAGACATGTTCTCACTGCTTTTCTCGGATGTTCTCAAACTCAACCATGCTCAACAGGACTCAAAACCAACGGTAAGGTGGCACCCTGCCAATTTGAACAAATTCAATCAAGGTGAGATGTAAAAATATAATTTTGGGCATCCACAAATGTCTCACATCGTGACGTGCCTTGCAGCACGGGCTGCTGAACTCTCTCTCACCCTTTATTAATTGGCACGCTATTAATAAAATTGTATGAGCAGCTCACCAGTTAATTCAGTGCTCAGCTTATATTAATATATATATTTTTGTAGTTGGTTATTTGCGTGAATATAGATCATTTCTTCCAACATCGTACGTATGCTTATTTTTCTCTGCCACGAGTGACAATTCATTCCTTTTTCAATATATTGCAGCTCACACACATCAGAACATCAGGATTCTCAAACAGAGAGACTTCAATTATAATTCCCTAATTAATAAGAAATAAAAATCAGAGACACAGCAAAATCCGGTATTTAAAAAATTAATCAATATTTTATGGATAGCACTTTACACATTTACCATCGTATGCAACATCCTTGCAACCACTATATTTTTATCGCTATACGGAATCAATTTGTATTATCACTCATAATAATACTTTTCAATTATATGCCGGGGGGCGTTGTAATCACAGTGTACTTCTGAAAAAAAGAATGAAACAAGTATTTGATTCATCGCACGGATCAAGAAAAACAACGTGCACAGAACAATCGGTACTGTCTTACCTGATGTGCCTCGACTCATTATAAAGGGTGGTTAAATTTTAAGGGCCGATGTTGAATGTGAACCACACCTAAACGTCAAGTTTTTTTCTGCATTTCATTTGACATTTCTCAATTTCAGACTAACTCAATTTGAACCATGGAAAGATACACAATCGAGCAACGCGTTAAAGTTATTCAGGCTTATTATGAAAATGGGCGTTCAAATCAAAATGCATATCGTGCACTTCGTGATTTTTTCGGTCAATTTAATCGTCCAAATGTGCGTACAATCGGAAAAATCGTGCAAAAATTTGAGCAAACCGGGTCTGTAGGAGATATTAAAACACCAGTGCATGCTCGTACAGCTCGTACTGCAGAAAGTATTGCTGCCGTCCACCTCAACTCGTCGTCGTGCCCAACAATTGCACCTCTCACGCTCGTCGTTGATGAACATTATGCATAAAGACTTGCATTTACACACTTATAAGGTGCAATTGACTCAAGAACTAAAGCCTCTTGACCATTCCAAACGTCGTCAATGGTCAGAATGGTGGCAAGAAATGGCAACAGTGGATGATCAATTTTCGAAGAAAATCATCTTCAGTGATGAGGCACATTTTCACCTCAGTGGATTCGTCAATAAGCAGAATGGCCGCATTTCGGCGAATCATAATCCAAGAGTGATTGTCGAAAAACCAATGCACCCACAAAGAGTGACTGTTTGGTGCGGTTTATGGGCTGGCGGCATCATCGGGCCGTATTTTTTCCAAAATGAGGCCGGTCAGGCAGTTACTGTGAATGGTGTTCGCTATCGTGAGATGATAACGAACTTTTTATGGCCCGAATTGGAAGATATGGATGTGGGCGATATGTGGTTTCAACAAGACGGTGCCACTTGCCACACAGCTAACGAAACAATGGCTCTTTTGCGCGACAAATTCAATGGTCGTGTTATCTCACGTGGTGGCGATGTCAATTGGCCGCCAAGATCATGTGATTTGACACCGTTGGACTTCTTTCTTTAGGGTTATTTGAAAGAAAAGGTGTACGTCGATAAGCCAGCAACAATTCAAGAGCTAAAGGATGAGATAATTCGGCACATTAACGGCATAGAACCTCAATTATGCCTAAGCGTCATCGAAAATTTGGACCATCGGATGGAGGTGTGCCGCCGAGGTCGCGGCGGCCATTTGGCCGATATTTTGTTCCATACATAATTGAACCATACCATATTATCATAATAAAAAGAATTGACAATAATTTCCTAAATAATTTGTGTTTTATTCAAAATCAACATCGGCCCTTAAAATTTAACCACCCTTTACAAAGTTGGCTCCGTTGATGATCTGCTGCCACCAACGTCAACTGCGGATGAGAATGGCTGGTGACACTTTTATTTCCCCAAGCTAGATCCAGCTGTATAGTGTATGTATCTTCCTCTCGTTCTTCATAACATGAATAACGGGTCCTCCGTGTCGGTTTATATGCAGGGGCTGCTTGTTCTGCAAGAATTTATTTTTTATAATTAAAAATAAATATTGCATGCTTTTAAATTACGATTTTTAAATTATGTTTTATTTTTTACTCACCAAGCTCCGCTGCTCCGCTGCTAGCCAACATCGGCACGTATTCCATGATATGCTGTGTTAATGAAACAAAGACGAGAGCTCCTTCTCCTTTCTGTCGCAAACCTTTACTGATGCGTCGGTTTTAGGACTGTGACAGCTCACATTTTTTTTTTCTCTCTATGACTGTCCTCAGCGTATACCTTATAATGTCCCGAGCGAAATGTACACGATATACAAATAATGACAGCTGTGTCTTTATCACAAATAGCTGCACCCACGGAGAATTATCACATTCGCAACGCAGCACCCAATGCATGATCCGCGATATGACTACGGTACAGCACAATTATTTCGGACAAAATAATTTTCATAAGTTCCGTATCGTTCGGCGCTAGCAAGGTTGTGCTCGAGCGCTTCTTGAAAGAATTCCTTGGAGCCAATTATCTCATATCCTGTTGCAGGATGCATTTCACTGACACCTACCTTTTCGCGGACATACGATACCACGTAATTCATACACCGGTGAATCGATTCACTTTCGCTCTCTAGCGCCCACATACGAATATCAATTCTTCTACTTATTTCGACGAACATATCAAATGTCGGCCGCTGCAGAACGATGTTTGGAGAGTATTTTCAGAAACGTTTCCGTTTCGATTTCCCAGATTCCTTTCGAACTCGTATTCCTCATTAGCACTACCGCTTATTTTACCAAAGGAGACAGTTCTATGCTGGTAACACGAGGTTAGAAGTGTGTTATGCGCTGTGTGCTCTATGCGGGTATTACACATTGTCTCGGCATCAGCTCCATGAGCTTTGAAATATCGTTGTACGCGAGAAAAATCACCTTTAAAGTATTCGACAATATTTTCACCACTGGAATAAGACACGTAGAGTTCAACTCGAGATCGGCGACGATTATTCAACCGAATGATTTATTTAGACCGTATAAGCGGTTGCTCGTAAGATTCGCGGTATGCTGTGCGAGTGTCATCAGCGCGATTTAGTTGACGCGCAAAATATTGGACTGTTTGATAGTCAAATAATTATGAATTCGGTGGTGCGTGTTATTCGTCGCCATGGGTAGCTGAATGAGCCTGATTTGGAGCAGCTACTCATTGGAAGACGTAAGTAATATACTGCGTTATTTACTTTTATTTTATTTCCTTTATTTCACAACATTTTGATATACAATACTTCGACGGTATGAAGAAAGAGAAATGGGATCCGACACCTATGAGATCAATGAGGAGAGTAGAACCGATTCAGATGATCATATCAGAGATAACGATGGTGACAGCGCTGCAGGGAATCGTTGGATAAATTTTACGCAACCGTTCTACAGATATAAGCCAACATACGGTCTTTTCATGGTCGGTCCTATGAAAAAACCATATGAAGCCGTTGCAGATCCGTCGCGACAATACAGTTCAACCGATGATACCAATAGCAATACAGACGACGAGGAAGAAGAAGAAGAAGAAGAAAAAGAATAAGATGAACGGGTGGAGGAAGAGGGGGTAGCGGACGACGACTTGGAAAGTGAGGAGAATGACGAGGAGGGGATGATGAGAATGACGAGGAGGAGCACGATGGGAATGACGACAAGGAGGAGGAGGAAGAGAAGGAGGACCCGGTAGATTTAGGTAAGCTTTTAATAATACTATTACGCTGACAAAAATAAAAAAATTACGGGGATTATAACAGTAAAAATAAAAAACAGGGAACGAGTCGGACCCAAACGTTTTTCGCTTTGCACGATTCACTGTGCCAAGGCCGCCTACAAACGAGTTGGTTTACGAAATGCGTCAGTGGTTCCCGGGTGCAGTCGATGTATTCGAGGACTAGAAGCAAATATTTTATTATTTATTCTTATATAATTATTAATATAATAATTATTATTAGTTCTTACGTTACACAATTTATATACATAGTATATAGCTAGAGACAAATAAAAAATGTAATTAAATGAAATAAAAATTCTAATAAATGGTTTAATTATGCTTGCAGGTAGACAGACTGGCGCTGGAAGGACTGCTATACGGGGATGTGATATTTTGCCTCCTGGTGAACGCTTCGGTATCGACAATGAGCAGAGCCGATATTTTCCACGCTTTAGAATGCAAGGTCGGAGACAGATTTTTATTTTCATCAGCCACCAGACGGTATTGATCATCTGACTTGGTTCGAGGGCGGTGTACGAGATGTTCTCAAACGTCTTACAGAATCGTGCGAAGGACATGATTATGTGGGTATGACTCTGAGCGTGCCGTCTTTCACGCAAGAAGCTGTATGGTTATCATTTCGACCAGCTCGTAACATCGTTCCTGACTGAATTTCGAATAAACGGTGGTACATGTAAAATGACGACATGTATAGTACGAGGCGTCGAAGGCGCCGGTATGGGCACCAGGCTTACACACGAGTCTACAAAAAAAAAGTCTATTTTACGCATAAGTAATACCGTTAATTTGTGTCTACAACGATCCCTTGTCACAGCCCGAACGCATGCCGAGGGCGGTTAAATTCATACGGGCGACCTACATAGGCGATGGTGTTAAATTCGGAACGGGATTCGAGGAGCGCAAATACAGCAGCGATAGAGTTCACGCGTAATGCGGGGTTAACGATACCGTCTAGAAGGTGCGGTGTGCGCGAGATTCAACTCTTTCAGGAGTACTTGGTTCACGAGGGTATAGCGATCGTTGTTTATGAATTTCTCACTTTCGGAAGACGCGTTCCAGCTCTGTACGATGGGCGAAAATTTGTACTCTCTGCAATAGGTAAATTTAATCATACACTCTTTATTTTCTATTACGAACGTTCTCATCACTACCTGCAATATTAAATCTCGCTGGTGCGCTAGGTAGTCTGAGATTCTGCACACAGTGTAATTTCAAGTATAATCGAGCACTCGAGCATTGCTATAGCTATCAATGTGCTCGATGTAAATCCACTTATTGCAACGGCAATAGAGACTCTCAGCCTGAGTATTGCGCAGACTGTAATCTTTCGTTTTTTCTTTCGTTTTTTTCTTTGGTGCTTTTGCCTCGTTTATCACAAGGGTGACGACTACGCGGGTATTACGTCTCGTAAATATAGACGGTACAGCGTCTGTAAAGCATTGAAAATTTATAGAGGCCGCTCGCGTAGGATAAAAACCACAGATAAAAAGATGCATGTATGTTGTATATCGCTTTGTATTACATGCAGGAAAACTCGAACGACTACGCATGCGTGTTTTATAGCGAGATTTTTGTTTTATGATATTGAGACGCAACAACACGATCAATTACACGATGATAAATCGACACGAATTCACGAGCCGAATTTATGTGTTCCACAATGCGTATGTATGACATGTCTAGATATCACCCGATATAGAGACAGATTGTGCTGATTGTGGTAAACGTGAATTCGTGTTTATCGATTATCCTGTTAGGGAGCTCGTGAAATTGTCATTATCGCAAAAATTTAAAAAGACCGTACGTGTTTTCTTTACCAAAAAACCGGAAAAAACTTATGCATACACCTGGTAGTGAATGGTTGATAAAATCTAACTCACTCATTTTTCTCTAGCGTGGCGTGCTACGCAGCACTGACTGCTGCACGCGCACCGCTCTCTATTCAATCTCTCTTCACCAAACTGCTGAGGGCTTGCAGTGAATGGTTGATAAAATCTAACGCACTCATTTTTCTCTAGCGTGGCGTGCATTAATATAATTGTGTGCTGGTCAAAACTCAAAGTCAAAAATTCAATTGGTTTATTTTTGTTGTTATAATTTGTATTTTTTTCTAAATTTAACTTATTTTGAACTTATTTTCACTTTTATTGTTTTTTACAAATTATGTATTTGACTTGTATTTTGTACCGCCTGTCGGAAGGTGGAATGAACCACTTTCACAATATAACAACGACATGTCTGGTTTTATTTATCACCTTGTCTAGAGTGAGTTTTCATGTGTATTCAATATATTCACAGATCGGTCAACTCCATCAGACGGATTCTCAACACAATGGATGAGCGATACGAGCGTACCGTTCTTGTTTCCGGGCGAATCAGATCGAAAAGGAACACTCTAAGCGAAATATGGGAATGCGATTTTGACAGATTACTCGAGAATAACGAGGAAATGTCGTTATACGTGAAAAACCACATCAAGGTCAAGCACGCGCTTCTCGAACCACGAGAAGCTTTGTTTAGCAGTCGAAAGAAAAATTTTGTAAGTTTGTACGATGTCGCGACCGGGGCGCAGATACGCTATGTGGATGTGTGGTCGCTGTATCCATGGGTACATGTAATAATGGAAAATATCCCGTTGAACATCCGAAATTGTATGTAGGTGACGAGTGTCGAGAACTCGTAGGAGTTGAAAACGATCTAAGTGCCGTCGAGGGTCTCGTAAAGTGCACCGTAGTAGCACCACGCGATTTGTATATGCCAGTACTGCCTGTTCGCATGCATGTGAAACTGCTGTTCCCCCTGTGTAGAACGCGCTGTATAGACATGGACACATCCGAGGGCTGCACACACGATGACATGACTGAGGAAGCGTTTGACGGCACTTGGGTCGTGGACGAGCTGAGAAAAGCTGTGTCGCTCGGATATAAGGTGAAGCGTATCGATGAAGTTTGGCAATACATTGTTACGCAGTATGACTCGAAAACGCGACGCGGCGGTCATTTTGCTGAGTACATCGATAAGTTCCTAAAAATAAAACAGGAGGCGAGTGGACCGCCAACAGAGTGTGACGATGACAAGAAAGCAATGGAGCGTTTCATAACGTTGTACGAGGAGTCTGAGGGTGTATATCTCGAGCGAAGTGCTTTGCAGTCAAAGCCGGGTTTACGTTCGCTCGTAAAATTGGCGCTTAATTCATTTTGGGGAAAGTTTGGTCAACGCGAGAATCTCGCGAAAACCGTTATCGTTTTCTCGCGCTCGGAGCTAATGAATTTACTAACGGGTTCGGAGATTGAGGTGACGGGAATGCTACCGGTTAATCACAAGATCATGTATGTGAACTATGTAAGCAACCACGATGCTACCCAACCATCCCCGACAACAAACGCCGTGATTGCAGCGTACACGACGGTACAGGCTCGCCTAAAACTATACAGTTATCTTGAGGGGCTGGGGCGGCGAATATTGTACTACGATACGGACTCCTGTATTTACATTAGTCGCCCTGGTGGCAATGAGTATGCGCCGCCAATCGACCAATTTCTGGGCGATCGCACTGATGAATTAAGCGAATGCGGGTTTGGTAGTTATATAACTTCGGGTGTTTCGGGACGACGAAAATTTTACGCATACCTTGTTCGTAAACCCGACGGTACGATTATTGAAAAATGTAAAGTAAAGGGTATCACGCTAAACTTTGCGAATAGCCGTCACGTAAATTATGACGCATTACGATCCTTCATGAAAAGAGCTAGGAGCGTACCTATTATTCATAATTTCGACGCTATTCGACACACGGAATTTCATCAGGTAGTAACGTGTAAGGAAACGAAATCATGCGAACCTGTTACAACGAAGCGAAAGTGGCAGAGGAAGAACTCTACTGTACCATATGGCTATTGTGGAATACCCTAATTAGTATAAGGCAAAAACTATATAGTTTTATGCGTGAATTTGCGGTATTTTAGAATAATCTTTTTGTCTTCAATTTCATGTATCGTATTTACTGTGTTCAATAGGTTAAAAAAAATATTGATTCATAATGTAAAAAACCGTTGTCTGCCCGCTCTTTTTGTGCTGCTATTCGTAGCAGTAGCTGCTATCTCTCTACCGTTCCCTTTTGTTCTACCTTTCTCATCCTTGATTCCTTTTGTCCCGTCTTTCTTATCGAGTGTTTCCTTTTGTTCTGAGTTTCTCGTGCTACCTGGGTGAATATAATATCGCTGTTTAGAATTACATGATTCGTGAATTTTGCACACAGAACTGTATGCATAGTAAAATAAAAATGTTGCATTATTTGTGAGAAGTCAAAAACTATCGTTATTCAATTTACACACGGTGTAAACATCAGCTTATACCGTGGGCACGCGCCTTATCAGCCAGTACAGGCGCGCCGCTCTTTATCAGCTCGTCAAGGCCGCGAAAATAGCTGATGCTGCGGGTTCGCCGCCGCCGCAGCCGCCGCCGTGGTATAAGCTTATTTCAGAGTCAGCTGATTGATTTTGATAGATACGCATCGATATGGATACACGTTGGAAACATCCATGAACAGCCGTGATAAGCGGTCCTACGGGCTGTGGTAAATCATATTTTGTCAAAAAATTCTTTAAATACATGGGCGAAATGACGGATTAATAAAATACATGGCGAAATTCAACATCTAGCACGCCAGGTATGTCCCGAGAATCCGAGATTTTTGCTGGAGGTATATTTCGATGCAACAGCTGCACCGAACGGCTATCTATTATTCGACATGAAACAATCGACGCGTGTTAATTGTCGATTTCGCGCCTGTATATTTCCCGATGACCAATATCATTACGTTTACGAGCCTCAAAAAACAATAAAGGTTCGCGATGAAATACGCGATGTACCAGTAATGCGCTTGTAATTTCGTTGCGCGGACCTCTCGATAAAAAGTAAATAATTATATTATAAGCGTTGTGTTATCTAAAGCAAGAGCAACGACGTGCAAATTTGCGCAAAGCAGATGTAGCGCTCGTACGGTGTATATGCGAGTGTGCTCTAAACGCTTTACAGGGAAACGTGAGTCTGAAGAATGTGCAAAGGATCATCTTCGGAGGCACGCGATAATTCTTCGACGACTGGCCGCCAAAAGGGGTAATTGGAGTGGTAAGATGGAGATCATCGTCGAGCACTATGTCGGATTTCTCAAGTTGCTTCATGTGCCTGTCTTGGTGTACACGAGACATGGAATATGTCAGAAAGATGGTGCTTACTCCTCATGATAACATAGATCGTCTGGCGGGTCTCGCCACTACTGCTGCTACTACTACTACTACTACCACTACAGACCCGTCGCCCTCCATACAGGCTACCGGCACGCCATTATCGCGCCTCGACTCTGAGCTGAGTGAAATTCTAAACTCTCACTCGTACAAGAGCGAGAAAGAGAAATTGACAGCGTACCAGCAGGTTGTTGTGCCGCGAACTAATTCTTTGTATATTATTTCGCCATTGTTCCTCCTTTGCGTGAGGCCCACTCACCAAAGTAGAAAAAATGTGCAAACGTAAGCACCGAGCTGCCAGTAATGACTGCTGCGAGCTTGAGCTACGACTTGCTGGATTTCGCAAACAAAGATTATTATGAAATCCATTTCGATACTCGATTTCGGCCAATGGGGCAAATAACTGATTTGCCGAAATCATTCTATCAGTAGATTCAGACGCGAGAGGTTGGTTCTTCGTACGGGCTCGAAACCACATTTTATTGTATTATACTTTTATTGACTTTGAAATACACAACGGAAAGTTACCGTTGCCTATAATAAATACTTCCATTTTACATAAATTCACGTTTACAGGAATTACTCGAGTTCCATCTCCTAATCGGCAAACGATCCCGAAATAATAACTTTTTAATATTATACCGATTACCAAGTTATCCAATTACGCGGTACCGGCATAACAAGGTTCTACAGCGTTATTTGCACTTGGTCGAGTACGATAATACAGTACCGAATATTTCGTCGAAACGAGAAGTAGCACTACTCGATAGCCACGAGAATAATATCGATGACGTTTTAATGAACAAAGTTAAATGTCGACTCAATGACACACTTATTATCGATAGCGTACCAAAAATATTTTTATCTTAAGCAATATCGTTGCTTCGCAATTTGCATCGCAGCGCCGTCGGTAAAAAAATTACATGGGATTGTGTCGGTGTTGTTTCCATAGACGGCAGAAGAATTTCAAATTCCAATATCGTTGATCTTGTTAACGATGCTATGCGAGCTAGAAAACGCGAGAAACCGATCGGTCGATTTCATTTTGCCAAACTCCTGCGAACGATACGGATGCCACGTGAATAAATCGGCAATGCCGTGTTACTACACGAGCCTACACCTACATCATCCTCGACACCGCAGCGGCGTCTCATTTTACCACGCGATAGTGATAGTAGCAGCAGCAACAACAGTAGTAACAACAACGAGGCCGAGACCGCACACTCAAACAGAGATTTAATGCTCACGGCGGACAACGACATTATCGAGGTGGAGGACGGGGAGAAAGAAGCGGACGAACAATTGCAAAACATCGCACAAGTAGAGAGCCTACGACACCCCAGCAAATATCAGCCCCCGCACAGTTAGAAAAACAAAAGAAAAAGAATCCATTTAACTGGTCATCGTTAAAATCATGAAAATTCTTCAAAAAATCTATTATGACACCGCCCGTTCTGCATCCTATTCTCGAGCAAAAAATTTGGCCCAGGTGGATCGGAGAGTGGCGCGACAAAACGTTTCACCATGGCTCGAGACACAGTATTCATATAACATGCAACGTCTCGTGCGACGGCGATTTCCCTATCGTACGTACAAAGTGAGTAATATAGACGATGTATGGGAGGCTGATTTAGCTGATCTTCGCTCAATAGCTACGTACAACGATGGGTACGCATATCTGCTTGTTGTTATTAATGTGTTGAGCAAATACGCGTGGGTCGAGGCTTTGCGTGACAAAACGAACGCAAACGTGGCTCGCAGTCTCACGCGCATAACATACTTACACGTAGTAACAATCGTCGCCCGTAGCAACTTCAAACTGATCGCAATAAAGAATTTATCGGCACTCCATTTTAGCAAATTCTCAAGATAAAGAATATCGATTTTCGCGCTGTTCGTAACGTCGATATAAAAGCCTCGATTGCCGAACGCTTTAATCGTACAATAAAAGAGCAAATGTGGCGTTACTTTACACACACGCGAAATAAGCGTTACATCGATGTTTTACAATATTTTCTATATGCTTATAATCACACTAGACACAGTGAAACGCGTATTCTTCCGAGCGCGGTGAGCCTAGAAAATGCCTCTATACCCCGAGAAAATAGAGCACGGCGTTACGAGCGCAACGCGAGAAAAACAAAAACACCAAAATACAGTTTCGGCGACTTGGTACGTATCAGTATAGTAAAGCATTCGTGAAAGTATATGAGCTCGGTTGTAGTAACGACTTATTCAAGATACAACGAATATCAGTCGGTCGAGAACTATTCGTGTATATCTTACACGATCGGAATAACGGTATCAACGGTATTTTCTACGAGATAGAATTATCGCGAGTACGAGTGCCTCCGTCACCTGAGAATGCGAAAGAGAAGAAGAGGACAAAAAAGAATGCTCGGAATCACCGTCTCTGATAATTATAAGCTCCAAGGATAGCTCTTTCTTTGTCGTAATACCGAGCAACAGTACCAGGTGTATGCATAAGTTTTTTCCGGTTTTTTGGTAAAGACAACACGTAATTTTCAAGGGAAATTACTTTTTGTTTTATTCAAAATATTGGCCATCGGCTTCTACACATTTCGCCCATCTTTCAGGTAACTTATGAATACCATGCCAGAAAAACTGCTTGTCTTTTGCGGCAAACCATTCGTCGAGCCATTTTCCAACTTCCTCGAAATTGCTGAAGTGCTGCTCTGGGAGCGCGTGCCCCATTGATGCGAAGAGGTGATAGTCAGATGGCGCCAGGTCTGGCGAATACGACGGGTGCGGAAGGATGTCCCATCCAAGCGATTTCAAGGTGTCTTTCACTGCTTTTGCTGTGTGAGACGGCGCATTGTCGTGTAACAAAATCATTTGCCATGTCTTCTGGCCTATTCCGGTCGTGTTTCGATTAATGCGTGGTTTAAATTAATAATTTGTTGGCGATAGCTTTGTGTATTAACGGTTTCGCCGGGCTTCAAGAGTTCATAATACACAATACCGCTCTGGTCCCACCAGACACAGAGCATGGTCTTCTTGCCGAAGCGATTTGGCCTTGGTGTTGAAGGACCGGCTTCGCCAGGTGAAAGCCACGATTTTTTCCGCTTCGGGTTTTCAAAGTAAATCCATTTTTCGTCACCCGTCACAATTCGATGCAAAAATGATTTCCTTTCGTGGCGTTGAAGAAGCACTTCACAAGTGACTTTGCGATTTTCTATTTGACGTTCATTCAAATCGTGTGGGACCCATTTACCAAGTTTATTGATCTTCCCCATTACTCGTAAACGTCTGCTGATTGTTTCTTGTGACACATGTAATGCTTCTGCTTATTGCCGTTGAGTTTGAGTTGGGTCATCATCCAATAACTCCTGCAATTGCTCGTCTTCGCATTTTTGTGGTCCACCAGAGCGCTCACTGTTTTTCACATTGAAATCACCACTTTTAAATTGTCGAAACCATGCCTCACATGTTCTAATCGATGGAGCGTGTTCACCATATGTTTCTACCAGCAAACGTTGACTTTCAGCAGCCTTTTTCTTTTGATTAAATAAGAAAAGCAATGCGTGCCACAAATGTTCTTTTTCAGGCACAAAACTCGACATGATCACTGAACGATAAAACAAAGACGCTAGTTTTTGCCGGACTCAACTTGTGTGTGTTTGTAGGTTAATGTCAGACGAACAAAATGACGTATGTGTCAAATTAATAGGCTGCGTACTTTTCGCTGGCGCCATCTCTTAGTTAAACCGGAAAAAACTTATGCATACACCTGGTAGTATGCAATATTTTCCCAATAATACGACGACGAATGTTACAAAACTACCGCGTCAGATACGTTTGCACGGAAAACGGTCTGTTTCTCTTGTGGAAATTGCTTATCCGATAACTCTTCTACTTGTAGGAAATCTCGTATCTTTTGAGCATGGTGATTGTGATTTATGGGGTTTAAATCTTTTAACACGGAGACGCGTAGATAGAGACCAAGTTCCATCTGGTGTATATCGCTCTATAGACGCTCTTTTGGAGCGTGTAAATCAGATATCTTACGTGGCCGGTCATCTGTGCTTTAAATAGCTTCCGAGTGGGCAGATCGAAATGGCCCGCGTATGCGACTATCTACGATACCACTTTCGCGTATCGCCCGCTATCGCAAGGCTACTCGTATTTGCGGAAGCGGCCTGTAGGTCTGTAATGATAGAACCGCATAGCGAATACACCCGGTCGATGCCAGCATTTCTCTCCGGTGCTATACCAGGCAGCATGTTTGTATACAGCGATATCTGCGAAAGCTATATTACAGGCGATGTACGAACATCCTATTACGAGTTCTTCCCATTGATGCTGACAACTTTCATTACGATTCGATAAAGCAGAAATCGGCGTCGCGATATATACCTCTCTTACGCAACAATTTACAAACTATCGAGATCAATATAAGTGACGAGTTTGGAAATCCTATACCATTCGGACAGAGAACGTTGACTGCGACACTACCTTCCAAAAGGTGCCATGATCGATTACGCCACTATGGATGATGTTGATGGTGCGCAGCACGGATGGGATCGTCGCGGGTACGGTGGTATTAGCCATATTCATATCGGAACGCCTAATCAACGAGGACACGGTATCGATAGCTTTCTCGGAGGCCTGTTTCGTCGAGTATTTCCACTTTTTACGAAGGGTGCAAAAGCAGTTGGAAAAGCAGTAATGTCCTCGATAGAAATACAGCTGTGAAAGATGCTATTCGCGAGAGAGCGCAAGAACCCGGCAGTAATCACAAACGCAATGCCTCTGAAAAAATTGACACTCTCATGCAGGGGTCCGGTTATAAAAAGCCCAAAATTTCGCGAACTACTCCTTCACTGAACGAACGTAAACCACGATGTATCTCCCGTAAAAAGAAGAGTGTAATAAAGAGAAAAGTAATAAAGAAGAAGAAGAATAATAAGAAGAAGACTCGTCAACGAACGGTTGCAGATATTTTTGGATAGCTGAAACAAGATGGCTTTTCTACATGCGCACTCGTGCGAGTGTCTTAAATCGGAACTTGAATCAATTTCACTCCCACCGACGCAAACTACTATTGAAGGCTCCAATTGGGTGTATTATAAGCCAATTTCTTCGCTAACAGATGATTCACCTATTGAATTTGTTATTCTTGGGCAGGGTGATGAGTATATCGATCTCGCGTATACTATGTCTAAGAGTTAAAATAACATCTCCTTTTATGGAAATTGCTACGGGTACAGCGCCAAAAGTAAGCACCGGCCCTGTCAACAATCTCTTGCATTCTATATTTGATCAGGTGGATGTATAACTGAACCATAAATTAGTTTTACCTCCAATTAATGCCTACGCATATCAAACGTACATAGAGTGTTTCTCTTTTGAATTACGGTCTAGCTGCCAAAAATTCACATCTCATGAGCGATCTGTCGTACGATGATACCCCCGGAAAAATGGATGATATAACTTTGGGAAATGCGAGTCTTGTAGAGAGAAAACAATTTTTATATGTCGGAAGAACTGTAGACTTGCTCGGCCATCTGCATTACGATAGATTCAATCAGGAGCGGTTCCTATTAAAAGTAATCGCGATGCGACGACGACTGGTTTGGTCTAGAGATTCATTTTGTCTTGTGGGCGATACAAAGAATGGGCAATGCGGCGTAAAGATTCTCGAGGCATCGCTTATCGTTTGTAGAATAAAAATAGCTCCTGGTGTGCTGCTCTCGCATGCCAGAAGTCAGTAAAATCTGCGGCAAAATATCTTGTTACGAGAGTCTAGGTAAAGGCCGTTTCAATAAACTCCGGGTTCATAGAGAGACGATCGATAATATCGTGCCCGGTCAATTTCCGAAGCGTATAATTATAAGTTTAGCCGATAACAAAACGTTTAACGGCGACTTCAGTATGAATCCATTCAATTTCCAAAATTACAAGATAAATTATCTTTCGTTATATGTAGAAGGTGCTCAAATGACTTCTAAACCGTTACAACCATATTTGTTGAACGATGGTAATTCTATCGATCGCGATAATTATCCCGATGGATACGGTCTGTTTGCTTTTAAGTTGACACCCGATCTTTCGGCGAACAGCAATTCACATTGGAATTTAATAAAGCACGGTAGTGTGAGAATAACATAGAGGTACGATTTGAGGATGCGCCGGCTTCAACGGTAAATTGTGTTGTCTACGCGGAATATGCTTACGACCTTAAAATCGATGCCTCTCGTCCGGTAATGATAGATTTTACCGGATAAGAGATAAAGTGTGCTAATGTTCGCACTGTGGAATACGCTAGGCTTTCGAAATATAAAATTGGCTTCCCGAGCACCCGTTTTAAAGAGAATCGTAAAGGGATGATCGGCAGCCAAAGACAAAGAGAATAAGAAAGAGGCAAAATCTTCACCATGCAGTCGTGACACGATCGACGATGCTGCGAAATAAATTTTGCATATTTACGTCTGTCAAAGTGTATAGGTCATCATTTCATTATTGACTATGTATTCAACATGAACACTAGAAAAATATACGAGAGTCTGCAGTATCTACCGCTTTCAACCGTTGGAGTATACCCAGCTGACAGAATTCCTCGTGTATGGTCGTTACCGGCCGGACTCGTATTTAACACGAATAACCACGACGGATCTGGAGAGCACTGGATCTCCATATACGTTGAAAATCATGGAAAAGAAATGCACTTTTATAGCTACGGGCTATCACCGATTATATGGCAACATCTCGGGCGACTACGAAGAAACTGCAGGTTATATCGGTGCGGCCTCAAGCAACTACTGAGTAATACGTCGGATGTGTGTGGACAATTTTGTATCGTATTTCTGCAACTTATGTCGTGCGGATTCACCATATCGCGATTTGACAATCTCTTTAGCAATAATGTAATGAAAAGCGATAGAATAGTACGTGAATATTATAATGCTTTTAACTCTCGACGATCGGACACTGTTTGAGATTCTGTCCGATGGTGTTGTTTGACAGATCTGTGAATGTATTGGAAAAATATGAGACTTCACTCAAGACAGAGTGGAATAAAACCAGACTAGTAGATGAAGTTTGGAGAAAGTGGTTTATTACCTTGCACACAAATAATGTAATAATACATTTTAAAACAGTTATTTTAAATATGAGAAAGAAACACAAAAGATATTAAATTATTTAAAAAATTAAAAAACTGTATTTAATTAAATGAGCTGAGTTGGATTTTACTAAGTGGACTGAGAACCAGCACATAATTATATTAATTGTGTGCTGTAGATACTGAGAGCGATTTGCGCATTGCAGCCTCTTCGGCGTAGCACGCAACGCTATGAGATAGATATGTGCGTAGACAAATTCAATGCCTGTCACCTAATACACAATGAGAAAATGAATTAGATTTTGCAGCAAGTGAGTGCTAGCACATGAAAATCTGGCGACTGTTTCTAACTCTAGTGTGACAGGTTATGAAACAGTCTGCGCTTCAGAGCATAATAATGTGAGTTTGAGGATGCACAAAATGATCAGACTGAATTCACAACACTTTCCCAGTCAGTTTAACTGGGGGAAAGTGCAGTGAATTGGTACAACACACGCAATTATATTAATCGAGCATGCTACTTATTGAGTGAAAAAACGTGGTGCAGCCCGCGCTGCAGAGCACGCCAAAGTGTGAGACCGTTAGTGTTGATGTACCGACATGAACCTCCTCACCGTCATTGAATTACGTTGAATTATAACGGTGTACGCTTACCTTAATTTGAGTCCTGGTGAGCAAACGAAGGTTGAGATAATCCGGTTGAGAAAAATGAAATTGTCCGTGCCTTCCAAATGCTTGCGCTGTTCGGTGCGGGTTTTCACGTAAGTGTCCAAATTAGCAATATGGCTGCCGGATCTAAAAGCGTCGTTGGGCGCTGAAGTCAATTGAGAGAGATAGCCGGTGAGCGAAGCCGAAGTCAAGCGAGAGAGACATCCTCTCGCTCGACGCGGCATGCCTACAAGGCACGACCTCGGCTCCGCGAAGCTCTGTCTCGGTTATCTCCGCCCAACCGAATGCTGCGTGCTCGAGCACAGCAACAGGTCGACGCACGGCGAATATCGATCGCCGTGTGCCAACTGATTATCCAACAGACACTGATAAAAATAAATTTAACGGTGGAGGAATCTCCGAGCGAAGATTACCGTGTTTGCCGGGATGTTGCATGTGACGGTAAATATGTGTAAATTGATTTAAATAAAATATTGATTAATTAAAACAAATACCTAATCGTACTGTGTCTTTTATTTTTATAGTGTGATAATTAGAAGTCTCCCGGAAGTCTACCGGATCATATTATACGTCTTTCACTGCAGAGCAAGCGTTTCGAACGAACACAGCGCAGGACGACACACTTTCGCAAAACCGCCGTCGATGCATTCATAGCGCTGGACACCTAGTTATGGTTCAGAGGAGGTTGTTATCGTTACAATTATGATTAAATAATATTCTTAATCTATACCTACTAAACCCCTTAAGAATAAATTTGTACACGTTGAGAGTAAAAGAGAGAGTCACTGTCGAATGAAAGACACTGTGAGGATTTTGTAGTAGGCCAGTTTAATACCCCTGATGCAGGCTGCATTGATTGCAGATCCCATGTAAGCAAATATTGTCCAGAACAACAGATAACAGGTGTATGCGTTGTACCGAACAACATATAATAGGACTGATGTAACTAATACTGCAACAAGATTAGAAGCTATATACCGCGACTCCGTGAGAACATTTGTTGAGAATTCCTGTTGATGGTGTTGGATGGAATCTGTAATATATTGAAAATAATGAGTATTCACTCGAGGCAGGGAAACAGAAACCACAATTATATTAATTGTGTGCTATGTGCGCTTTAGAGTGGACATGACGCAGCCAGCGCTACAGAGCATGCCACGGAGTGAGAATTGTGAGAGCGTAGAAAATATCACTCATTCCCAATAGATTCCCAGTAAATTAGCATGCGAGAAACTACAGGGAATGAGTGAGAGCACTTGCACTTGAATTGATTGAGTGCTAAAATGTGTAATATAAAAGTGTGGTGCAGTCAGCGCTGCAGAGCACGGCAAAATGAGAGTTTGAGGATGCACAAATGATAAGAATATATTCACAGTACTTTTCCAGCAAGTTTAGTTGGGGGAAAGTACAGTGAATAATAAGCACACACGCAATTATATTAATCGAGCGGGCAAGGTATGATGAGAAAAACGTGGTGCAGCCCGTGCTGCAGCGCACGCCACAAAGTGAGACAATTATTAGGATGCACCGATGAGATTTCCACTCCTCACCGTCATTGATTTACGATGAATTATAACGATGTACTCTTACCGTGTATTTGAGTCCTGTTGAGCTTGAAAATACTGAGAAGATCCGGTGAGCTGGTGAAAAATCCGTCCAGGCGGGTTTTCACAGAAGTGTAAAAAATAGCAATATGGCTGCGCTTTACAAAAGCGTCGTAATGCGACGCTGAAGTCAAGAGAGAGAGAGAGCTGGTGAGCTATACCGAAGTCAAGCGAGAGAGAGAACCTCTCGCTCCAAGCAGCATGCCTCGGCTCAGCGAGGCACTGCTTCGGCTATCTCCGCTATAGCCAAGCGCAGCACACTACCCAGCAGCAACAGGTCGACGCATGGCAAATATCGATCGCCGTGCGCCAGCTGATTTTTCAACAACATTCGTACCCTCTTTACGATATCTGGGATACGTCTTAAAGGCATGCTGGTCAATCAGAACACCAGCTTCAATGAGTCTTCACCAAACTTTCAAGGAGTCACCTTAAAGAGTCATTGGTAAGCGGGCACTTATAGCCGAGAGCTTATACCCGCGACATAAATTATTGCCTTCGACCTGAATAGTTAACAGACATTAGGACTATTATACAACATTGTGAAGCAATTTATTACTAACAGTTACGGTATTTTACATCGAGGTGACGCGTTTGAGAGGGTGATGAGCTCCCAACGGTCAGTGCCAGTAAAATAAGGGCGAATACCGAGTTTTATTGAGTTCTCGCTATAATTAATTATCATTAACCCCTTGCACTACGCTGAAATTCGGAACAAGCCGTGCCTAACTTCAGACGTTCTTGTTTACTCCGAGATTAAGACCACGAGTACGGCTCGTGATATTCATGTTTGGACCGAAATATCAATTACGAGCCATCATCATGATATTCACGTTTGACATAGAATTAAACAACGAGCCTGACTCATGATATTCAAGTTTGGCCCAAAATTTTCATCACAAGTCAGACTCGTGAAAATAGTGCAAGGGGTTAAACGCGAGCCAAGCATAATTGCGATAACACTTGAGTTTGTTCCATTGTTCTATTTTCAAAGTTTTAAAATGAAACTAATAACCGTGTAATGAACTCGTGAGTGACTCAAATATCTTATTTATACTCCTGCATCCTCTACCGGGACCTACGACGGGGATTGATCCTCGATCTACATCGCCACTAAGGAAATAATCAGGAGGTTCTTTCCCGATCCAAAATACACGCACGCTACTCGCTGATACGTTTGTGCAGGGCCCTTAGGAGATTACATGTACGGCACCCGGTAAATTACATTGACAACACAATTTCCTTCGATCAACACATCCATTACCTTTTGCAAATAAATAAATGGGAAGGCGGCGTGCAGGCCGCAAATATAGAATCCCGACGTTTTAGCGCGATCATAAATCAAAATCCAAACCTAAAAGAGGCTCTAAAGGACGAACTTACTCCAGAGCAGATCGATATCGGGATAAAATCCCTCTACGGACAGATTAGTGAGTGTTTACCTGCCACGGGCCATAATCGCACTTCCGCTCAGGTGCTACAGCTGCACCGTACTACAGAACCCAAGGTAACACCCACAATTTTAACCACCATCGAGGCCACGTATAGTTAGCAATGAGCTATACACGGGTCCCAGGATCATCGTCATTCGAGCGTCATCGCCTGAAGCTACTCGGTTGGACCTTCAAGTTCCAGTACCACTTCCATCAGAGTCAACTTTGAACGCACCGGCAGTATCAGCTCCGAGGAGGAAGATATCTATCTGTATTGTACTACGAATTCAACGCCGTCATATGGACCGGACGTCTACGTCAGCAACACAAGGTATTTATCGCCGGACCGTCTTCACTCGGTGAGTCCCTCGCAACAGGAGCGTTACTACCAGGTTGTAGGACATACTGGTGGTCATCATCGACTGAATGGCACCCACTACGCTCTCGTTCCGTCCGCACATTCAACCAAGATGAGCAGAGTCAGCTACAACCGGTGAGTAACCCTAAGGTAATTTCTTATTTTTACAAATATCGGAGGCCCCATGCCCTCTTAGCAACTTTTCTGTGTCTTTCCTGAGTAAACGAGACTCTTTTCACGTCCGACGAAGGACAAGTGAGGATTACTATCGACTAGCTCAGAAAAGCCATCGTGACCTCAGTATATTTAGAAGTTACGGCCAAAAACAGTCCATCTTACCGGCGTTCGGGAGAAGCCAAGAACATTTGCCACAAAGTGTAAAATAACAAGTTTTTTTCCGGCCGCAGTATAGAGACATCAAACGGTTGCTAGACCTATTTGGCTTTCTTGACTTTCAATAGATTTCTATAACTCATTACTTGCGAGAGCAAGAGTTTTGTGCAGAGGAATAAGATTTGATATTTATGAGGTTGGAACCCCGATTTAGTAATTTTGTCACCTTCACATTGTAACCCTATCTTTTTTTTTATAAAGTTTTATAAGGTGGTTCGATACCGTTTAATATGTTTCTTGTTGTGTGATGTTATTGAAAGGTATACCTGATAAAATAGTGACTCCCCCTGTTGCGAGATTTCTTATATTTAATAATGCGTTATGGGTATTCTTGATCTAGTTCTCATAATGGAATATTGTGCGAATTAATGAATATTACCTGTGGTGACTGCGATAACCATCAACATACAGGGTGCGCCATCCTTTCGGCACGAATGTTCGCCTTGAGCTCGTCAATGGTCTTAGGCTTGTTGGCGTATACTTTGCTTTTCAAATTACCCCACAAAAAGAAGTCCGGAGGGGTCAAATCTGGAGATCTGGGTGGCCAGTCAATGTCGCCATTTTTTGACATCACACGTCCAGGGAATTTTCGTTGCAGAAACTGCATTGTTTGATTTGCAATGTGGCATGGCGCACCGTCTTGTTGGAACCAGTAACTGTCAGACCTTTTTCACATATTTTTGGGCAGACAAAATGAGCCAACATCCACCGATATCGATTCCCATCGACTGTTTCGCCTTTTCTATAGAAAAATGGCCCAATGATGATTTTGGCGCAAACGCCGGCCCAAACAGTCACTTTTTGATCATGCAATGGTGTTTCGTGGATCTCGTGTGGATTCTCCGTTCCCCAAATGCGGCAATTTCGCTTGTTAACGGCGCCAGAGAGCCTCGTCGATCATCAAAATTTGCTTCCAAAAATCCGGTTTAGTGTCAAACATTCGAGCGACTTTTTGGCCGTATTCCAAGCGACGTGGACGGTCTGTCGGCAATATTCTTTGAGTCAATGTTAGAGCATGAGTTTAACGTGCCTGTATCGGTGGCAGCATCTCGCGGGCAATAGCGAGGCGCTCGGTCGGGAGACTTCGGTCTTCGTCGATTCTCCCATGCGAGGTACCGACGACTAGACAAAGCAAGCCAGCGCGAGCGAGCTCGCTAAGTGTGCGACCTCCGTCCTTGTCACCACGTTTCTCGCGTTGTACGAATAAAGTATTTCATATAGTTGTTACGGAAATTGTTGAACTATAACCTTTGCCAACACAATAACAACTGATAACCTCAGGCTTTAACAAGCTTCAACAGTCAATTTCACTTTATACGGAAACAAATCCAAATCATCCTTCAAAATGCGCCGCAAAGTGGTTCGACTGACGCCAAAATGCTGAGCGCGGTGGCGATACAACACATGTAGGTTCTCGGCAACACTCTCTCTCACCGCTTCAACCAGTTCATTGGAACGTCTTGGGCGTTGATGAACAGCACGAGGACGATCTCCCACTATCCTGTGCTCAACAAAGTTCGACACCAAACGACGAATAGTGATGTCACACGGTGCTTGTTGGCCACGATATTTTCGACGATATGCACGTTGAGTTAACACAACTGAACGACTATTTTCAATGTACAGCGTCACTATTTCGGCGCATTGTTTCGGTGTGAAGCAATTCATGGTTAAATTTGTACTGAATTGACGTTTCAAAAACATGTCTACTCAAGTCAATCGGTTGATAAATGTTAAAGTTATTCAATGTTTACATACCGACATAAAAGACGGCGCACCCTGTATAACTCATATTATGACTACGTTAACATGATAAAAGAGTTTCTCATAAAAATTGGCGAATCGGTAAATTGATCGAAGTTACTGAATTTAGATGAAATTTATACCTGTTGTATTTATTCAGGTTCCCTTATGACTTAGACTTGAATTTATGAATTGGTGCTAGTATTGATATTATTTCTGCCTCCTTTCTTGGATCGCTCCAATTGGCAACTGATAACGTTTGCAGGATTTTTAATTTTTTATATTTAAATGCTGTGGAAATATATTAGGTGCGCAACTAAGTTCCCGCTGTTTTTTTTTTATGAAAATGCAACTCTATTGTTAAAAAATGTTTACAAATGATTCATTCAAAATGTTGCCCATCGCTAGCAACAACTTTTTCCCATCTTTCTGGCAGAGCTCGAATACCGTCACGGTAGAAGTGTTCGTCTTTTGAGGCTATCCACGAATCAAGCCATTTTGAGATTTCTTCATATGAGCTGAACTGCTGATTAGCCAGACCATGTGCCATCGAACGGAACAAGTAATAATCGGACGGCGCAATATCTGGGGAATATGGCGGGTGGGGTAGGACTTCCCATTTGGGCGTTTCTAAGTATTAGGTGCGGAGCTAAGTTCCCACTTTTTTTTTTTTTTTTATGAAAATGCAACTTTATTGTGAAAAAATGTTTACAAATGATTTATTCAAAATAATGCCCATCGCTAGCGACAACTTGTTCCCATCTTTCTGCCAGAGCTCGAATACCGTCACGGTAGAAGTGTTCGTCTTTTGAGGCTATCCACGAATCAAGTCATTTTGAGATGTCTTCATATGAGCTGAACTGCTGATTAGCCAGACCATGTGCCATCAAACGGAACAAGTAATAATCGGACGGCGCAATATCTGGGGAATATGGCGGGTGGGGTAGGACTTCCCATTTGAGCGTTTCTAAGTAGGTTTTAACGGGTTTGGCAACGTGAGGCCGAGCGTTGTCATGCTGTAGAATCACTTTTTCGTGTCTCTGCTCGTATTGTGGCCGCTTTTCGCGCAGTGCTTGGTTCAATCGCATCAATTGAGTTCGATACCGTTCCCCAGTGATGGTTTCGTTCGGTTTCAAGAGTCCCCATGATTTTGTTCTCTTTGGGTTGCTGTAATGAATCCATTTTTCATCACCCGTAACGATGCGATGAAGAAAACCCTCTTTGCCGCTGGAGCAGTTGTTCACAGGCGAAAAAACGACGCTCAACGTCTCTTGGCTTTAAATCATACGGAACCCAAGTTCCTTGTTTTTGAATCATTCCCAACGCATGCAATCGCTTGAAAATGGCTTGGCGGGTAACTCCCAATGCTGAAGCAAGCTCTTTTTGCGTTTGGCACGGATCCTCATCGAGCAATGCCTCCGATTCAGCGTCTTCGAAGGTTTTTGGCCTTCCTTCACGCGAACGGTCGTCAACATCAAAATCACCGTCTTTGAAGCGACGGAACCAATCACGGCATGTTGTTTCACTGAGAGCAGCATCTCCGTAAACTTTTTGGAGTTCTCGATGCGCTTCAGCCGCCGTTTTCTTCGAATGAAAGAAGAAAAGCAACACTTCCCGCAAATGACGATTATTTGGCACAAAATCAGACATTTTCACACAACCAAAAGTATATGACGCAAAAACAAAATCACTAATGTGTCAAAGCGGTTTGTTTACCATATGTCTAAGCTTGGTTCATGACGTTTTGGTTATGTCCCAATCGACCAGCACTTATTACTGGAGCGATCTCTTGAAAAACAGCGGGAACTTTGTTGCGCACCTAATAGATTCTCGGTTCAGCACCACGGGGTATCCGACAGCCTGTACTATCTTCTGTTTAAAAGTGAATTCACATCTTAACCAACAGGTAATCATATAACCTGTTTAAACTCTTGGTGCACGCCTCGTTCCTCGCGTGAACAAACAAGCCACTCAATAACAGACCAGTCTTAAATAGACCCTCCGAGGCTTATCAAATAAATCAACGTAGAACGAATGGCTTGGAAGCTTGAGGGTGTTCAATTCTATTTAACCCCTTCCTTTCCCGTCTTTCCATTCAGAATACGTAACGAAGGAAGAGTTAAAACGTTACAGTTTTTCTATTTTATGCGCGAAATAATTATAGATATATGTTCTTCCATGCATCCATAGCCGTAGATAATTAATCTGTAATTATTTTTTTTGGATTTTGACAATTCCACTACAACAGGGATTCACGTAGCTGCTGTCCACTGTCTAAATTTTAATCGATTCTATTCAGTGTGTTGGAAGAAAATAATCTCAAAAAATTCAATGGATGGTGTGTGTAAGTATGAGTGTTTCACCTCCCCTTAAGGGTCTCAATCGATGCGTAATCAATTAGTGGTGACGACTATCGTTATTAGATTATTCGGTGATCACTGAATTCCGAAAAAAAAACAACAAAAAAACCAATTTGCAGTCTAACCGAACGGAATACAGAACATAGTAAGACTGTGATCGGCCAAGAAATAGATGCAGCGCTAATGAATCACATTCTGCTTGATAAAATGTCTGAACCGGTTGTGCTGTACGAGGTCTTAATCAAAGCACAAGGGTGCAATAACATTTGGTAGACTATTTGCAACTATTATACCGGTCGACACGTCAATGGAATTGTACGGTCGATGGTATAATATTTAATACATTTATTTTTGGGGTCGTGTGCCAATAAGGAGTAGGAACTCGAGTAAACATAGTAAATACACTGTAGGTTTAAATAAAACAGATTCAACAGATTTAATATAATTAAATGACACGAGTTCAATTAATTATCGTAAGAATAATACAGTATTTTACATAATATTCGAGTTCTCGAATCTACACCCCGAGACATTACCGATTATATATTGGTTAAATATTGATAAGCTTGAACTCTCAACATTAGGCGCTGCGCTTAATTAGAATAGGTTGCATCGTCTAGAGCTGCTTCAGCATTCGCATTCCACGGTGTGGAATGGGCTGCGTGCTTACTGCACTTATAGTATACGTTAAAGTGGACCTGTGGTAACTTTAGTAGAAGTCACGTAACGTTTTTTTACCAGAGAAATACGTACTGGCGCGACCTTTTTGGCGCCGTTGTTTTGGCATTTTCGCACGAGGTCGTTTTAACTCCAGGACGTTCCAGCATCAGCGCAAATTGGTTCAACACCACGAATCGTGTGCCAATGATGAATCATGTGCTCGGTAACGTTAGCTGAGAATAATAATAGCAGAGGAGGTGCTCAGCACTCACACCACTATTCTACGCACCCCACTATTCCCCGCACATACCCGCGATGCCCAGCACAAACCCTACCATTCCACGTGCCCCACGATTCCGCGCACACACGCCGAGGTTCCCAACAGGCACCCTCTATTTAACGTGCCCCACTATTCCACGCACCACGCATCATTCCATTTTTGCATTCCAGCAAAAAATTAGTTTAAGTCGTGTGTGTGTGTGTCTTGTGAATTGTTTCGGTTTGTTTGGATTTGTTTGTCCTTGTGCTAAAAAGTCTCCGTGCCAAAACGTCCCTGCGCTAAAACGGTGGCGCCAAAACGTAACGTACCCTTTTTTTACGGTAAAAGTATGGTTAAATTACTGGTCACATTTACCGCTCGCGTTCATAGTCCTGTGCTTTCATGTACTATATCTTCTTTGGTTCATAGACTTACAAGACTATGCTTTGGTTACAACAGTGGAAACTACGATCATACATAAAGTCTTACTTAAAGTGGCGCTTATATGCTGACGTTAAATTAACCCCCTCCTTCTCAGAACAATATGTGGTAATGTACGTATTCTAAGCAGACAGTACACCGGTCAAAGATTCTAAGTACATTATTCGTGACTTACAATCAATCTTGAATTGATTAAGGCCCCCATTGAATGCAAATGGTTTACAAATTATTATCTTGCGGTTGACTTTTTGCGGTCATATAACCGTTTCTCGTAAAAATGACCGAATATGATTTTAACTTTTGTCGAAAAATTTGAAACCGTCAAGCGTTATAGTTAGTTTATTAAGAACCTATAAATGATTGCCCATCGATTAGACTTCTGAAGAACCTCAGTGCAATAGAAATTTTTTAAATCCGACCACATCACGCTGAATTTAGTTGTTATTTTTCGATAAAATCAGAATCCGTAAACGTTTTAATTAAGAGAACAAACGAACCCAATGTTATAAAAAAGGTAGAAAAAATCAAAATCGGCTGGCCAGATTTACGTATAACTTTAGGCACCGATGTTAAATATAAAGAGGGATGAGAACCCGGTCACAGTGTCCTCTCAACCAAATTTTTGGTATATTACTTGGTTCTCGTACCTAAATCAGTTGTAAATGCAGAACGCTATTAGTCGGATTTACGAAACAGCGGCGTAATGGGCCACTGAACAAGACTAGTGTATAGTCAGCAATAAAATCGTGTCAAAAACACATTTTACGAATTCAGAATGGCTACGTCTTATATCAAGGATGATCAGGGTAAGTATATTTATCGACGAGTGCATAAAGTCTCAGATCTTTTCCCGGGATATTTATAACCTCAATAATGTAAACAGTACTTCGTTTTTGAGGAATGAAATAATTTATTCCAATCTTTGAAAATATTGTAGCTTATTATACTATGGAGTAATAATTATGGTGTATTGTGACAATTAAACTTTTCAATTAAAGAAAAGCGATGTTAATCATGTGCTTTAAGTTATTTTATTTATTAACTTCGTACTCCAGGTGGAACTTTCATCCCAGCCAGTCAGCGCCCTGATGGTACCTGGCGAAAACCACGCAGAGTAAAAGATGGATACGTTCCTCAGGAAGAGATTCCACTGTAGGTTCCCCTTGACAATCCACCTATTTTTGACCCTTGGATGGTACACTGAATATTAGGGTGAAACTGAAGACATTTCATTTTTCTGTATGTTGGGTATTTTTCCTCCTACATGTTTAAGAATATATGTGAATTATAAAATGGTTTATAGCAACAATATGTTGATAATCAATGAACCAATTCGTTTATCGTATGTAGAGGAGAGAAATCTTATTCCAAGAAATATTCTGAATACATATAATTCTTGTCTGAATAACCATGGAATATGGTTTCTGTAATATAATTGGCAGATATAAAATCATTATATTTTAATCATAAAACTTTGTTACATCAATATATAATAGTATTTAAGTGGTATATTTTGCATACAATTTTTTTCCATATCAGTTTTCTCTATTGTTATCTTTAAGCGACAGAGTGATAGATGTACGGTTACCGTCTGACTTTGGCAGTTCCATGAGTTATGCAGCATTTGGTGCTGCCAATACTCCGATAGGTCTCTAATTGTATGTGCACAGGCTGGCACTTCTATTGGTGAGCGAACTGGATTTATCTTTTAAACCCTTAAGTATCAATGATGCATATATCGATAAATACGAGTATACGTGATATCATCCATCTGTCAGCACTCAAGACATTAAGATCTTCACAATCATACAGTTTAGTTATTTAGTGTAAACATTAAAACCTGGTTTACAATTACCTGATACTATCTGTATCAGCCAGAATTTTCAGTTTCCATATGCACTAGTGCGAATGTAAGGGCCAAATGGGAATGAAATAAATGAAAGTATGTAAAAGTACGTGTCGTGTCACGTTACAATGACGACATGGTGGTGGCATGGCACGGCACTGCGTGATGGCATTACGCACTTTTCTGCATCATTATTTCTATACCAAGCCAAAAGCACAGTGATGCTACATTGCCTCCACACAGGCAGCGGTGTGCTGTGCCAGCACAACAGCAGTCAATTGTTGAAGCAAAAAATTGCATTGTGGCAGATTTTTCTATCTGGACATTCCTTATCTGTTTAAATCAAATCAAATGGTTATTAGTCACTTAATTATTACATAGCATGACATTGACGTAAATTAAATCTATCTTCCTGACACACAAGGCGACACTTCCAGTGTCTGACCTTACCTTAAAAACCCCCGTACAGCCATCTGATGAGAATAAAGTGACAGCAAAACGTGAGGTATGCGCAAGCTCCAGTGTACCATGTAGGGAATCTCGTGTATACGATTTTGGGGTTAATAATTCTCGAAATTCATTATAGATACGAGAGTTTAGCGAAACAGTTTCTGAAAAGCAAGCCGGATCATCCACCCGGCGTATCCGCGCAGTACGTTGCTGCTCGAAAGGCGAAAAAGGAAGCCCAAGGAGGCAAATCAACGATACCCGGTATGCCGATACAGAACGTTGCGAAGAAGAAGAAAAGCAAGAACGCGTGTATAAATACAATAACAGAAGATTTAACGACAACTACCATATCCGATACGGCTGTGGCAACAATAAAAACCAAAAATACATCGAACCCGGGAAAACCACCACCTGCGTCCAGCAGAAAGCACACTTTGGGAACGTCTCACTTGAGCGAGAGCATGAAGAGGCTAAAGAATCTGAGAAAAAAAATACGAGAGATCGAGATTCTCGAACAAAAGATAAAGGACGGTTTAATACAAAATCCGGAGCCGGAGATGTTGGAGAAAGTATCGAGAAAAAAGGAAATTCAGGAAGAGATAAAATTGCTCGAATCGAATCAATGATGCGTGAATCGTTGGTACAACTGGGATTGTGCCATTTTCATCGACGAATCTTTATTGCCTTTAAAAAAATTTTTTAGTAAACTTTTCTCCCTTGATATCCCCAAAGTTAATAACGCCTGCGTATAAATATTATTTTTATTTCTGTATAAAAATTACTAAAGGATATCTCAAATTGTATATTTAGACATGGAGATTTTAAATAAATTATTCATTATATAAAAAAAGGAAATGATATCAGTCAATGTGTGTTCTTAATAGAATTTTATTCTCACTTGTGACAAAATATTCCCACACGTTACGAAATATACGAAAAACAGTAGAAAACTTGAACAGCTCTTTCATTGTTTTGTACATCTTATTGAAAGATTTTGAAGGATTTGTCTCATTTGACCGCTCAGCGATCTTAGTTTTCTAAGTATCTACCACCGCAAATTTGTTATCAATGATTGGGTGTTGTTGTATCAAGTTGTACGTTATAATGTTGCTATGCATAGCCGCCATTATACCAGCTGCGATTATTTTAATTTATAACCCACAACTGTTGGGATACAATGGCGAGAACAAGGAGGTAACGCCGGATACGAACGGAGGTAAGGTTTCTTCATCCTAAAATGAATCTACAATGTAATTACAATGATGTAATAACGATAAATAATCATACTCCAGTTCGATAAAGAAGATCGTCTGCAATCAACTTAACCGCAGTCGCGAGTCAGTCTCCAATGTAATGCTCCAATTCTGTGAACTCCTAGCATCTGATGTTAAGAAATTTGGCTTCCTTATTTACAATTGTTATGAATAAAAAACAATTAAAAGATATTAAAAATATAGAATCGAGTATGTACTTGGACGTGAAAAAAGCACTGGCTATACAGATAAAACAGTATTTCTAATGCTACTTCATCAAGATTACTGTCATACCGCCAGCAAATCTCAGTTTTGAAATGTGAAAATTGAGCATAAGAACAATTTTCGAAAGACTAGTCCACAACCTATATCGAAAAATTACATATTCCCAACGTATCCTGTATAGTGAAAGATTACGTGAATAACACAGCCCTGTGAAAAATGACTTTTTGTTGATATTCCAAAGTAAATGGTATCTACCTAACGGGCCTTAGGTATTGCGTGTTTATCGTAAGAATAACACTCAAAGTAACAATGAATTAAGAAACATTTTTAAATATTGTTTTAGTAAACAGACGAAATTTCTTTAATGAAAAAAATGGATATATTATTTCTATTTACCCATGTCAATAAATAGTATTGAAGGATGTTTCAATCTCTGAGCAGGGCTTACTAGTATTACTAACTATTGAATGCAAATGTTCATTATCATTGAGAATGCACGATGGCGGTGATTAATATTCAAATAGCAAAATAGCTATTTTTCGACAATAACCTTTTCGAAAGATAACAGAAGCCAATTAATCCTGTTTTTATTATCGACCGATGGTGTTAAAGAATTTTTTGCTTACATATGATTTCGACAAATGCAAATGCTTCAATAGCGCTCAGGTTCAGGATCT
The DNA here is from genome assembly GCA_963942595.1 of Cylloceria caligata. Taxonomy (NCBI): domain Eukaryota; kingdom Metazoa; phylum Arthropoda; class Insecta; order Hymenoptera; family Ichneumonidae; genus Cylloceria; species Cylloceria caligata. The sequence goes on along the minus strand of OZ012708.1, from coordinate 28,138,148 downwards.
GAGCAGATTTCGAGAGGGATTCGGAGGCTGTCAAAATATAAATATCATCAGGCAGAATACATTACTTTCTTCTAGAGTGGTAAATAATTACTTTTATGGAAGTTACTGCTGGCTTTTCAGGCGTGCTCTGCATTGAAGCGCCCTATTATTGATAAAAAAAAATAACTAACCTCTAATTCGGTAACAATAAATTTGGTATTCTAGATAGTAACATATGTCAACGATCTTGGTCTATTTTCACATCAAAACTACTCTGATTACATTTAAAAATGAAATCAGTATAAGCTAAGTCTATCTGGCTCCAGGATCCAGCACATTGGTTGTATTGAAGATCTGGTAGTGAAATTATTTTCATTAGTCGTTAAAATAAATTAATCTCGTATCATCAACTCAGAGAAAATGAGTTACCATCGAGGTGGTGGTAATAAGCCAAAAGGCTTTGGTTTCACAAGCTTTCAAATGTCTGGCACCAAGCGTAGTGGTGCTAATATTCCACCACCAGTGACAAACTCAGTTCTTAGCAAGCAAGGTTATCACACGATGAATTCAATCACAGAAAATGCATTAAATGCATGCTGGGGAGTACCTAAGAAACGGAGTAAGACCGAAGAAGAGTGAGTAGAAAAACTGATATGCACTATACGCAAAAGTGACTAAATAATAGAAAACCAATATCTTTGTTAGTAATGTTATTTATTTAAAATTAAACATTTTCAGATATTTTGAAGATGATGAAGATGCTCAAACTTCAACTTTGGAATATATTCCTGCACCAGGATCGCCAACTTACAATCTTATGAAGAAAAATGAGAAAAACCAAGACAGCGATAGTGAGGATGATACGTTGGATGCGTTTATGGCTGGCATTGAAGCCGAAGTTAAGAAAAATACAACCAAAACTCAGCATACCGAGGAGGTTCCTAAGGAGGAGAAGCCTAAAGGATTTAGAGCAGACATTGATGGCGAGGATGATGAAGAGAGCTATTATAGGTATTGTATCAACCATCAATGAATATCATTATTGACAAACACTTCCAATTACTAATCTGACAATATAAATAGTGAATATTTTTCCTCCAGTGACGATGATGATGATGATCATGATAATAATATTAATAATAATGATGATAATGAGAGGAAGGTCTGGGGCATCTTGTGGAGAACACGTAGCTCGTGGATGGAAGCATCATAAAATACCTTGATGCTGGAGAACCTTACCAATACCTTTGTGTGCCTCAGAATCTCTTGCAGGACACTGTGGCCGTCAAGTAGACTCGGTACGGCAGGTTAGGCAGCGGCTCAGGCTAATTTGGAATTCCGAATTGTCTGAGCGGAACAAGATAGCTGCCACCAATATGTTTGCCATCCCAATCCTCCTTTAAACCGCTGGAGTACGTTATATGGAGACGAGATGAGTTGCGCAAGCTGGATACCAGCACACGCAAGATGATGAACTTGCATAGAAGTTTACATCCCAGGGCCTCCGTTCCGCGCCTACACCTCATGCAACACGGGTGGAAGGCGTCGCTGGGTTTGGAATGTCTGCACAACCGCTTGAGCCTCGGTGTAGTATGCGATGTTATGAGAAGTTCGTGTCTACCCCTGCTTTTTTTGCACGAGCCTGACAACTCTGCAATTGCATTCCTCTACAGCGCAGCAAAATTTCTCGGCTTGGAGTTTAGTCTAAGCCGAGGTGGTAGAAAGTCGGTGGATTCCATAGCCGATCAGGAGCTGTTACGGCGTAAGAACACGATCAGGACTGCCGAGCCTGAACCCTGCTCGAGCAGCATGTTACCAAGCCCATACACCGTATGTTTTTCTGGCATATCGATGATATGGGCTTGGCGCGGCTGAACTTTGGGTTCTCACAATCAGCCGGGCTGATGTCTAAGACCGAAGGGTTCATTCTCACTTGCCAGGATGGCGTAATCCACACACGTCTACCTGAGCCAGGTGATGAGCATGCATGTCCCTGATACGAGTTGCAGGGCTCGCAAGAGACACTCATGCATATTCTTTCTCCAAACTCCACCTATGCGGTCGCTCAGGGTATCCATTGTTAGAACTCGGCTTCAACAGTGTTGTACTACCACCTTCGTCGCTCTTGCGGTGAGATGAGACGACGCTGTTGCCCTATGCCCTCGGAGATATTGAGTCCGGGGTGGGAAATAAATGCCTAGTTTACTGTAACTATTCGTTCCCCACTGACCTGATTAAATGATCTGAAAATAGCGCTCGTCAGTGCTGTCGCGGAGTCGGAGCCCTACAGGACTCGTCGGGCGTAATTGTGAATAATAATGGTAATACAATAATATTTACACCAAATTATTCGGAGTGATTTAAAATAAATTACAATTCCTGAATATAATTTTTTATTAGAATAGTAATTTCAATCAGACTTTATTAGAGCGGTTCTATCCTGTGGAATGGCCGATCGCTGGTTCTGACCTGGCATATTTTCGCATTACAATTCTGTGAATTCTCGATATCCTTGCAATCGGTGCCAACTAAATTTCATTTGGGTGAGAGTTTCATTGAAATTCTTGGTATTTTCAAATTTTTATAAAAATATCTCTAATTTACGTACGATATGAGGGTATTCACCTTTCTTCACTAATGTAAAGAATGTGGCATATTGCAAATTGTAGCAAAATGTGATTGCAACAAACTATAATAAATAGAATTTTGATTCCAAATAGTTTTACTTTATAAAAATCTAAGAAGAATTTAATAATTTCCGAAATCATTTTAGCTAACTAATTATTTTTTCGTATAATTACGTTTTCTTCCATGTTCGCAAACGTACTTTCACCTTCATTTCCTTGTCAATTAATATCCAGGCGCCAGTACTTCTCTGTCAAAGAATTGTTACAGAAGATTACGATGCTTAGGAGACGTCTTCCGACTGTATTGAGGATAGTAATTAAATCACTTTAATTTTAATAATTAGCTAAATGATTTCAAAAATGATTGTCTTCTTTTATTTATTTTTACTAACAAAAACTTTTTGAAATCACACTCCCTGCTGTTATAGTATGTTACAGACAGGAGTTTTATTTTTATATTTAAATTTATGTTCTATTTCATGCTCTTTGAAGCTAATTTAATGTTACTTGCTCCAGTATTTCTCGTATTTGCTCTATTTATTGAATCAAATGAATTGAATGTTTGATATAAAATTTGGAAAATATCGATAAAGGTGTTAAAATTGTTACACCAAATTGGATTTTGGATTTCATTATCTCTCTTATTTACAAAATATGCCTGTGAATTTCTAGCTCCATTTATGCGGAACCGAAAATTGATCAATATAGTTCCTCATAGAGGTGGCTTCGCAAAAGGTTAAAAATAATGAGGAAGCAATGTCCAAGGCTTAACTTTCCAGACTTTTTTAAAACATAAGGATCATCGCTTATCGAAATCGAATTGTTTTTAAGAAGGGAAACAAAATACGTTGGGCTTTCGAAATTTTGGTCTTTCTGAATTTTGCCGTGTTGCTCCCCAAACTGTAGGAAAATATATATTTTCGACCATTTCATTTTCGAACGGTCGCAACTTGAAACTGTTTACCTTTTCTAACATTTGAGAGCTTTTGTCATTCGAAACTTCGACACCCCCCCACCCCACCCCTCCCCAATTTTCCTAACATCTCCAGTATATTTATATTAATTCATTTTTTTAAAACTCTTAAGGTACATGGAAGAAAATCCAAATGCTGGACTGCATCAAGAAGAATCCGATCAAGAGGTCGATTACGACGATGATGGAAATCCAATAGCTCCATCAAAGAAAAAGGATATAGATCCCCTGCCGCCGATTGATCACAGTGAAATAAAATACGAGCCTTTTGAAAAGAATTTTTACAATGTTCACGAAGAGATCTCGGGTTTGAGAAAATATCAAGTGGAAGAATTAAGACAAACTTTGGGTATTAAGGTATCAGGAGCTGCGGCTCCGAATCCAATTACGAGCTTCGGTCACTTTGGTTTCGATGACGCATTGATAAAGTCTATCCGAAAGAACGAGTATACGCAACCAACACCGATTCAAGCTCAGTCGGTGCCCGCTGCTCTGAGCGGTCGAGATATGATTGGAATAGCGAAGACTGGTAGCGGTAAAACCGCCGCATTCATATGGCCGATGTTGGTTCACATAATGGATCAGAAAGAGTTGAAACCCGGCGATGGACCAATTGGCTTGATTCTAGCGCCCACAAGAGAATTATCCCAACAGGTAACCGAACATGATTATTCCTATAAAAGCGGTCATATGTAGCGTGTGCTCATAACCATTACCAAAGAATATATGAAACATATTCTTTGACACTACGTTTTGCGTTTTGATATGATAGGACGAAATTAACGGGAGGGTAAAAGTAACTGAGCGTAAATAAACCGATTGTTAGACGTATGGTACGTATATAATATTTTTCTCGAGGATGGCCTAATAAAATCAGTAAAAAGTGAAGCTATCTTCGTAATTAATAGATACAGCCGGTCCCATTTTTACAGTTACATTGCACCAAAACGTCTTAAAAAAAATTTTTGTTAGAATTTCCTTCAGGATATGTTGAGTTTTGCCGTCCCTAAAGAAAAGAGGTCAAATTATCATCGGAATTATGACGCAACATATATGGCGCCATGGGGTTCATGGATGAATAAATAACTCAGAAGGCAAATAACCTCTTCAAACCTTTGAAGTTAAACATTTTTTGCAGATAACTGTTCCGTATGGATGCATATTTTAGCGCTTAATTGCATTTGTATAAATTTCTGAACGATAGAAATTTAGAAATTTTTTTTTATTATTCCCAACGACGACCCTGATAAAAAAAGACTTGCCAAGTTCTAGTAAATACTGGTAAAGATATAAATTGTTAATATATCGTACAGTAAAATAGTGTATTATTAATAATATTGGACAACGGATCGTCAATGTTGTTTTCTTCCTCCCATAAATCATCAAAGCTTCCAAGTAGCCTTCACTCTGTATATAAAAAAAGGATGAAGTTTGGATCTCATGGCATTTTCAAGAAAACAGTAGGCAAATGACTTATCACAAACAAGTATAAAAAAGGCCATTACCAACAGAATTTAATAAAAAGCGTATAAAATTATTTATTTCAAATAATAATAACAAAAGCCATTATGAATCAACAGATTTATCAAGAAGCAAAGAAATTTGGGAAGGTATACAACATTCAAGTATGCTGCTGTTATGGAGGTGGCAGCAAGTGGGAACAGAGCAAAGCCCTGGAGGGTGGTGCTGAAATAGTCGTCGCCACACCCGGGCGTATGATTGACCTCGTTAAAATTAAAGCTACGAACCTCAGTAGAGTCACGTTTTTAGTACTGGACGAAGCCGACAGAATGTTTGATATGGGTTTCGGTAAGAAGATTTGTCTGTCAAAGCTGTCGTCAACCTACGATAAAGATTGTTGGTAATAATAATATCGAATTTTTTTTTCCTAGAGCCCCAAGTTCGATCGATATGCAACCATGTGAGGCCTGATCGGCAGACATTGCTCTTTAGTGCAACATTCAAGAAACGAATTGAGAAACTCGCTCGGGACGTATTGACAGATCCTGTCAGAATCGTTCATGGGGATGTGGGCGAAGCAAATACGGACGTAACACAATATGTCATGATATTTCACAATAATCCTGTTGGCAAGTGGTCATGGTTGTTGCACAATATAGTCGAATATTTAAGTGCTGGTAGCTTGTTAATATTCGTAACTAAAAAGGTACAGTAGGCCCGCTCACTGTAACCCAGATAAAAAATGGGTTTATATTCAAATCGTCTCTTGATACAGTTAAACGCAGAAGAATTGGCGAATAACCTCAAACTTAAGGAGTTCGATGTAATGCTTTTGCATGGCGACATGGATCAAATTGAAAGAAATAAAGTCATCACGGCTTTTAAGCGGCAAGAAGTTAGCATTCTTGTGGCAACCGACGTAGCAGGTAAAGACTACTTTGCGAGCTATGACTTAACCCTATGCTACAATTTCATTTTCTTAAGCGTATTCCCATTTTAGTATTTTCTAAAACTTTAACATGAGAAATAATTGGAAATGTAAAAATTACAGTAACAGCATTTGTTTTAATTTAAACACATTACGTGGTTGCGATTTGTGCACAATCCGTCGCGATTATTGCAGTAAATGGAATGATGTATTTTTTTATCAAATTCTATTGTACCGGTCAAATATCAATTGCAGTTCCTGTATTTTTTCATGATGCTTTCTTAAATGGGACATGTGTAACGAAAGTGTTCTCACTTTTCAGTCATTCTGATTCACTGTTGCTCCCAGTAAGACACAAGTAGCCTTAAATTACGCACGAGCTGCGAATCGTGCTAGTATTAAAACATGCGTAAATAATATAAGCCCAAGTTTCACACTAGCAAATCAAAGGAGTGTGACTAGTATGAATTTGCAGCCCGTGGTCTCGACATCCCGCACATAAGGACAGTCGTGAATTATGACGTGGCGCGCGATATAGATACGCACACACATCGGGTCGGTAGAACGGGTCGTGCCGGAGAAAAAGGCACGGCGTACACCCTGGTAACCGAAAAGGATAAAGAGTTTGCCGGACATTTGGTGAGAAACCTCGAGGGTGCTAACCAGGAAGTTTCCAAGGATTTGCTGGATTTAGCGATGCAGAGTGCTTGGTTCCGCAAATCGAGATTCAAAGGTGGCAAGGGTAAAAGCTTGAATGTAGGAGGTGCCGGTCTCGGTTTTAGGGGACGCGCGGAAGTACTAGCGGCTCAGGTATCTGTATTTTTCTTTTTTCGGATCTTTCTTGCTGCTTGCGTTACGATTTTGTTGGCTAACTATTATCGTACGATAATTTAAGATCGGTGGACCGTCCTCGCAACCACATAAAGATATAAATGAGGTGGTGAAAAAGTTAGAAAGGCAGGGTCCGGGCAGCGACCGCCTTTCGGCTATGAAAGCCGCATTTAGAAGCCAGTACAGCTCGCAGGTAAAAATGACTTCTTAAAATCGAATGCTAGTTAAATCATAGTATAAATGTGAAAGCCTTTGAACTGAAAACCACGTTCTAGTTCCGCGCATCTTCTGATCATACGTGGGAACAAACCATTCAACCAGCTTCGGTAATAATGCCTCCACCACCTGTACCTGGGTCAATATTTCCGGAGGAGACAGTAGAGATACTGGAAAGCTCAAACTCCAGCGCCTCGAGCTCCGACAAGAATGAGCGAAAGAGAGTGAGAAAGAGTAGATGGGAGTGATGGAAAGGCCCCAACTACAAAAATAAGTGTGTGTACTCTTGATCTTGAACGTATTAATAATTGCACAATTGATTTGCTTTATGTCGTAATAAAACTTAACTTTATTACACTGTAAATCTTTTAATTTTCTTCACGATAAATCATTCAAATATATACCGATTATTTTTAACCTCATCGTTTTTATTTGTCATATTCATTAAGACGTGTACTATACATTGAAATAACTTATTTACATAAACAATATTAGCATAGCCCTTATACGTATTGTAACGTGACAAAAATAACAGCCAATGAAATGATACATCGTCCTCACTTAAGAGTCATCGAGCACACGTGACCAACTCAGAATCGAGGGTAGCGCCTCTCGCGGAAAAAATACACATTGTAGCTAGCGCCGCTTGTGGCAAGTGTGTCAACCAAGGCATCCAGCGAAAAGTAACAGTTATGGGTATTGCAGGATGTAAGGATTTCAGTGGCGGGCCATGGAACATGTGGGCCCTGGTCGCCCTGATTGATCCTCCAACCAGAGCTGCCAGAAAGCGGCCGCAGCAGCACGACGCACACAAGCGCACGCCCGTGTACGTGTGACCGCCCGAGCTCGTGGAGCATCGGACAATAGAAGGAGACAGATATATGACTGTCTGTCTCTTTCGGGCTGCTCGCGCTGCTACTGCTGCTAGTGCTCGGGCTGTCGCGCGATACATTCTCGACTGAGACGAGCGCGTAACGTATGTTAATTTGCGGTCGATGATAATTCGAATCCACGCAGTGACACATTTTTTTTTTCACTAATTATTGCATTTTACGATTAATTAATTATTGTTATTTTATATTTTACATAATTTTGCTATTTCTTGTTTTATTACGTATGTGATACGGGCCATGTTATACCTCATAAAAACCGTATCAGTACTATTGCTGCAAAGAATGGACTATAAAATGTAATGGTTGCTTAAAAAATTTGACACAACGAGAACTCGAACTGTCATCGGCCGTGGATGAGAGATATAACGCGCACGCTTCACTGATTATCGTTGTTAAGCTGCATTAGCAAATTAAGATACCCAAATTTGATTCAAAGCTTCTGAAAACTAAAAATATGACAGTTAATCCATCTAACCGCGTTAACGATTGTTGGAAGAACTACCAAAAAAACGCAATCCATTCTTGGCCAACGTGTACGTTATTTTCTTCTTTAGTATATATATTTTTTTACAATATATGTGCAGAATGTACATAGAAGCGAAGTTTGCCGAAGTAACGCAGTTGACTTCGTTGTAATTCAGTCCAATACTTGACTGAATTATTATCTTAAACGACCCAACGATAATTGATCGTTCGTTTTAAGTTGTGCTGTTTGCATTTATTTGAAAAGGATAACGGTGAGTCTATATACATTTTTTTTTTTTCTCTTGAAAAGTATATTAATAAGCCATTCATAAACATTGAGAATACTTTAAATTTCCTTTTGTTTACAATAAGTTAACAAAAAAGGTTTATCGAGTTTTATGGAATTTTTACTTGACATGTGTCGCTGCAAGATTGTCTTCCACATATCGTCGAAATTAAATTTAGAAATGATCTTTGCAGTAAAATTGACAGGTAACGCAAATTGCTGTTCTTATTCATTCTTCATCAAAGCCACCAGTACAGTTCTCGTTATGTATGATAGTAACAATATTGAAAAAGGAGATCTATTTTCATATTTGACAGTTCAATTCATGGTATCAACTTTACTACAATCTTTCACGTTTATATTGATCAATTTTACAAGTTGCGAATATTTATTGTCTCAGGATCTGCGTATCAAATGAAACATTTTAATTATGTTTTGTTCCACAGATGTGTAAAGTTTTATCAATAAAAACAGAATTTTCTTCTTTCAGGTTCATGAACGACATGTTTATTTTTAACCACATAAAATCCTGTTTTATTACTATTTCGCTGAAACAAATTGCAAAATAGTAAAACAATGATCTGAAATATATTGAAAATAAAAGATTAATTTATCCTTGAGGAGCTTCCCTGACAAAAAGAAAAGTAATTACGATAAACAAAAGTGTACGAAGTATATTTTTTCAAAAAATAGTTTTAGAGTCAAATTTCATAAGCCAAAAATCATAAGCTGTCAGGCGTTCTAAAGATAAAACTCAAGCAGGAATATTTCTATTTCAAAAACAAAGTATAATAGAAAAATGTTGCTATCATATCAGTCAAATTTTCCTTCAGGCACCCAGCCACTTTGTAAGCCATTTTTAGAAAAAATACACAGAACAAACATTAAACGTATACCCAAGGAATACCTAAGAAACACTTAACTGTCAAAATTATATTATTTGAAGTCAAAATGATGTCATATAGACTGCGATGTATTCCTTGGGTATATGCACTGTTGACATAAAGTGTATGGAAATCTATTTAAACAATTAATTCTCCTTGCAGAAGTTGAGTTTTCGTGATTAAGCTGTGCATACTAAAAGTAAGAAAATTCCATAAACATTAAGTTCTACAAAGAATATCGTTACTTGGAAGGAATATATATTAAAAGAGCTTATAGAATATACAATATGTACTCTAATTTAGAAAATGCAAATGTTTCTCGGTGTACATTGCATTACAGTCTGTGGCATAAAAGCATGGGCAATATTGATGAGAAATGACAAACAGATTATTATAACATATTTGCACGCCAGTATCTCAATTTAAATATAAATGTACAGAATAACTATTCCGGCTAGTACTTTTTTATGACATTTATAGATTAGTATTTTTCAGGACTTTGTATATCCACACACAATAATACTGCTGAAATATATACTTAAAGAATTGTTTCACTTCTAAACCATTTTTTCATGGTTCACACAAGCATTATAAATTATATAATACGTCTTATAAATATTAAAAATATTTCAAGAAAAATTCAAAAAACTGTTCCTAACAAGAAATATCATATTTTAAAATGCAATAATGTGATGAAAAAACTACATGGAACAATTTGTTATATAGCACTTTTTAATTGAACGTTTCTCAATCGTTTTTTTTTAAATAGCTTATTTTGAAATAAATATTTTCCCTCATAAAAGTGAACATTATATGAAATAAAATCAGGAATATTCTTAAAAAAATGATAATTTATAAATGTGATGTTTAATTAATCTTTTTCGACAACTGCTTTGTAAGTAAGAGGAAATTGGAAGAATTCTCTATGTTTATAAACAATTATTGAGATATTTTTAGCGAATAAAATGTATATCGTCATCGTTATTGTTATCCTTTTAAAACGTTAATACGGACACTACGAATACAACAACATACAAATGAACGATAATTGTTGCATTGCCTAGGATATTAAATATTCTATCGATTATTGGACCGCATCACGGAATAAACTCTATTACTTCGACAATACTTCGCTTCAATGCAGAGATGCATGCGACATAATGCACATAAAAAGTATTATGTTTGTTGTTGATGCTGATATGTTGCCAGTGCGCGTTTGTAACGTTCATGTCGTAGTGAGTAAGCATTTTATCAAGACGATACATCGAATATATAATATTATCTGCATGAACAATAGAAGTTGAAGAGTTAATTAAAAAAAGAGGATCTGTTCGCACTGTCGCTTAGCACAACTTACAAGAATCAACGTAGAAATGTGTCATTCATTACTTTTGTATAGATAATTCTTATTGTCACCCAATCCGCAATTTGTGCATTGGTGTTTCTTCAAGAAACAAGATTTTTCATAAGAAGACGGATAACTACGCAAAAATGAAGACTGCAACAACCTGCACGCAGATTATATGAAATGTAGTTTGCACATACAGTTCATAATGTAAGACAGAGAGGCCAACATCAAGATACATTACAGATACATACATATTGTACGTGAGGATATACACTATTTTTGGTGCGATTTCATTTATTGTAGCACTTTTGTCAAGCAAAACAGCTGCATAATCTCATTGGATGTATGTGACAAGAAAATAAATAGCATAAGAAAGAACCATGAAGAATTATGCATATATATCCTACGATAAACTTGCACAAAAATCGCATGCAACGTTATACAAACATCCAAGGAAACAACTTCGAGAAAACATGGAACAACCTTAGGACTACGTGATTGCTATGAAAAGAAGCACGACGTTTCATTCAAGAAATAAGGGACACCCTATTATTGTCATCCATAGACACTCGAATATAACTAAATCGAGCAACGTGAAGTGTATAGATTTCGTAACGTTTAGTGACATACATTTATGCTAAAAAGATATTGGCTAAAAAGATATTCAATTTTTTCATAAATCAAATGTTTACATATAAAACGAAATATTAAAAATCGCAATCTTCAACTTTTCTCTTAGTTGCAATGCATATCATGCGAAAATGTTTTCAATAAGAATGTGCAATAAACGCTACTTTTTGTATGAGAAGAATCTCCTATTTCATAATGTGCAGTCTTATGAGGAAAAAGCGTAATTATAAAAACACTAAACAATACAAACTTAGTTTTTAAAAATGCTTTTTGAGAATTGTTAATTTTTCTCATATATGAAAACGTACACAAATATGATATTTCTTGCTGGAAACAGCATTTGATTACATGTATCAAAAAATATTTAAAGCAAAAAAGAATAATTGCCGAAGCACACACATACACCTAAAAACTAGGTATGACGTCCGAGTTGGACCAGTGTGTACATGATTTTTGCAACCGACGTTTCGTGAAGATTTCTTTTTACTTTACTTATTCAGGTTGATCCTAATTCAGATAAAGTGAATTGACATATTCACAAAACGCATCGGATTATAAATCAATAACATGACTTCAACCCACATGTCTAACCTAGTGATGCAATTTATTTACCACAAAGAAACCACAAATTCACCGCGAAAGTGTTTGATACAAACATAACAAATTTTCTGGAAACCAAAAATAAAAAACTATTTATTTTGCACGGATTATTAAGCGTAATGAATAAATGCATAGTGATACGTGTTAAATAAATTGTATTTCATCTCCGTTGTCTTCAGTCAATTTTATTAATGTAATGTGTTTCGCTAATCTGGTGCTTAATGTCCTGTTATTACTTAAAGTATCATGTTAGATATAGTACGTGAAGTATGAACGCTTTATTCAATGTTAGTAATGAGAACTCTATCGTGCTCTTGCATAACTTTCGCGTTTCTATGAACTAACGTAAGAAAATATTAAATAATTGTTTGTTTCATTTATTGATACTTGAATATATTCCAGTTCAATGTATATATATACATTACAATTTCCAGCGAACATCAAATAAGAGTAATAGCATCAATGTCATACTTTCCTATTCGATAATGTGATGTTACATATACGTTATAATCACAACGTTATACGTGATACTTATATACGTTATATTTACACTGTTGAGTAGGAAATTAAAAGATTGGTGTTCTATTACTGTTAGTTAGTCTTTGTTAGGTTGTACTTAGTCGTTTTTTTAGTCGTATTTTCTTCATTATAATTAACAATTATTAATATTTTCTTGATGATGGAAGAAACCACCACCTTCTCGCGGTTTGCGTCGAGCAACAACATGTACGTCGTACATTTATGCGATATTATAATAACAAACACATGTATATAATTAAAAAGAAAATAACGTTGCTTTCATTTAATTCGTGTTAATAAATTATTAAGTATATTGCCAAATATATATATATACTAAAGAAGAAAATAACGTACACGTTGGCCAAGAGTGGATTACGTTCTTTTGGTAATTCTTCCAACAATCGTTAACGCGGTTGGTTGGATTAACTGTTATATTTTTAGTTTTCAGAAGCTTTGAATCAAATTTGTGTATCTTAATTTGCTAATGCAGCTTAACAACGATAATCAGTGAAGCGTGCGCGTTATATCTCTCATCCGCGGCCGATGACAGTTCGAGTTCTCGTTGTGCCATATTTTTTAAGCAACCATTACATTTTATAGTCCATTCTTTGCAGCAATAGTACTGATACGGTTTTTATGAGGTATAACATGGCCCGTATCACATACGTAATAAAACAAGAAATAGCAAAATTATGTAAAATATAAAATAACAATAATTAATTCATCGTAAAATGCAATAATTAGTGAAAAAAAAATTTGTCACTGCGTGGATTCGAATTATCATCGACCGCAAATTAACATACGTTAAACGCTCGTCTCAGTCAGAGTTAAATGTATCGCGCGACAGCCCGAGCACTAGCAGCAGTAGCAGCGCGAGCAGCCCGAGCCGAGCGAGAGCGAAAGAGACAGACAGTCATATATCTGTCTTCTTCTATTGTCCGATGCTCCACGAGCTCGGGCGGTCACACGTACACGGGCGTGCGCTTGCGTGCGTCGTGCTGCTGCGGCCGCTTTCTGGCAGCTCTGCCTCCAACTCCCAAGTATCGTTGGTTCTGCGCCGAGTCGTATCCCACCGATCCATGTGGCCGGGTACAGTAAATAAACTTTCAATCGAGAGACCAACATAGATTCTACAGCAACATTGAGTCAGAATAAAAAAATGTCTTGTCTCGGGGCCCGCTTTACGCTTATGCCTTCACGCCCGCTTATCCGCTTATACCGACAACCGTGAATCGCGAATCTACCGTCAGGAGCTGGAACTAGCAATTAGATAGCATAGACTGCAATATGGCCGCGAACACGACTTTGATATATCCGTTCGTACTTTTCGGATTATCGCTTGGATTTGCAATGAAACAAGTTAGAATTTTTTTGTTTAAGTGCAGTGCAGTGGTAAGATTTGCGGTCTGGTCCAGTCAAGTGTAGCAGATATGCGTGAAAATTGTAGTTAAATGAATTAATGAGTTCGCGAGAAAAGCGTCATGGCTAACGACAGCTGCCACGAATTTTCGATAATTTATTGTGTCTATGCGAAAAAAATTGCATGGAGAGACGGACCAGACCGCAAATCATAATAAATGAAAGAATTCATTTTTAATGTTTTTTATATAATACTATTGTATTTTCGACGAAATCCGAAAACTACGAAATCGTAGTTTGCTATTTGGCCACTTGGCGCTTCGTATGCCCTCGCTCGATGACTCTTAAGTAAATAACGTACACGTTGGCCAAGAATGGATTGCGTTCTTTTGGTAGTTCTTCCAACAATCGTTAACGCGGTTAGTTGGATTAACTATCATATTTTTAGTTTTCAGAAGCTTTGAATCAAATTTGGGTATCTTAATTTGCTAATGTAGCTTAACAACGATAATCAGTGAAGCGTGCGCGTTATATCTCTCATCCGCGGCCGATGACAGTTCGATTTCTCGTTGTGTCAAATTTTTTAAGCAACCATTACATTTTATAGTGCATTCTTTGCAGCAATAGTACTGATACGGTTTTTATGAGGTATAACATGGCCCGTACCACATACGTAATAAAACAAGAAATAGCAAAATTATGTAATATATAAATAACAATAATTAATTAATCGTAAAATGCAATAATTACTGAAAAAAAAATTTGTCACTGCGCGGATTTGAATTATCATCGACCGCAAATTAACATACGTTAAACGCTCGTCTCAGTCAGAGTTAAATGTATCGCGCGACAGCCCGAGCACTAGCAGCAGTAGCAGCGCGAGCAGCCCGAGCCGAGCGAGAGCGAAAGAGACAGACAGTCATATATCTGTCTCCTTCTATTGTCCGATGCTCCACGAGTTCGGGCGGTCACACGTACACGGGTGTGCGCTTGTGTGCGTCGTGCTGCTGCGGCCGCTTTCTGGCAGCTCTGGTTGGAGGATCAATCAGGGCGACCAGGGCCCACATGTGCCACGGCCCACCACTGAAATCCTTACATCCTGCAATACCGATAACTGTTACTTTTCGCTGGATGCCTTGGTTGACACACTTGCCATAAGCGGCGCTAGCTACAATGTGTATTTTTTCCGCGAGAGGCGCTACCCTCGATTCTGAGTTGGTCACGTGTGCTCGATGACTCTTAACAGTTCCAAAATGATCTTGCAGGGGTGCACTATACTCTAACAGAGCGATAACCAATTGTTTTTCTTATTATTATTATTTTATTTATCATGTATGACTGACCGAGAGCGTGAGAGAGAGAGAGAAGACGACGCATTGCAATCGCCAGGATTTCCATGTCAGCTTCAGGACCTCGGGTCACTATATGTCACTCGAGTGGATATATCTGTCATACCTGTCTTACCATCGAGATATTGAGCAGTCCCGCTCGATAACCACCTGTTACGGTTACCAAGGGTGGCTTACTTACCGGACCTGGCTACGCATCTGTATTGTCGATCCTAATTTATGCGGCGTCTAGGCGAGGCGCTAGTCGCGATCATTTGTGGGGAAAGGATGACCCAACACTGGACTTGTCCAGACTTCGCTGGTCGTTCGTAATTCGTCCCACTTTATTCAAGATTGCTAAGATACATAAATCTTTCGCGGTACGCTTATCGCGTGGCCTTAACCTGTCTATCGGAAAACGGAAGTAGTAGAAAAACAGTTCTCTACAAACGGGTGTTTTACCAACTACATAAACATTGTCTATATATCACACTGCCTGAATCGGCGTAACGTGTATCGGGCATTTAGACTGCCCTGTCGGTAGGTAGGGTGTGACTTTAACTACGCGTCGCCACACATTTAGCGACAGCAATGCCTTCAATCAGCACGATTTCGGATCGTTAGGAGGGGATCGTAGTCCGCAAGCACGCGTGACGGGAGTCGGCAGGTACATAGGGCTTTTTCCCGGTTACTGTCAAGCGAGGAGGATGTACTCACCAAGCGTATCACTATCCCACTTTACTGTTTTGTCACTTATCCACCATACGTTACGACACTATACCATCTCCACTGCCGAGGAGGAATAAGGAGAGCCAGGTAAGAGACTGAAAGAGAGCTTTCGAGGCGGTTTTTCGTTGAACTAACGAGCGTTGCTGAGAACATCGTCGCTTCTTCATCCCGGTGAGCAATCTTCTCTTCGCGATTTTTTATCGTTTTCTTTTGAATTTGTGAAATTTGTTGTTAGAGCTTGGTCGTACCTGTGATGAGCTGGTATCGTGCGCAGAATGTAGTTATCGTTCGGGACTGAGTATTGTGGTACCGTCCGCGTCTTTTGTTAAATTGAGCGTCGAGTAAGGTAAAGGCACCAGTAGTTGACCGTGCACTACTAGTTGACCATTTTGACATTTAACAGCCATTAACAAGGTCCCAACTGACAATAGCTTCTAGAACAAAGAATATTTTGACTGGTGCTGGTCTCTTTGGCCATGGTTAGAAGCACTAAATGTGCAGTGCATTGTGGGTAAGAATGGCTACCGTTTGTTTACAGAAGTGTCAGTGGTCTGGTGGTCTGACGTGAATTTGGTAGTATTTTGCCTAAGAACAGCTGTGTGGTGTTATTAAAGGAAAACGCCTTTAACGAAGGATAATGGGTAAGTAGTTGATTGGATTTATTCTTATAATGTTTTATCTGCAATAAATCATGGGTTTCTGATGTCATAACATTGCTCTGGCCATATTGTGGAGGTGGTCAACTACTAAATCCACAATTCACGATTGCTCTAGAGTTTGACCGTGGTGGTCAATTACTAAATAAATGGACTCTTTCATAATTTACTTTTTTATACACATTTTCCTGGTTCCTAGGTGTAGGGAAGAGCTTGTCTCTGACTATCTTGTTCATAGAGCGTCTTGTTTCAGTAGTTGACCGCATGGTCAATTACTGACACAAGCTATGGTCAACTTTTGACACATAATTTTTTTACATTTAATTATTAGGTGGAGTGGGTTAAACGCTGTGAGTGCTAGAAATTTTTTATTTGTCCTTAAAGCGCTAGTGATTTGGGTTGTATTGGTTGGTTTATTTTTACCTTTAAAATAAATTTACCTATTTTGTTGTTCTTCTTCCATCTGGTCAACTACTGGTACAACACAAGGTCAACTACTAATTTTTTCATTTTTGTTGATGGTCAACTACTGGCTTCATTAGCGAGTGGACTAATTGTTATTTTATTTATCTTACAGGTTTATTTTTTTTGGAAAAATAGTACTTATTCCTTAACTTAGAATTAGTACTTGGTTGTTTTAAACATTCATCTCCTTGTTTTAAGATAATTTAAGGTGCACACACACTACAACTGTCTAGCAGCTCTCTTAAACGGTCAACTACTGGTGTCTTTACCTTATGTTTTGACGGTTTTGCGTTGATCAGTGCACTCGGTGTAGAGTCTTGGTACATCAGTATTCTTGGAGTTTAGGGCCGGGGAAAAGTCGTTTTATGTTTTATATTTCTTGCTTAATATAAAGTCACGTACGTGTTAGTACGTCTTCCCGTTATGCGTTTGGTTGAGTGGGATTGGTACGATATAGACCGCGTCGCGAATCTTTCTTAATTATTGACGGTTACCCAATTATTTATTTATTGAACTTCATTTTATTTATTCTATTTATTGTTGGAGATTCGTGTAGTACGTGATCCACCGTTATCCCGGACGGATTGTTGGTTTTGTGAGTTAAGTCGCAGCGCGCCGCTTTGGTGTGCATCGGGCTTTAGGGGTTAGTACGTGTGGGCCGTATCTCGTCGTTCATTCATACCTCATATGTTATTAATATTCTGTCATATATTATTTTATTATGTTATTCATTATATTATTTGCTTTATTAGAACGATCGCGCTGATATCAGCTTTGAGTACGTGACCTTCCGTCGTTCCGTATCTTGTACGTTTGTGTGAGGGATTGGTATGGTCCGAGGCGTATCTCGCGGTATTAGTCTTTTCTGTTGGTTTCAAAATAGTTATTTGTGTGATGTTTCGTCAAGCGTACGACCACCGTCATTCCGGGTGATTTGTCGGTTGTGAGAGTGAAGGATAATGGACAGAAATCCCATTAAAAACTAATCGGTTTTATCGTGGTTTTTTGTCCGTTTAATCGTTTACAATGGGATTTTTTAAGCATGGTAGGCCGTTACGCAAGCTCACCAAGAAATCTTATTGTATTTTATTTGAATTTCTGTTGTCTTAAATTGCTTGGGAATTGTGAAAGTGTTGAAGTCCTGGTGTGTGTGAGAGAGCAGGAGCATGTGCCGCGCCGTCTTTTATTTTATCTTTCACTGGGGGAGTAATTAAGTCAGTTTAATTGTAAACAAACCCAAATATATTTTACAGGACATTTCTTTTTATTATTTTTATTGTGGTATTTTGCCAAGTAAAGAGCTACTTTATTTAATCGAATAAATAATTCGCCACTCCGGTGTATTTGTGAGTTTCGTAGTAACTGTGTTAATTGTATTTATTTATCGAAACCTCGAGAAGTCGGACCACCCACTCTACCTCGAATAGCTGCAGTTAGCCTGGGCTGAGTCCCGCCTTGACCATCGTTATTTTTAAACAATTGGTCGGAACTGACGACACGTCAATATATCTATTAATATACACGGCCGCTAATTGAATATTAATTCTTTGTAACAGTATGGAGACGGGTAACTCAGTAGAGGCGAGTTCCAAGGTCCACCACCACAGGGAAAAACGCAGAGGTTGAAAATCCACGACATGGGGAATAAAGACGATTCGGTCCAGAAATCATTCCACACACGATAAATCATTTCTATGCCGATAATTGAATGAACTCTATTTTTCAGGCACTTGCTCTTTTAAAAAGGGGTTTACTATATTCGCCTTCCTGAAAGTGTCTCGTCAGTCGTCCGTCGGAAGTAGTATCTCAGGAACTATTGAACAGATGTGGTTCATCTTGGTAGGGTTCCTTCGCCTTGGTATAATATTATGACCCATGGAGTTTCGATCAATTTAGCCTACACCAAATTTAGAATTCCTAGCAAAAACAATGATTTTTAGCCAAAATTACCACTTTTTTGTCTGTACGGAGTAAGAATTCAGTAACCTTTCAATGGATTAAATTGTCCTTTACACTGTTATCTTACATAATAATGATGAAAGGGCTGACACAGTTGATATCATTTTTGATAGCTAAAAATTCGAAACTTAATAAAAAGGAAGATTTCTTTGGTATTGCAATTTCTCGAAAATGCATGATGGAATGTTTTTAACAATCACAATTTTTTTCCTTTCAATGTGACAAAACTATTACTAAAGTGAATCACTAGTCACACAATTTTAAATGTGGTATTTTACGAAAAAAATGATTTCATAAAAAAAATTTTAATAACAAAAAAGCATGATAAGACAATATATATTGAAATAAAAAATGAATTTATGCTCACTCACAAGACATGTGTTCGATTGAACCATTCCGTTAGAACCAAATGAACAATCACCACTTTAAAAATTGATATTCATAAAATTAAATTTCACGACTTGACTGTCAAAAAGGAACCTTCAAATAAAACATAAACATTACCACGTCAGTAGTGTAACGTACTGTCTATCTAATAACGCGCGGTGCACACACCAACAAGGAAAGGTACTTTGGTGTCCCCCTCCGATTTTAATGCAACTCACGTATGTTGTAGAGCATCGAAAACTAAAAGACACGTATTTTTTTTTATCGGCGGAAAAACATTTTTAAGGGGTGAAATCGCCCTTCAAAAATAGCATGTCAAGGGGTGATTTTGCAGTTTCACCCAGAAGGCGTCAACCGATTTTAATTAAACAAAAACCAAAATACTCCTCATTGAAGACAATCAAAATTCCACGCTAAGTTGAAGAAAAAAATTCATTTGCAGGGGTGAACAACCCCCTGATTTTTCAAATTTCCACCCTACACAAAAAACTAATCAACCAAATTAAACAGAACATGTACCATTTGGAAGGGCAAGTTAAAATAAAGTTGACGTATTTTTGCACATTCACAGGAAAATGAGTTTACGGGGGTAAACTACCCCTTATTCATTAGTACGTATATTTGTGCATACATTTTTGTTTCTCGTTATTTAAATGTCCGAATTGATTCAAAACATTC
Organism: Cylloceria caligata; assembly: GCA_963942595.1. Classification (NCBI taxonomy): domain Eukaryota; kingdom Metazoa; phylum Arthropoda; class Insecta; order Hymenoptera; family Ichneumonidae; genus Cylloceria; species Cylloceria caligata. The sequence goes on along the minus strand of OZ012708.1, from coordinate 28,117,947 downwards.
CTGTTAGCCGGAGTCAAGGAGGGGAACTTCGCATGATGCTTTATTTATTATTAAGGGGGTGACCGGCTGGTACTTAGAAGAAGGTCAGTTTGGTGTCCCCCTCCGATTTTGATGACACTCACGTATGTTGTAGAGCATCGAAAACTAAAAGACACGTATTTTTTTTTATCGGCGGAAAAACATTTTTAAGGGGTGAAATCGCCCTTCAAAAATAGCATGTCGAGGGGTGATTTTGCGGTTTCACCCAGAAGGCGTCAACCGATTTTAATTAAACAAAAACCAAAATACTCCTCATTGAAGACAATCAAAATTCCACGCTAAGTTGAAGAAAAAAATTCATTTGCAGGGGTGAACAACCCCCTGATTTTTTAAATTTCCACCCTAAACAAAAAACTAATCAACCAAATTAAACAGAACATGTACCATTTGGAAGGGCAAGTTAAAATAAAGTTGACGTATTTTTGCACATTCACAGGAAAATGAGTTTACGGGGGTAAACTACCCCTTATCCATTAGTACGTATATTTGTGCATACATTTTTGTTTCTCGTTATTTAAATGTCCGAATTGATTCAAAACATTCCTGTTAGCCGAAGTCAAGGAGGGGAACTTCGCATGATGCTTTATTTATTATTAAGGGGGTGACCGGCTGGTACTTACAAGTAGAACGGTCCATTCACGAGTTTCGCGTTATTTACTGAAAAAAATAGCTTGTTCAAATACAGAATACTGGGGAATGTTGCTGGGGTTGAGTGGTTGTATGGCATATATGTATGGTTGTATTTCGAAACAGCGGCAATCAGCTGAGGACATAGGCGAGAAATAACAAATACCCGGTTTCGGCATGCGCATTTATTCGACTGTTATCCTTTTCACGTCCCATGTTAACGCTCTCCCCACTCTCCATTCTCTCACATTTATTCTTACCGCCTTGCGCATCTACATACACCACAGTATATATTATAATGTAATTATCGCGATCGATCGAATTACCGTAGTTCAAGAATTGTATTCCAGTTCCCGAAAACAACGTTTGAAAAGCATCCACATATAGATGATTTTTCGTGAAATCAGGTTGTAACGGTTTCGAAGGTATTTGAGCACCATCTACATACAACGAGAGATAATTTATCTTGTAATTTTGGAAATTGAACGGATTCATACTGAAGTCACCGTTAAACGCTTTGTTATCGACAAAACCGATAATTATACGCTTCGGCAACTGACCTAACACGATATTATCGATAGTCTCTCCATGAACACCAGAGTGTATTGAAACGGCTTTTACCTCGACTCTCGTAAGAGGATATTTAGCCGTAGATTTTGCCAGAGTTCTAGCATGTGAGAGCAGCACACCAGGAGCTATTTTTGTTCTACGAACGAGAAGCGATGCCTCGAGAATCTTTAAGCCGCATTGATTATTCTTTGTATCCCCCACAAGACAAAATGAATCTCTAGACCGAACCAGCCGTAGACGCATCTCGACACCGTTTAATAGGAACCGCTCCTGAATGAATATATCGCAATGCAGATGACCGAGCAAGTCTACAGTTTTTTCGACATTTAAAAATTGTTTTCTCTTCACAAGACCCGTATTTTCCGATGTTATATCATCCATTTTTCCAGGTGTATCGTCGTACCAGAGAACGCTCGTGAGATGCGAATTTTTTGCTGCTGGACCGTAATTCAAAAGTGTTTCTATGTACGCTCGATAAGCGTAGGCATTATTTGGAGGTGAAACTAATTTTTGATTCAGGTATACATCCACCTGATTAAACATAGAATGCAAGAGGTTGTTTACAGGGCCGGCACTTACTTTCGGCAATGTGCCCGCGGCAATTTCCGTAATGGTAGGAGATGTTATTTTCACTCTCAGACTAAGCATAGTATGCGCGAGATCGATATACTCATCACCCTGTCCGGGGATAACAAATTCAATCGGTGAATCATCTGTTAGCGAAGATATTGGTTTGTAATACACCCGATTGGAGCCTTCGATAGTAGTTTGCGTCGGTGGGAGTGGAAATAATTCAAGTTCCGATTTAAGGCACTCGCACGAGTGCGCATGTAGAAAAGCCATCTTGTTTCAGCTATCCAAAAATATCTGCAACTGTTCGTTGACGAGTCTTCTTCTTCTTATTGTTCTTATTATTCTTCTTCTTCTTATTGTTCTTATTCTTCTTCTTCTTCTTTATTGTTTTTCTCTTTATTACACTTTTATTTTTACGGGAGATACGTCGTGGTTTACGTTCGTTCGATGAATGAGGAGTACGTGAAATTTTGCGCTTTTTATAACCAGACCCCCGCATGAGAGTGTCAATTTTTTCAGAAGCTTTGCGTTTGAGATTACTGCCTGATTCTCGCGCTCTCTCGCGAATAGCATCTTTCACAGCTATATTTCTATCGAGGATATCACCGGCTACGTTTACACCAGCGCGCAACGCCTCTTTTCCAACTGCTTTAGCGCTCTTCTTTAAAAGTGGTAACACTCGACGAAACAGGCCCCCGAGAAAGCTACCGATACCGTGTCCTCGCTGATTAGGTGTTCCAATATAAACATGGCTAATACGACCGTACCCGCGACGACCCCATCCGTGCTGCACACTGTCAATATCATCCATAGTGGTGTAATCAATCGTGGGACCTTTTGAAATGTAGTGTCACAGTCAACGTTCCCTGCTCGAATGGTATAGGATCCCCAAATTCGTCTCTTATATCGATCTCGATAGTGTGTAAATTATTGCGCAAGAGAGGTATATATCGTGGCGTTGAAAACGATTTAATTTTTATCGAACCATACGGACAGTCATCAGTATCAATGGGAACAACTCGTAAGAGGGGTGTTTGTACATCGCCTGTAATATAGCTCTCGCAGATATCTGTGTATAAAAACATGCTGCCCGGTATAGCACCGGTGAGAGATGCAGGCCTCGACCCTGTGTATTCGCAATGCGGTTCTATCATTGCGGGCCTACAAGCCTCTTCCGAGAATCCTAGTAGCCTTGCGATAGCGGGCGATACGCGAAAGTCGTGGTAGCGTAGATCGTCGCATACGCGTGCCACTTCGACCTGCCCGCTCGGAAGCGATTTAAACTGCAAATGATCGGCCACGTGAGGTAGCTGATTTATACTCTCCAAAAGAGCGTCTATAGAGTGATATACACCAGGTGCTACTTGGTCTCTATCAGCGCTCCTCCGTGTTAAAAGATTTAAACCCGATAAATCATAATCACCATCCTCAAAAGTTACGAGATTTTCTACAGTAGGAACATGTAAAAGAGTCATCGGATAAGCAATTTCCACAAGAGAAACAGCCCATTCTCCGTGCAGGCGTATCTGACGCGGTAGTTTTGTAATAAATTTCGTCGTCGTATTATCCGGAAAATACTGCATACTACTGTTGCTCGGTAGTACGACAAAGAAAGAGCTATCCTTGGAGCTCATATTTATCACGGACGATGATCCCGAGCGTTCTTGTTCTTCTTCTTCTTTGTCCTCTTCTTCTCTTTCGTCTTCTCAGATGACGGAGGCACTCGTACTCGTGATAATTCTGCTTCGTAGAAAATACCATCGATAGTCTCGTTATTCAGATCGTGTAAAATATACACGAATGGCTCTCGATTCACCGATATTCGTTGAACCTTGAATAATTCGTTACTCCAACCACGCTCATATCCTTTCACGAAAGCTGCTTTAGCTGTACTGATACGTACCAAGTCACCGACGCTGTATTTAGGCTTTTTAATTTTTTTCGCGTTACGCTCGTAACGCCGCGGCGTTAGACGCAGAGCCCGAAATCGTGGCAGAAAAGTCAGAAAAAAATTTTTACAATCGGGATATTTGAGGAGGCAGTCAGGTAGAGGACTAATGGCTGCGTTAAATTGTAAAAGGGGAACCTTTTTCACCGTATACCTTCGTCGCTGCGTCAGTTGGAAGTTAGCCTTCGAGACGAGTGTTCGCATCGCGCGCTGAACGAGCGAAAACTACCGTGACTTATAAAATCGATAACTTTAAAGTGAAGTGTTTTTAATCAATCCGGAGACATGGATACGACTTCTGGAGGTATGTAGAAGATATTTTTACATTGGTTGAGTTTAAAATAAATATGTAAATTATTGAAGTGTAGTATAAACTACTGCATAAATAAAGTGAAAGAATTTTGTAAACTTATATTTTCAACTATCCGAAAAGTTATACTTTCTGCCATATTCTGCGACAGCCAATGTCTAGGCCTTTAGTTTATTATATAAGCTTGCGAAATTAACAGGAATTAGCTGCCTAGAGCTGCCTAACTTTGTCTGTTATGGTTTTTGGCAACGTAAAACAGGCGGTTGCCGACCGTGCACGCGCGGGCGCCATACGCCATGCCATGGGGCCATTGAACAGCTGCTACTTGAGCAATAGGACTATATCCATACATATACCATATATAATATATATATATATACATATATATATACAAAATACAAATTCAAGTAAATTATTTATATATCTATTTTTGTAGACATACAACAATACATATATATGTAAGTATATACTAAAGTAATTAATTTGAATCGTCACATTTTATTTATATTTGATACATTTTTATTATATATATAGGTATATATGGGGCATTCCACGCCAAATCGGACAGTTCAATTTTTTTTCCCTTGATTTTGTCATATTTTCATGTACTCATCAAATATCGGCTTCTGGTACATTTTGAGATGTTTTTGGTCACCCGTTCAAAAAATATTTGTTTATGTTTTTTTGCTCATAACTTCTTTCATAATAGTCTAAATTCAATTTTTTTTTCATAACTGTTGTTTTTTATGTACTTTTCAAAAAAAAATACGAATAATTATTGCGGCTACTTATTTGTTACAATAATTAAAATTCATTAAAATTTTGATCTGATCCTTCAACACAAATTCTATACAATTTTATGTCTTTATTACAGGGTCCCATTACGAAGGAGTACATTTGACGAGGAAAGAATTATATCTTATTATAAAGAATAATTTGAACGATAATTTCGCTACGTTATTGTTTGGCTTTCTGATTCGCAATCAGTCACTTTCACAACCCGCGTATATCAATTTTGTTCAATTCAATTATAATAATTAAAATTCAAATAACTAATGCAAGTTATATATCATTGTATACGAAAACGTCATACTAAATAAGTAAATTATTTCATCCTTTTTTGAGTGGTACGGCAGGAAAGAGTTTTTTTGAAAATTTTTAATTTTTTTTAACAGACTTGTCCGCCATATTGGATCAGCCATTTTGTTTACAATAATTTGGCTTTCGGATTCGTAATGAGCGACCCTTAAAACCCACATATAGCAGTTTTTGTCAAGATCGGACACCTTTTTAACATTCATGTCCGCCATATTGGATCGGCCATTTTGTTTACAATAATTTGGCTTTCGGATTCGTAATAAGCGACCCTAAAAACCCGCATATACCAATTTTTGTCAAGATCGGACACCTTTTTAACATCCATGTCCGCCATATTGGATCGGCCATTTTGTTTACAATAATTTAGCTTTCAGATTCGTAATCAGCGACCTTAAAAACCCCTGCATACCAATTTTCATTCCGATCGGAGGTTATTTGTATTTACTGCCACGATTTCGGGCTCTGCGTCCACTGTGCGTCGGGTTTACGAACAAGGTATGCGTAAAATTTTGGTCCATCCGAAACGAACGAAGTTATATAACTACCAGGCCCGTATTCGCTTAATTCATCCGTAAGATCTCCTAGAAATTGACCGATTGGCGGCTCATACTCGTTACCATCGGGGCGGCTCACGTAAATACAGGAGTCTGTATCGCAGTACAATATTCGTCGCCCGAGCCCCTCAAGATAACTGTATAATTTTAGGCGTGCCTGTGCCGTCGTGTATGCTGCAATCACGGCATTTGATGTCGGGGATGGTTGGATAGCATCGCGGTTGCTTACATAGTTTACATACATAATCTTGTGATTAACCGGTAGCATCCCCGTCACCTCAATCTCCGGACTCGTTAGTAAATTCATTAGCTCCGCACGCGTGAAAACGATAACGGTTTTCGTGAGATTCTCTCGTTGACCAAACTTTCCTCAGAATGAATTAAGAGCCAATTTTGCGAGTGAACGTAAACCCGGATTTGGCTGCAAAGCACTTCGCTCGAGATATACATCCTCAGACTCTTTGTACAATGCTATAAAGCGCTCTATTGCTTCCTCGCCATCGTTACACTGTGTCGGCGGTCCACTCGCCTCCTGTTTTATTTTTAGGAATGTATTGATGTACTCGGCAAAATGACCGCCTCGTCGCGTTGTCGAGTCATACTGCGTAACAAAGTATTGCCAAATTTCATAGATACACGTCACCTTATATCCGAGCGACACAGCTTTTCTCAGTTCGTCCACGACCCATGTGCCGTCAAACGCTCGCTCAGTCGTGTCATCGTGTGTACAAAGCTCGGATGTGTCCATATCTGTACAGCACGTTCTATACAAATCGCGCGGTTCCACCACGGTACACTTCACGAGACCCTCGACGACACTTAGATTGTTACGTCCTGGATTTTTAAATATATAAAAAAAAAAAAAATAAATAAATACAAATAAAAATATGGAATAAAGTAAATGAAGGAAGAGAACAAAACGACGAACTCGAGCGCAAAGGACAATAGACAGATTAACAATACAAAGGGGTTGGCCTCGGGTGTAAACGGGAATGCGCCCGTCAAGGATCGAGACCTTGTCTGTTTTGGTTATTTTTAATGTAATTTAAATTATGAAACATACCTTCGTTCCTTCCGGGAATCACTTCATGACCTTGACAACAGAATGAGCGGATGTGCGTAGCGGGTCATTTTACGAATCGTTACTGGGTTGAATGACTCCGGCGGATTCCAGCGATGCCGATGTTTCCCAACTAATAATCCAATGATTCGAAGATTTCACGACGTCGAAATTTAAACGCACGACGGAAACGATTTTTGGTTTACTCGCGGTGATCGATTTTGAGACGATTAACAGTTCGTTGATACAGTCGTTAATAATTGTTTGAATGACTGGATCTACTTGGTACAAACGATTCGGATTGTTATGCCTCTAGGACGAGCCGGTAAACCACAAGCTTCTGCAATGACACGACGGATTTGATATTTCCGACCAGCCCTTCGCCTTCCCATTAAATATCCAGTACTAGGGAGAGGAGAGGATTCGAGAAAGGATTTTAGATCGTGCAGGCCTTTGCACTGACCGGATACTAGATGGATGAGAACCCTACGTGCAAAATATATGCACAGAAAGGTTGACTTGAGGTAGGGATACTTGGAAAATAGTATTAATTATGGAATTATTCCGATGAAGGGTTGATAGAAATAATCGACTCTGACTCGAAATTATAAAGGTAAGAAATAGTAGAAATGTATCAGGAGTACAAATTGAAAATGCGGGATTTTTTTCTATTTTTGAACGTTTATTCTGAAAAAATGGTAACAAATGAATTATTCAAAGTATTGTCCATCGCTAGCCACAACTTTTTCCCATCTTTCTGGCAATTTACGGATACCGTCGCGAAAAAATTCGGTCGGCTTGGCTGCTATCCAGTCATCGACCCATTTTTGGGCTTCTTCGTAAGAATGGAAGCGCTGGTCAGCTAGGCCATGTGTCATCGATCGGAAAAGGTGGTAATCGGAAGGAGCAATATCTGGGCTATACGGCGGGTGGGGTAAGACTTCCCATTTCAGCGTTTGTAGGTATGTTTTGACCGGCGCTGCAACATGTGGCCGAGCGTTGTCATGTTGCAAAATTACTTTGTCGTGTCTTTGCTCGTATTGTGGCCGTTTTTCTTTGAGTGCGCGGCTCAAACGCATCAATTGAGTTCGGTATAGTGCTCCTGTGATGGTTTCGTTCGATTTCAATAGCTCATAATACACCACACCCAGCTGGTCCCACCAAATACAGAGCATGAGCTTGGCGCCGTGAATATTTGGTTTGGCCGTCGATGATGATGCATGGCCGGGGTAACCATATGATTTTTTGCGCTTCGGGTTATCGTAATGGATCCACTTTTCATCACCAGTGACAATGCGATGCAAAAAACCCTTCCGTTTTTGCCGTTCGAGCAGCAGTTCGCATGCAAAAAAACGGCGCTCGACGTCTCTCGGCTTCAGCTCATACGGCACCCAATGTCCTTGCTTTTGGATCATTCCGAGGGCTTTTATACGATGGGAAATGGCTTGTTGTGTCACTCCCAATGAATCTGCGAGCTCTTGTTGAGTTTGACACGAGTCTTCATTGAGTATTGCCTCCAATTCAGCATTCTCAAACTTTTTCACTTGGCCCGGCCGCTCTTTGTCCTCAACGTCAAAATCACCACTTCTAAACCGCACAAACCATCTCTCGCACGTTGAAACCGATGGAACATGACTCGGATAAGCCTCGGAGACCAATCGATGTGCTTCAGCAGCACTTTTCTTCAAATTAAAGAAGTAAATTAAAACTTCCCGCAAATGCTGTTTTGTTGGCACGAAACTCGACATATTGAGAGCTCAAAAAAACTATGAATTTGACACTGCGACAAATTGACACATACTGAAAATTAAAGCTATAAGACGTAGCTTTGACATGAACATAGTCACAGTACTGCCTGATGCGTATAGCGTTAGTAACGCCATCTGTTATCAAACCCGCATTTTCAATTTGTACCCCTGATATATTAACTCTTTATAACTTAGTACACAAATGAGTTACAATTTACGCGAATAATCTAACGCGGAGTTTCGATAATTCTTTACTTCGGACAATATTTCCGGACATACAATCGATCACATAACGGATTTACTGTACCTATTTACTACTAAGCCGATCCCTATAGTACGGCGCGAATTATTAGGTACTACACGTTCAGCGGTGTCGATGAGAATTGTAAGACGGTTGAATTGGGACTGACTAAAATCGGTGCGTCGCCTAGGGTCTCTGCGCGTCGCAGTACAATACTACCCTTGCATTGTTCTAAGGACTACAGGCATGGTGCGCTAGCCACGCGTCGCTCGTTGATGGGGATAGCATTCCAGAGATAAGATAATGCTGACATCATACACTGGCTACTCTTAGCTCATAGTGGACCTTGAAGCATCGTTACAGCTTAACATTGAACAAGGAATATTATTTAATATATTGAAAATATGTATATTCAACAGAGTGAATGTCTTTTGAAATTTAAATTGCTTAGACCATTACCTGTATATTGAAATGAAAATAAAATAAATGTTTTTGAATAAAATAATTATTTTGAATATTATATTTAAATTGTGACCACATATATATCAAGGATGCATATCCTCAACAAGCGCGTGTATTAAACAAATGTTAATGCGAATAATGTTTACGACTAATGAATAAATGAATATTAAAGTAAATAATATTTATAGCGAACGGATAATCGTTTAAATGATTATAACAATTAGATAATTGAAAATACTGTTTATAATGATTAAACAAGTCGTATAGTAATTAAACAAATGAATTATTAGTAAAAAATAATATTTATAATTATTAATAAATGCATATTAAGGTAAACAATATTAACAATAAATGGATAAACAAAATAATAACTGGATAAACAATTATTAATTGAATAATGAATATTTAGTGTAAATAATATGTATGGTAATTGAATAAATGAAAAATTATTATGAATATTGTTTATTACAATTATGTTTCTTCATTCCTTCATTGCCCATGCTTCGCTCTACTCTCACACACTTATACCACTCTCACATGACCTGCTTCCGCACTTCATCGCATGAGTCAGGTGTTGTGTTGGTGGTGTCGTTGCAATGGTGCTCGGCGTTAAGCTGCTCGCAGTAGAGGTGGTCACGTGATTAGACCGACGACGTCACAAGATCGTTTTCAAGTCCTACGAGTTCTCGACACTCGTCGCCTACGTACAATTTCGGGTGTCCAACGGGATATTTTCCGTTCTTACACACCCATGGATACAGCGAGCATACATCCACGTAGCGTATCTGCTCCCCATTCGCGACGTCGTACAGGCTTACAAAATTTTCCGTTCGACCGCCAAAGAATGCATCGCGTGGTTCGAGAGGCGCCTGCTCGACCATGGCGTGATTTTTCACGTATATCGACATTTCCTCGTTATTCTCGAGTAATCTGTCAAAATCGCATTCCCATATTTCGGTTAGAGTGTACCCTTTCGATCTGATTCGCCCGGAAATAAGAACGGTACGCTCGTATCGCTCATCCATTGTATCGCCGAATTTAGTTCGAGTATCTCTATTCACGCGATAACATCGCGGACAACCGTGCCAAAAGCAGCTGTGAAATTGAAGAACGTGATGGACCCCCGCATCCACGTAGTATCCGTCGACAGCCGGTAGGCCGGTCGGAGAGCGATACTCTCTCGTGCGTCCTGCATGCGCGATAACGCAGTTGCACTCACGCTCGAGCCATACGAGCCATACGACGGCCTTGCGCGATGCTTATCACCTCAGCGATACCCCCCTGGTGATAACACCGCAATGCGATCTTTCTGTAGAAAATTGTTTCGAAATACTCTCATACATGCTGATGCTATCGTGCATGCTTCTGTAAAGGGGCACACGCTCCTACAACGTATAAGTAACTCTCGAAAAGCTAAACACGCTCGTCTCAAAACCGTAACATCTGTACAACAATATTGCACAAATTGCGTCGCAAAATCAAATATATAATCTACGCCACTCGATTCTTCCTCATACCATTTTAAAAAGCGCTCGCGATCCGCTGAGAACATGGTATCGGGTGAGTAAAAATGCAAAGCCGGCAGAGGACCTGAGTAATTCTGATATTCCGGTGTGTTGAATAAATGGGGAAATGTGCATTTTGCCACCTCATCAGCGAAACCAAAGGCCTTAGGTAAAGCTCTAAGAGCCATGGGTAAATAGTTTAGACTATCGAGAAAAACGACATCGCCAATTTTCATCGAGACAATCTTCGTACCATTCATAATCAGAGAGGGCAGCTGTGTTTTTTGCACCTCGATTAAATACCGTAGAATAAATTGTGCGTCGAAACCTCTAGCATTATGGGCGATGCAGATGGTCTTTTTAAATTTTTGCGATAATGCCAATTTCACGAGCTCCCCAACAGGATCATCGATAAACACGAATTCACGTTTACCACAGTTAGCACAATCGGTCTCTATATCTGTGATATCCAGACATGCCATACATACGTATTGTGCAACACATAAATTCGGCTCGTGAATTTGTGTCGATTTATCATCATGCAATTGCTCGTGTTGTTGCGTCTCAAAATCATAAAATAAAAATCTCGTGGAAGACTTGTCTTTTTTGTTCTCCTTTTGCGCCTCTGGTTTCTTAAGAGGTGCTATAAAACACGCATGCGTAGTCGGTCGCGTTTGTTTGCATGTAATACAAAACGATATACCACATACATGCATCTTTTTATCTGTGGTTTTAATCATACGCAAGCAGCCTCTACAGATTTTCAATGCGTTACAGACGCTGTACCGTCTATATTTACGAGATGTGATACCCGCGGAGCCCTCACCCTTGTGATGAGCGAGACAAAAAGCACCAAAGAACGAACGATTACAGTCGGCGCAATACTCAGGCTGAGAGTCTCTATTGCCGTTGCAATAAGTGGATTTACATCGAGCACATTGATAGCTACATCGATGCTCGAGTACTCGAATATACTTGGAATTACATTGTGTGTAGAACCCTCGACTACCTAGCGCACCGGCGAGATTTAATATCGGTTGATAGTGATGAGAACGCTCGTAATAGAGAAGAAAGAGTGTATGATTAATTTTACCTGTTGCGGTGAGTAATTATTTTCGCCCATCGTACAGAGCCGGAACGCATTTTCCGAAGGTGAGAAATTGATAAGCAACAATCGCTATACCCTTGTGAACCAAGTACTCCTGAAAGAGCTGAATTTCGCGCGCACCGCACCCTCTAGACGGTGTCGTTACCCCTGCATTACGCGTGAGCTCTATCGCCGCTGTATATTGCGCACCTCGAAGCCCGTTCCGAATTTGATACCATCGTCTGTGCAGTTCGCCCGTACGTATTTGACCGCGTTCGGCATGCGCACGGGCTGTGACAAGAGATCGTTGTAGACACAAATTATCGCGATTACTTATGCGTAAAATTGACTTTTATGCTATAGACTCGTGTGTAAGTCTAGTACCCCCACCGGCTCCTTCGACACCCCGTACTACACATGTCGTCATTCTACATGTACCAGCGTCTATTCGAAATTCGCGCGCACTTTGAGCTACACTATTAATTAGTCGCCATATATCGTCGGGAACGATGTCACGAGCTGGTCGAAATCATAACCATACAGGTCCCTGCGCGAAAGACGGTACGCTCAGAGTCATACCTACATAATCCTGTCCTTCGCACGATTCTGTAAGGCGTGTGAGAACATCTCGTACACCGCCCTCGAAACATGTCAGATGATCGATACCGTCTGGTGGCTGGCGAAAATAAAAATCTGTCTCTCGACCCTGCATCCTAAAGCGGAGAAAATAGCGTCTCTGCTCATTGTCGATACCGAAACATTCACCAGGAGGCAAAATATCACCACCCCGTGCAGCAGTCCTTCCATCGCCAGTCTGTCCACCTGCAAGCATAATTAAACCATTGTTGAGAATCCGTCCGATGTGCCTTGACAGATCTTGAACCTGCGAATATATTGGAAAAGAATGAAGCCTCACTCGATACAAGAGGGAAAGTAAACCAGACACAGAGATGTTATATTGAGGAAGTGGTTTATTCTACCTTCCAACGCAGTGTAGAAATACAATTTTGATACACAATGCGGAAATCTTAAATTTAGAAATTACCATCCAAAACAGTTTAATTTAGAAATCAGCTCAAAACATGAATTTAGAAAAAAAGGTACAAATTATAAAATAAATAAACAAATTGAATTTTTGAATATTATTGAGCAGCACACAATTATGTTACTTGTGTGCTGAGTGTGATTGAGCTTGAGCTTGACGGGAGTGAGCGTACAGCAGTCAGTACTGCGTAGCATGATACATTGTGAAATGATGAGTGCGTAAGATGTTGCAAGTGATTCACTGCACGCTCTCAGCAAATTGTTGAAGAGAGATTGCAGTGAATCAACGAGAGCACTTGCAATTCAAATTGCTTGAGTGCTATGATTGAATGTGAGACAGCTACGCAGTCAGCACTGCGTAGCACAATACAACATATACTGAGGATGCACGAGTGAGCAGTGTATAGTCACTGTACTTTCCCAGCAGATTTTCTGGAGGAAAGTACAGTGAATATAAAACACCTGCATAATTGTATTAATTATACCGGCAAAATACAGTGAGGAGAACGTGGTGCAGCATGTGCTGCAGCGCACGCCACAGAGTGAGACAAGAATGATAATGTACCGCTATTTTCTACTCCTCACCGACATTGAATTGCACTGAATTGTGACGGTGTACTCTTACCGTGTATTTGAGTCCTGTTGAGCGAGAAGTTGAGTGAGTCCGATGAATGCAGTGAGGAAAAATCCGAGAGTCCCGAAATGCGTGCGCTATTCCCGGTGTGTAGCCAAAAAGTATCAAATTTTCAATATGGCTGCGGAATATGAAATTAACGTTGAGCGCTGAAGTCAGTTGAGTGAGATAGCCGGTGAGCGAAACCGAAGTCAAGCGAGAGAGACATCCTCTCGCTCGACGCGGCATGCCAACGAGGCACATCCTCGGCTTCACGAAGTCCTGCCTCGGCTATCTTCGGCTCAACCGAACAACGTGTGCTAGAGCACCGCAACAGGTAGGCGCACGACGAATATCAATCGCCGTGCGCCAGCTGATTCTCCAACAATCATTTATTAGAATTTTTATTTCATTTAATTTAAATTTTTGATTGTCGCTAGCTTTGTACTATGTATATAATTCGTGTAACGTAAGAATTACAAACTTATATTTGCTTCTAGTCCTCGAATCCGTCGACTGCACCCGGGAACCGCCGACGCATTTCGTAAACCAACTGGATTGTCGGCGGTCTCGGCACAGTGAATCGTGAAAAGCGAAAAACGTTTGGGTCCGTCTCGTACCCTGTTTTTCATTTTACTATTATTATCCGCGTAATTTTTGTATTTTTGTCAGCGTAGTTGTATTATTTAAAGCTTACCTGAATCTACAGGGTCCTCCTCCTCTACCTCCTCCTCTTCTTGTTCTTGTTCTTGTTCTTGTTCTTGTTCTTCTTGTTCTTCGTCTTCTTCATCTTCTTCTTCTTCTTCTTCTTCTTCTTCTTCTTCTTCTTCTTCTTCTTCTTCTTCTTCTTCTTCCTCGTTGTCTGTATTGCCGTTGGTATCATCGTTTGAACTGTATTGTCGCGATGGGCCTGCAACGGCTTCATCTGGTTCTCTCGAGGGGCCTGCCATGAAAAGACCGTTTGTAGGTTTATAGCCGCAGAATGGCTGGGTAAAATTTATCCAACAATTCCCTGCGGAGGTGTCGCCATCATTGTCCCTGCTATGATCATCTGAATCGGTTCTACCCTCCTCATCGAAATCATAGGTGTCGGATTCCATTTCTTCGTCTTCATACCGTCGAACTATATAAAAATCTTATGAAATAAAGGAAATAAAATAAAAGTAATTAGCGCTGTATATTACTTACATCTTTCATTGAGTATGGGTTGCAGAGTAGGCTCATTCATCCAACCGCGTCGACGAATAACGCGCACCACCGAATCAATAATTATTTGATTATCAAACAATCCAATATTATATATGTCAACTAAATCGCGCTGATGACACTCGCACAGCATACCGCGAATTTTACGAACAACCGCCTGTGTCGGAAGTTCCCATAGGGTGATCTGTAAATTTCTTCTCCCCCACCGCGAACGCAACGATGGTCTACGCTTCAATATAAACTCTATCAATTTTCTTATCAATGAGCGCTTTACCACTCTGACCATGATTGCGCTGTTAGAGTAGTAGTAGTAGTAACCACAGTAAATCAGACAATTAACTACAGAATTTTCAAAGCGGCTCACTTTTATATATATTCCTTTAACAAGCTCTTTCTCTCTTTCTCTCTCTCTCTCTCTCTCTCTCTCTCTCTCTTTCTCTCTCTCTCTCTCATCCTCTCTTACGTACGGTTGACGTGAATAGACGTGTACCGAAGCGCTATGTACTTTAACCACTTTGTGCGAGGAGAGGGAAGTTTAATATTCTTTTGTGATAGCTCTTTAGTTGCTTAGTGAACTTATTTATTAATGACTTAAAATAGTCCAACGTGCACCAAGAATAAAACCAGTTAATTGTATTTTAAAAAACGGATAATCGCTTCCTCACAACGGACATACTTCGAGGCTAGTTTGCCACCACGTCGATCTTCTGCGCACGGTTTAAATGTATGTATTCGAGACATATTACTCGAATTATAAAGTGGTGTAAGCTCTACGGTTGGCAGTGTGAACTCTCCTACCACCTTTACATGTGTCAACTCATATTGCTTAAATACTCGGATCTGTGCAGTACTAGCAAGATGATATACAATCAAGGTCATTGATGTTATTGCCCTGAGTGTGTGTGCTTCTACTGTGGACGGTACTATCTTTATATGTGTGTGTGCTTCTACTGTGGACGGTACTATCTTTATATTAGCAGTACACCTACACGAGTGCATGACAACAGCTTTGGTTCTGCTTTAGTTTACTGATCTTTTCATATGTGCGAACCCTGTGCGTCATTGTATACATACTGTCAGTTTATGATTTTGGATTTTAAATCAGATGCTGACCAGCACTTATCTTTAACCAACTAAATAAAATTTTATCACACTAATTACCGTAATTACCGTAGGAATGCAAGCATAGTTTATGCATCACTGACTTATATTATAAATTCAATCTTTCTCCCTCTTGTGTTGCGGTGGGTGGTGCTTGCGGCTGAGCAGATTCTCTCTCTCGTCCACACAACTACGACCAACGCTCACACACATAATGTCGCAGACTCGTTGCGGTGTCTGCAACAAAGTGACTCGAGTAGGAGAGAGGATTAAGTGTACAGGAGAATGCAATCTGTCATTTCACTCCACGTGTGCTAAAGATAAATTCGCTTTTGACCTTGACGAACCAAACACAATAAACCAGTTTCGCTGCGACCCGTGCTCAATGCATCGATCTAACATCTTACAACGCACGCCTCCGAAATCAAAAGATATCACTCTTGACGACGTTATGCACCAACTGCAATCATCACTCGACGTTATGCGTCAAATACAAGTATCAAGCGCTTCTACTGATTTGGAGAAAATCCAGGAGTCACTCACTGGTGTTGAATGCAAAATTGCTGATCTTGCTATTAGCCAAGAGGCCTTAATTAGTCGTATTACCACCCTGGAGACTCAGTCGGAGAGTACCCGCGAGGAGATAGCTGTCATTAAGAAGGACAACCACTCGATGAAATCACGTCTGGAATTATTGTCGAATCATGTATCGAAGATAGATGATCAACCTCACAAGCTTTCGACATCTGTTGCATCGTCTTTGCTATTGCGTGCAGAAGTCACCATATCAGGAGTACCATCATTTATCGAAGACACACCTCAAGTTATTGTCGAGAAGGTTTTCCAAGCTCTTGGTGTCACTAATCTCCTAAGTGACGTCTTAGAAATTCGCAGCTTCGACAAAAATAAAAATCGTTCGATCGTAGGACAGAACAATTCAACACCGATGACATCTAATGCGAATCACAATATTCCTAATATTTATTTAGTGACCTTAAAATCGCAACAAGTTAGAGAATATACATATCATCGGCAAAAAGCGAGCCAAAAAAAACCTACCGCTTAATGAAGTTTTTGATACAGACCAACGTGGTTCAATATAAAGGGTGGTTAAATTTTAAGGGCCGATGTTGATTTTGAATAAAACACAAATTATTTAGGAAATTATTGTCAATTCTTTTTATTATGATAATATGGTATGGTTCAATTATGTATGGAACAAAATATCGGCCAAATGGCCGCCGCGACCTCGGCGGCACACCTCCATCCGATGGTCCAAATTTTCGATGACGCTTAGGCATAATTGAGGTTCTATGCCGTTAATGTGCCGAATTATCTCATCCTTTAGCTCTTGAATTGTTGCTGGCTTATCGACGTACACCTTTTCTTTCAAATAACCCCAAACAAAGAAGTCCAACGGTGTCAAATCATGAGACGTTTAGACGTGTGTCAAATGTGCTCCGTCTTTGAGCCAATTTTTTGTGAAATATAAGTCTATAATAAGGATAAGACTATTACGAAATGTGCGGTTTTGTGTAATGAGCATTTAGAACGATAGATGATTCTGATAGCTATCGAGATCGCGGTTATTGTGAACAATTTTAGATATTGAAGTTCGTGTTAAAGTGGTGACGGCGACCATTCGCGCAGCCACGGTGACACGACAATAGCGCATACCACGGCATTTGTGCGAACACAGACGAAATGGATAGCACGACTGAGTACGATGAATATCGTTGTTCAGCGTGCAAAAAAGCTATAAAAAGTCAGGTAGTGCGATGCAAGACGTGCCCGAAACTGTTTTATCATCCAGGATGTGTGTGTAAACATAAGGTGTACGATAAAAACAGAGAACTAGTGCCATGTAACGGTCCATTCGATAAATTCGTAGTTGACGAAAGCCAAAAGACGTTGACACCTGGTGCAGGTAACAGCAAAGATCGATCGGGTTCGACTGGATCATTTACTGGAAGCAGAGGTATTACCACAACGGCAAATATCGAAGGCAAAATAGACTGGTCTGTGAAAAATGTGAAAGAAATAAAAGACGAAGTTGCATGCAAGAATGAAGTTAGGGTGATAATTAAGGAAATAGTACAAGAAGAATTGAAGGGCATGAAGATCGAAATGGAAGAAATAAAAAAGATGATACAAGGAGGAGTTCTAGGTACAACAAGGGAAGTAACAAGAACCTATCGTGGAGCAGTCAAAGAAAAGAAAAAGGAGACGGTTATAATTATTAAGCCTAACGAACAACAAAAAAGTGAGGCCACGAAAAAGAAGATCAAAGAAAAGATAGACATAAAAAACATGGCTGTGGGAGTAACAAGGTTAAAGAAAGGCAGTAATGGAACTGTGATTTTGGGCTGTGAAACGACAGAAGAAATAGAAAAGCTAAAGACCATAGTACAAGAGAAAATGGGCGAGGGATTTAAAGTTATGGAAACAAAGCAACAAAAACCAAAAATTAAGATCGTTAACATGGAAGTGGACGAACTAGAGCTGGTGGATGATGAGCTGGTTGAAACAATAAAGAAACAAAATGCAATGGAAGAAAAGGAAGGAAGGGAGATGAAAATTGTCAAAAGAATAAACAAAGAAGAGAGACACGAAAGATCGGTAATAATGATAGTGGATGAAGGAACCCACCAAGAGATACTGAACAAAGGTAAGATCAGCGTGGGATGGAGAAAATGTCCGGTTTACAACCACGTCAATGTGAAGCGATGCTACAAATGTTGGGGCTACTATCATATAGCCAAGAACTGCACAAGAGAGGAAACATGCCATAAATGTGCGGGAAATCACGAAACGAGTAAATGTACAGCGACGAAAAACAAGTGCATAAGCTGCATGTTTGAAAACCAAGCATACAACTTAGAGATAAACATGGAACATGATGCATTAGATCGGGAATGCCCAACGTACAAAAGAGCAATCCAAGAAGAGAAGAGGAGAGCAGGATGGGACGATTAGCAATTATTGAAGGAGGAAATGCTATGGTATACAAATGCACAAAGTCTGATAGCACATAAGGATGAAATACGATACCAAATAGTGGATAAAATGAAACCCGCATTCATAGCGTTATCAGAGACCAGAGTGACAGCTGAAATTGGTGACAGTGAAGTGTATATGCCGGGCTATAGTGCAGTCAGATGTGATGCGGAGAATAGAAATACAGGTGGTGCAATCTTATACATAAGAGATGATATTAAATATGATATGATACCAATAAATAAAATAGAATCAAACTGCTGGTGTGCTGGAATAGAGGTCAAGGACGAACATTATAAAGGAGTGATAGTAATTGTGTATCATTCGCCAAGTGCGTCGGATGCTGAATTTATAAGACACATAGAAAACATAACTGAGGAACTAACAATAAAAGGAGACTGTTTGATAATAGGTGATTTTAATATAGATGTCACGGTAGAAACGTTCTACAAAAAAAGGTTGATAACAGGAATGCTGAGTCTAGGAATGAAGCAATACGTTAATAAACCAACAAGAATAACGCAAGACAGTCGAACTACTATCGATTTATTATTTGCTAATAGGTGTGCACAAGTGCAGGTGGAACATGAGCCAAAGATAACGGATCATGCATGGATAAAAGTCATATTAGGTAACAGGAAGGAAAGGAATGAGTATAGAGAATATAAAACAAGAAACTATAGTAAAATTGATGTGAAGGAATTTACACGGATGTTAAGCATTACCACAAGACAAGTTTAAGAGGTAGAAGTAAGCCAAAGAGCAAGGATGCTCGTTGATAACATAGTGGGTGCTCTAGATAGGTTTGCACCCAGAAAAATAGTGAAGATTCCAAGCGTATGGGAAGGAAAAAAATGGTATTCAGAAGACATAATAGTAGCTGCAAGAAGAAGAGATAAGGCATACGGAGTAGCAATTACTACTGGTTTGGAGGAGCATTGGCAGCAATTTAAAGTAGAAAGGAATGCGGTAGTTAAATTAATAAGAGAAAAGAAGAAGGAATATTATGAAAAGATGATAGACGATAATAAGAAGGATCCGACAAAAATGTGGAAAACGTTAAAAGAAGTAATTAAAGGAGAATCAATGGGTACTAGAGAAGTAGAGAATATAGATTTTGAGACATTGAATGACATGATGGGAGGTAGTATAGCTGATAAATTTAATGTGTTCTATGTGCAAAGTGTAAAGAATATAGTTAATTCAATACAACGGGATACGTCTGGAAGTCCAAACCGAAGAAGAATTATAACAGCTATAAGGATGAACAATAAAAGCATAATGGAAAACTTCAATCATTGAAATAAAGGATCTGGAGAAGATAGTGATGGGACTCCCGAAAAAGAAGGGAACGGAAGAAGGAATATCAAGTAATATACTAAAAATGGCATTCAGTGCAATAAAAGAGGAATTTGTGGAAATATCATAATAAATGGATCCCTACGCGAGGGATGTTGCCCGGACAGCTGGAAAACTTCTACAATTATACCGATCCCAAAAATAAACAAAGCCATAAAAGCAAGTCATTACAGACCAATTAATATGTTGCCATTATACGAAAAAGTGCTCGAATTAGTAGTAAAAAATCAAATTGAAAAATATTTAGAAACCAATGACATCATCGTTATGATCAGTCTCAGTCAGGAATTAGAAAGCAATATTCGTGTGAAACGGCGATTCAAACTGTTGTAGATGAATGGAAAGTGTACATTAGTGAAGGAAAAATGGTAGGAGTAATATTCATGGATTTAAAAAGAGCGTTTGAGACAATCGACAGGGATATATTATTAGACAAGTTATACCAATATGGAATTAGAGACAGGGTATTAGAGTGGTTCAGAACGTACTTAAGAAATAGAACACAGCAAGTTCGATTCAATGATAAATGGTCTGAAGTTATTCCCAACGAATATTGGGGTACCGCAGGGGTCGGTACTAGGGCCGTTGCTGTTTATTATATATATAAATGATATAGTTAATTTGTGTCCAGAGGAATGTGCAATAAAAATGTTTGCTGATGACACAGTGATATATGTACCTGGAAAAAGCAGCGCGGAAGTGGAGAGAAAGATGAATATGTTATTGAGTATAGTAGAAAAGTGGATGGAAAGAAATAAATTAAAAATGAATGTAGAGAAAACAAAATATATGATTGTCAGCAGTGTAAGGAAAGTCGTGAGTAGGAATATTGTACTGAAGTGTTTGGATGGAACGAAACTTGAGAAAGTAGAGTCAATAAAATATTTGGGTATTATTATTGATGACAAGCTACGATTCAAAGACCACTGTGAGTATATGTAAAAAAAATAGGGAAAAAAACGAGCTTTCTAAACAGAATGGGGAATTATGTATCTGCGTATACGCGATGTGTGATATATAAAGCAATCATAGCACCTCACTTTGAGTATTGTGCAACACTATTAGTAGCTATGGGTGAAACAGAGTTGAAGAAACTGCAGATCGCGCAGAACAGAGCAATGAGGGTTATATTACAATGCAACCGCTATACGAAGGTAGAAGATATGCTGAGCGCGGTACAATTCATGTCCATAAGGCAAAGATTGTACTATAACGTCTGTACATTTATCTTTAAAGCCGTGAAGAATCTACTGCCAAAAGAATTTAAAAATCGGCTACAAATAGTAGGAACGAAGAGTGGTAGGGAAACAAGGCAAGCGGAAAATATAGTAATACAATTTAGAAGAACGAGAAGTGCACAAATGAGTATGTACTATGAAGGAGTGAAAATATATAATGCATTACCAACTGAACTGAAAGGTTGCGAAAAAGTAGAACAGTTTAAACGAGTGTTAAAGGAGTATGTTGTGTCAACAGTAAAGTAAGATGTATGTAGATGTAAGAAAAATATGTAACACTGTGTATAAAATAGCTGAGAAAGCTAATAAACATCAATCAATCAATCATATACTGCAGCGATGTAACGAATACGTCTAACCAAGAAGATGGCCGCACGCGATCACTTTACAAAAGCAGGACCTAGGGAAATATTTAGCGATGCCGATGTACTTACAAGGAAAGGTACTTTGGTGTCCCCCTCCGATTTTAATGCAACTCACGTATGTTGTAGAGCATCGAAAACTAAAAGACACGTATTTTTTTTTATCGGCGGAAAAACATTTTTAAGGGGTGAAATCGCCCTTCAAAAATAGCATGTCGAGGGGTGATTTTGCAGTTTCACCCAGAAGACGTCAACCGATTTTAATAAAACAAAAACCAAAATACTCCTCATTGAAGACAATCAAAATTCCACGCTAAGTTGAAGAAAAAAATTCATTTGCAGGGGTGAACAACCCCCTGATTTTTCAAATTTCCACCCTACACAAAAAACTAATCAACCAAATTAAACAGAACATGTACCATTTGGAAGGGCAAGTTAAAATAAAGTTGACGTATTTTTGCACATTCACAGGAAAATGAGTTTACGGGGGTAAACTACCCCTTATCCATTAGTACGTATATTTGTGCATACATTTTTGCTTCTCGTTATTTAAATGTCCGAATTGATTCAAAACATTCCTGTTAGCCGAAGTCAAGGGGGGGAACTTCGCATGATGCTTTATTTATTATTAAGGGGGTGACCGGCTGGTACTTACAAGTAGAATGGTCCATTCACGATTTTCGCGTGATTTACTGAAAAAAATAGCTTGTTCAAATACAGAATACTGGGGAATGTTGCTGGGGTTGAGTGGTTGTATGGCATATATGTATGGTTGTATTTCGAAACAGCGGCAATCAGCTGAGGACATAGGCGAGAAATAACAAATACCCGGTTTCGGCATGCGCATTTATTCGACTGTCGTCCTTTTCACGTCCCATGTTAACGCTCTCCCCACTCTTCATTCTCTCACATTTATTCTTACCGCCTTGCGCATCTACATACACCACAGTATATATTATAATGTATCATTCCTTTTACAATTCATCAACGTGCAATGTGCACGTCATAATTTGCAGCAATCATGGTTCGTACGTCGTGCAGAAATGATACTCTTCAAAAAAATGTTGCAAGCATAAAGACTTCTTGCACCATGAGCATCTAATGATGGCCACATTATTACAACCTAGTACTTCACAGTGTGCTTGAGACGATTGACCGAAACCAAAACTCACTGGATTGTCGAATTCGTTTGGCTTATCGGTTATATAATTACTTTTGAACCATGCATATTTGAAAAGATTTATATATCTGGGTGATGAAAGTTGATTGTGTGCGAGAGATTGCAGTTTGATTATGTTGTTTCTCAAGTGCAAATTAATATCAGAATTAAGTAATAATACACTGTCGGAAAAATGTCGTACAAAATTTTTCCATATTCGGAAACCAAAAACGTCGAGTGGTTCGATTTTCCCTGTGGTGCCTTTAGGTATTATCTTTGTGATTATTTTTTTGCCCCGAGGTGTTGCATTTAGAACAACTTCTGGGCAGTGTCCACTCCACGAGTCTATCAACAATACGCTGTCACGGCCGGTGTTGGGGAAGAATACTTTTTCCAACCAAATTTTGAAGTGCTCTATACATAGGATGATATTGGTTATCGATATAGTATAATTCATCATATGTTCAATATTTTCTGGCAATCATTTTTGTCCATACCTGAAGTCATTTTTCCGGATTTCGTTGCTGTTAAAAATACGTTTTCTGGCCTGAATAAATTTTTTTTCACGATTGGGCCGAACTCACCCTTTCCCTCTTTTAGAACGATAAAAAGGGGTGACAATAATTTTCCATCTGCATTTATGGTTGGCTGGATAGTGTAGCTGTGAGTTGTAGATCTTACGGATTGTACTACACATTGCACTTGTTTAGTTCCTTCAGTCGTCAGAGTCCTGCCAGAGTGGATTTCCAGTTGAAAACCGCTCTGATCTGAATTATATATGTTTTCCGGTCCATATGTTTGAATATATGGTTTAATTTCATTTACGAAGTTTTCTGCATTCATCCTTAAAACTGGTTCGTCTTCTATAGTCTTTCGTGTTACGAATTTATTAATTTTCCTGGACACAATACGATGTGATTTCTTGAATTCCGAAGCCAATTATGAGAAGCTTTAAAACGAATGTCTTCGTGACCTATCTCTTTTTGAGCTTGTAGAGCCCACTTTTGAAGGTCGATATCATGAACAATGAAACCAGCATCTATTGCGGCTTGTATGTTTTTCAAAGTATATTCAGAGATTTGAGCTAATTTCTCCTTGTAGGTCCCACCTTTGTTCATTTGATTTGCCCAGCGTTTTAATTGTCGTACAGATTTGACTTTTTTGAATTTCTGACTCACGGCATCGACACTGTAATTTTTCTTCTTACCGGATCTCCAGTATTCGATTGCTTTGCGTTTGTAATCGTAGCTTATGTCTTCTTCGTCTTTAGAACAAGTATCAGAATCCACTGGACCTTCATCATGTTGCCAAAGAGTGTCCTCGACAGGGTTAACATCATATTGCTTGAATGGCTCTTGAAAATCTAGCGATTGTTCCTCGATAATTTCAACTCCGTTATAATCGTCCATGCAGTCGACCAGAACTTTTTCGAAATTCTGCTTTACCTCGATTTCTGCATTGTTAATCGGAGTTTCGGGAATATTCATGGCTTGAAATGTAGCCAAAAGAAGTTTAATGACGTTGATTGGATTCACTTTCAAGGTCTATTGATTTTTTTTTGTCAGAAATTATAACTGACGCACTGGCACTCCGTTCAAATGAGCAACTGAAGATCGCTGTATGTATCGCGGCTTTTATATTTGAAAGACTTGTTGTTGAATCACATGCGATATCAGCAGATAATACGCAGTCCCAGATAGCCGCCTATGTAGAAAACACCTCTTACTGCGTCGAAAGTATTTTTATCATATTGGCGTATAATTAGATTACTCAAAAAAATAAGATCATATTCATTTCGTTGGAATAACTGACAAAGTTCTATAGATGGAACGACTGTTGCATCATCGACTTATTCCGAAATTTGCGCCGAATCGAAATACTATCTAATCGAAAGGTCGATGACATATGACGATAAATTATTGATAAGCACAAAATCAGCACAAAGAGTGAACGCAAGCAGCTCTTTAACATGTAAATAACGAGAAACAAGAATGTACGCACAAATATACGTACTAATGGATAAAGGGTAGTTTACCCCCGTAAATTCATTTTCCTGTGAATGTGCAAAAATACGTCAACTTTATTTTAACTTGCCCTTCCAAATGGTACATGTTCTGTTTAATTTGGTTGATTAGTTTTTTGTGTAGGGTGGAAATTTGAAAAATCAGGGGGTTGTTCACCCCTGCAAATGAATTTTTTTCTTCAACTTAGCGTGGAATTTTGATTGTCTTCAATGAGGAGTATTTTGGTTTTTGTTTTATTAAAATCGGTTGACGCCTTCTGGGTGAAACTGCAAAATCACCCCTCGACATGCTATTTTTGAAGGGCGATTTCACCCCTTAAAAATGTTTTTCCGCCGATAAAAAAAAATACGTGTCTTTTAGTTTTCGATGCTCTAAAACATACGTGAGTTGCAATAAAATCGGAGGGGGACACCAAAGTACCTTTCCTTGTTAGTTATCGAGTTTCGGTGATGAAAGTCATATTGTTTTCATCTAATTTCAAGGCACTCGGCCATGAAGAAAATCATCGAATTTCGTCGACGAATATTATTTAGTTTTCATGACACATATTATCTGTATGTAGAGGTGTGCGTGTGCACCTAAGTGTGCGAGAGTATGCAAGAGTTTTGGGATATATTTGCTGCTGCTGCTGCTGTTACTAGGCTGTTGAGGAGAATGCGACAAATATCAAAGGATATTGGCTAGCAATTTTCAGTCGTATGATTTGCAGTATCAAAAGATGAGGCGATGCATCTAGATGGTGGGGGAAATCTGTATAAAACGGAGTATGAACACCACCGACGATTTATTCGAAAAGTTACAGTCTACACGAAAGCAATAAAAATGGCAAATAACGGTGCTACGTCTCACGCGATATCGCCATATATAGCGAACCCCGTTATGTACGGTTTAAATAAATCATTTGGTAAAATAATCATAGCCGGGCTCGAGTTGAACTCTACGTGTACTCTTTACACCAGTGGTGAAAATATTGTCGAATACTTTTACCAAAATTACACTCGGTGCGGACGAGTGGCGAGTGTTTAAAAGTGATTTTTCTCGCGTACAACAATATTTCGAAGCTCATGGGACTGAAGCCGAGAAAATGTGTAATACCCGCATAGAGCACACAACGCATTACATACTTTTAACCTCGTGTTACCAGCACAGAGCTGTGTCATTTG
>OZ012708.1:27988593-28091659 GCA_963942595.1 Cylloceria caligata | reverse complement strand
CTCGTTTCAATAGCGTTGTCCGCGGTGAAGTGATTTACCCGGATTTTGATGAGTACTGCGAGATGTTGTTAGTCGATTTCGGCGAAACTATTTACATCGACTGGTCTCACCTATTTCATCCGGAGCCTCCAGCAAGTATGCTGCCGGTTCTTGTTATGGAGTTTTCCATATACGGACTCAAACGCGTGGATATTGCAGGTATTGAGCAGCTCGTCGAAGAAGCGTGCGGCAGAGATGACTTGATCGCTGTCATGATGCGACCTCTTGCCGGCGATAGTGTTCCGCGGGTTCGATTATCGAACGGTGAACGCGCGGACATGACGGCGGATATTATAGAAGCCCTCGGTGATGAGGTAGATATCGGCTACGATATCGATGCCGTGGACGAGGGCTTTGACGAGGACATAGTAATGAATTAAAGTCACGACGCTGTGCGCGCGCGTGTGTGTGTGTGTGTGTGTGTGTGTGTGTGTGTGTGTGTGTGTGTGTGTGTGTGTGTGTGTGTGTGTGTGTGTGTGTGTGTGTGAGAGAGAGAGAGAGAGTACATTCGAGAGACAGGAGTTTAAAATCGCTTTGGCAGGAGGGTAGATGCCTACAACAGCTGCGGTGGTGAGTACATAATTTTATTCATTTTTCCAAGTATGTGTACACCTTTGCTCCATCCTGCTCTTATCTCTACTCTTCCTTGTTCACCAAGGTACCCTCACTTTACCATCTCCACATAACCGACACTGGTCAAGCAGAGTGGGTAGCGCGGCGGTGGAAAAGTGTGGTGGTGGGGGTAGCCGCGTGGTGGGGGAAGGAGTGGGGATAGGAGTGGGATGGAGCAAAGGTGTACACATACTACTAATATTTATTGAATGTGCATTAGAACTATGTCCGGTCATTGAATTTGTACAAATAACTGATATTTATTGAATTGATATGAGGACTATGTCCGGTTATTGAATTTATGGACATAGTTGATATTTATTGAATTTGCATTAGGACTATGTTCGATCATTGAATTTATGCCAATAATTAATATTTATTGAATTTATATATGAATGTGTCCGGTTATTGAAGTATGCGAATAATTGGCATTTATTGAATTTATACTATGAGTATGTCCGGTTATTGAGTTTATACAAATAACCGATATTTCTTGAACTGTATGAGGAACTGTTCGCACATAAACATTGAGGAATAACGACTTCTATGATATTGTAATAAATTAGGTAAACAATGCCACATGCTTGACTTTCTCTTGTCTCACACCCACACATAAAATGAAATGTGTAGTGGCCTAGTCATGCCTTGGTCGTGTTGTTACGGTTCTATCGTATTTAATGCGGATAAAAATTATATTGCTTACATTTGAAGCTGATTGCTCTCGTTGGGAGATCATCCTATATTGTAATATCCCTTCGGATTATAATAAATATAAAGAAAATAAACATAAAGATAGATTTGAATATTACATATATTTAAATAAATAAAATATTTATTACAAATGGCGCCCAACGTGGGGCAAGAGAAAGTTTAACAAAATTGAGAATAATATTAATCAAAACTAACGGAATAAAATTTGAGATATACCGTTTTGTGTAATTTGAAATCAATAGCAAAATTAATCAATACATGCTAACTAGATCAAAAGCTAACCGCGTAGTTGAGACACCAGATATCGGTATTCCCGAGATAGCGACAAATACGATGCCCCTTAATCCCACCGAAATGCCTGAAGTAAATTTACCGGTGTTAGGAGCTGACGCAGAGCAGCTTCGCATAGAGTGAGAGCGGATAAGCAGGCAGCGTACGGAGTGGGATGGCTTGCGATTAAGAATGATTGACGAATTGGGTGAAATGCGTATCTCGCAAGAACGAATGGAAAGGGAGATCGTGCGATTACAAGCAGAAAACGAACAGCTACGGCACATCTCCCATGTAAGCGACGAAGGACACAGAAATTCAGGGATGTTAAACGGGCTCGTTCATGGGATCCAATCGATGAACCTGAATATTAAACCATCTAAGTTTGGTCTATATTTGTTAGCAAACCCCAACGAGTTTATAGAACAATTAGAAAATTATTTTCTTGTAAAAAAAGTCCAGGAGGATTGTAAATTGCTGGTACTTGAAAATCTTTTAGAAGGTCGAGCCCGGGATTGGTACAAGGTACAAAGGCGAGCGTATACCGATTTCGACGATTTCAAACGTGAATTTCTCATAGAATTTTATTCCATTCCTACTCAAGTTCGGTTAAAGGCTCAGTGGTCGGCACGGTGGTACATTCCTTCGAATGGTAACATGCAGGCTTACTTCTTAAAGCAAGCTAGTGCAGCACAATATTTCACCCCCAAGCTGGATGATTACGAAATTAATTATAGCATCGTACAACAATTACCCATACGTGCAAGGGACGCACTTGTCACAGTAGACTATGGTGATATAAACGTCGTAGCGCGTGCCTTGGCTCAGCTTGACACATCAAATGAGGATTACCGAAGCCGTGACGTCCGTCACCATAATAATTACAGCAATACAAGCAGCAATTCTTTCTCGAACACTAGTGGGAGTAGTGGGGGATCGAGAGTTGCGACAAGTACACCAAACTCACAGCTTCCGAGTCATAACCGGAGTAACTTTCAAGCGCCTTCGTATCGTGCCCGGGGGATGGATGTTAAGGTCACCCCGTGGTATCCATTACCGAATGTCACTGTGCCTCCGCCTGATTATGTTACCCATGGACCTATGGATCATTCTCAGGACGTTGTTAGTATGTTGCCATCTTCAGGTCCGAACCCGGACTCTTTAAACTAATTTTGATTGAGGACCTCACATTGTCAATATCCAGGAAAACGACAGAGAAAAGCAATCAGGAAAAAGGCTTTCAGCCATCCTCTTGTCCGCACGCAATGTTATTTTTTTTTAACATTCCAATTTCCACGCTTTGGGATACGGGGAATCACGTGACTTGCATCTCCGAAAATTTCTACGCTTATTTGGGTAGGCTAACGCGTCTTGTTGAGCTAACAGTCGCAAATATGGTCGTTCTCACGGCGATTCGAGAAAAACCAACGCCCGTCAGAAAACAAGTATTACTTGACCTAGGAGTAGGCGAACGAAAACTACCCACTATTTTCCTAGTCATACCACATTTAACAAGTAAAGTGATACTAGGAAGCGATTGGATGTTGCGTTTGGGGGCAGTCATCGATTTTTCCAGTCAAACGTTAACAGTTAATGGAGAAAGTATTTCTGATGATCTGACGTCCTTTGGAAGGAAGCCAATGGAACGCCTACAAGTAGCTCAAGAAGATGATTTCACGTTCATTCAAATAATACGGGTGCAAGACGCGAAGGGAACTATCGCAGTCGGAAATTCCAAGGATAAGAGTTCTTGGGTAGACTCAGTCCACAAAGAAACCTCGGTGCATACTGCGGAAACCCCGCTGCCTCGGTTTGACTTGACATTTTTGAAGGTAAGCGATAAAACAGAGTCTGATTTAGAACCACATTGCTGCGAGCAAGGAGTCGCCCACCAACATCACGAAACGTCCTACAAAAGGGGAGATATCTCATCAAGCGATGCCAGCTTTGAACAACGGTCAAATGAATCGATGACGGAAATCCACGTGGAAGAACTCTCAATAGAATCCTCCGTTGAAAATAACGAGTTACCTGATATGGTGGCACATAATGGCATAGACCATGAGGTGATAAGTGACATATGCGCCTTATTCCAGCTACCGGCCAAACTTCAACAGCATCTATGGAATGACTTTGCGTTCGAAAACAGTGAAAGATCACCTTCGCAGGGCGAAATCCTTTTGCCTAATCGTGTGTACCATAGCCAGACAACGCAGGATGAAGAACAAAGGTTTTCGAATCTCCAGGACCAGCTCGACGTCGAATTAACAGACGCACCATACTCATGCAACCTTTACCGACAGGGAGAGGACGAGAACTTTTACAAGGACGTGAACTCTATACTGGTCGGACTGTCGAACTATAATAGAGATCAACGTGAATCAATAGATGCAGTCTGAAGAAATATAACAGCCCCGTTGGACATAATAGGTTAATTTGTGCGTCCTTTTTAGCATTTAATGTAAGCCACGTCATAATGTTATTTAGCTCGTAAAGTCCAGTGTAGATGATGGACATTCCTCACCAAATAAAGGGGATAATTGTAAGAACTATCGGCGATATCATACCGACCATCGCTATCGATATCTATATAGTGATGAATGGGATAGGGGCGTGCGAATCAATCAACATAAGAACCATAGATGAGTCTTCCCATCTAACAATAGTCGAAGGCTTACGAGGCCTCGCGCGAGCGATCGACACCTACCTCCCCCCAATCGTCTATGAACGCCCGAACCTCTAGCACGCTCCGTGCGAACTCAAAAACTGTAGTGCGGCCTATTATCCATTTATATCTTGATATAATCTAAATATGCGTGAAAGTTTAACGATAATCGGGTAAAGGAATAATTGTGTGAAAGTTCAGGTATGATATTTTTATAATTATATAGTTTTGAAACGTATAACGCAACAAAAAACAATCGTCCATTTCTGACGCCTCGTGTCTCATGTATGCAGGACGGTTGGGCCCATTAGCAGGCCGCCCACTCTCGCTCACTCTCTAATTGGCGACATTTTTGAAAGGACAAATTTATAAAGACGCAGAACTCTTGAAGATCCGTTATGGATACATATATGTCCGTTTGGGCAATACACTGTGTGGCGGCAGCCGATAATCCGACATCAGCCGCATAATATCGACTAGCGGCGTCAGGCCGTCAAATCGGCCACCAGCAAGCGTCTACACATTCGGTTTCATTCCGGCGTACCGTGCGACATCTTACAGATAAGTGACTATCCGGTCTGAATAGACCGTGATAGAATATTTCGTTAGAAGATATTTGCTATCGAGCAATAATTTATGAATGTTTATCAAATATTGAATTTCGTCTGACATTTTTAACCACTTCTCATGTAAGTGAGGAAATGTCAGGCAAGAAAGTATTATATGAAAGAATATATTTATGATTGTTGTCATTTTGAACTGTCAATATGGACATGAAACGAGGTTAAATGCTGAGTGTACTTCAGCAGATTGGACAGAGAAAACTATGGCATTACACATTTGCACTTTTATATGTCGCCGTTGGCTGAATCTGCAACAAATGTCAATCTGTCATATACGCTGTAGTTTTATAGATATTTTGCTGTAGTCTTTAAAGGAGACTCACTCAATTCTGTTATATACCCTATAGTGGGTCTAATTGCATTTATTGACAGTGCGCCTAAGGCTTCATTTGTGTGACCAGTACGCTTGACGAATTAATGTATGTGATGATCCGTGGGTCGCATGAGATGAAGTATGCCAATAATGGATATTTATCGATCTTATATATGAATATGTCCGGTCGTTGAAGTATGCCAATAATGGATATTTATTGAATTTATATATGAATATGTCCGGTAGTTGAAGTATGCCAATAATGGATATTTATTGAATTTATATATGAATATGTCCGGTTGTTGAAGTATGCCAATAATTGATATTTATTGAATTTATATTGTGAGTATTTCCGATTACTGAATCTATGCGCATAATTGATATTTATTGAATGTGCATTAGGACTATGTCCGGTCATTGAATTTGTACAAATAACTGATATCTATTGAATTGATATGAGGACTATGTCCGGTTATTGAATTTATGCACATAGTTGATATTTATTGAATTTGCATTAGGACTAGGTCCGATTATTGAATTTATGCAAATAATTGATATTGATTGAATTTATATTATGAACCTGTCCGGTTTAATGAATTTATGCACTTCATTGGTATTTATTGAATTTACATTAGGACTATGTTCGATCATTGAATTTATGCCAATAATTGATATTTATTGAACTCATATATGAATAAGTACAGTTATTGAAGTATGCGAATAATTGACATTTATTGAATTTATACTATGAGTATGTCCGGTTATTGAGTTTATACAAATAACCGATATTTCTTGAACTGTATGAGGAACTGTTCGTACATAAACATTGAGGAATAACGACTTCTATGATATTGTAATAAATTAGGTAAAAAATGCCATATGCTTGACTTTCTCTTGTCTCACACCCACTCATAAAATGAAATGTGTAGTGGCCTAGCCACGCCTTGGTCGTGTCGTTACGGTTCTATCGTATTTAATGCGGATAAAAATTATATTGCTTACATTTGAAGCTGATTGCTCTCATTGGGAGATCATCCTATATTGTAATATCCTATATGAAGTTTCGTTGACGATCTACTGGTACTATCGAAAAACCATGAGGAACATCTCACGCATCTCGAGATTCTATTTCTGCGATTTAAAGAGCATGGGATGACTCTAAAATTTAAAAAGTCACACTTCTTCCGACAGGAAGTGTCCTTTCTCGGCCACATTCTCACGACAGGGGGACTTAAACCCGATCCTGAGAAGATAAAGACAATTAAAGAATATCCGGCACAGAAAAATCTAAAACAATTGAGAGGATTCTTGGGATTGATAAATTTTTATACAAAATTTACCAACTGCCATGCCCACGAGACCGCTCCACTTCTAGAATTGCTGAGGAAGGGGGTGAAGTGGAAATGGGACATAACTCACCAAGAAGCTTTTGGCCGAGTCAAGGATTTATTTTGCGAAGCCGTGATTCTTCGATTCCCTGATGTAACGTAGCCATACACACTAACAACGGATGCAAGTGGGTATGCGCTTGGAGCCATTTCATCACAAGAAAATGAGCAAGGAGAGAGCGAGGTGGTATCTTTTGCGAGTCGGACTCTGAAAGGAGCAGAACATGGCTATATGACTACTGAAAAGGAATTATTAGCTGTTGTATGGGCTCTGGAAAAATTCAGGACGTATCTTCGAGGTGCTAAAATAAATATTAAAACTGACCATAAAGCATTAACATTTCTTAAAACGTGTCGGTTTACAGCAGAAAGATTAATGCGGCGGGTCCTGTCAATCCAAGATTACGATCTAAACATAGAGCACCTCGAAGGGAGAAAGAACACTGTCGCCGACGCTCTGAGCCGGATGGAAGGAAACGAGGACACAACGAAAGGATTGGTGGTAATTGCTGCAACTCTGGCACGGAAGGCCTCAAAAGATTTAATAAAGGAAATGAAGAAAATCGCAAAACATCAAAGGAACCAGGAGGATTTGTGTAGAATCATGGAAATTCTAGAGAAAGAAAACGACACCGGAGAAGAGAAGAAATTTCGATTACGAGAGGGTATTCTGCAGAAACACACGAAAGCTCGTATCTGGAAAGTCGTGCTTCCAAAATGTCTGGTTCGACAAATAATTTTGGAATGTCACGAATTTTATGGGCATATTGGAGCTCGGAAGTGTTTCCGTATTCTCGATGAAGATTTCTCACATCCACACCTGATAAAACTCACAAGGTCGCTCATCGCATGCTGTGATATTTGCCAACGCAGCAAGGTTGCAGTACAAACAAATTACGCCGAAATGCAGACGATTATTCCCGAGAGACCGGGGGACTTAATATCGATCGATTTTTATGGGCCTCTGCCAACATCCATCGGGGGGGTGAGACATATCCTAGTAACAATCGATGCATTTAGTAAATATGTAATACTGTTTCCTATGCGAAAAGCGAATACAGCAACCGTAATAAAATGGATATTCCAAGACTATATTCCGCAGTTTGGGAAACCAAGTCGTATCCAATTCGATCATGGTACACAATTTACTGCAAAAAATTGGTAAAAAAAATTGGAGGATGAAAACATAAAGGCAGTATTTTCTTCGATACGCCATCCTCAAGGAACTATTATGGAACGAGTGAATCGAGAGTTAGGACGATTTTTTAGGACCTTCCTGAGGGATAATTACGCCGGTTGGTACAAATGGGTGCAGGTGGTGCAAGACTGCATAAATGAATCTCATCACGAAACCACAGAATTCACTCCAACAGAATTACAACGAAAGAAAAAACCAATCCGGCTGTGGAATAAATGGTTAGGAATACCAGCGAGTGAGGAGGATGATCCACTCTCTTACGATGCCAAGATAAAGATTGTGTTACGTCCTGACGTAACGTCGCGCTTATCTTTTTCATTTCGATTACGTTAAAGTTCTTCTGCTTTAGTTTCGCTACAGTAAAAGTAACTTCCCAAATTTTTCCTTCATTCTCGAACTTCTTAAGAGGAGAGGAGAGCGATCTTAGCGACGGAGATCGGAACAGGGTGAAGATGCGGCCCTACCGACCGTCTCCCGGGAAAGATTAATCTTGTAAAGATGGAATTTTTCGGCGCTCCCGGTCAAAAGGCAAACTTTCAAACCATGGGATCTACTGCGTAGACCCGGTTATCGACTGCCATTTATGGATCTATGATTCAGCGCGGCCTTACCCTCAATCCTAGACCAGGGGTTCGGCTAGTCGCCGTCGGGGCGTTGTTGGTCATAAGGGAGCGGTTGGAGGGAACGCTATCACGTGACCAAGCGACCACACCCTTTCTTCTCGCTCTTCCCTGAAATCTTCTCTCTCTCTCTCTCTTTACAAAGATGATGAAATCACGAACAATTATTAACTAAGCGAAACAATTAACAAAAGTGGAGGAACTGTTGATTTAAACCAGGGGTCTCCAAACTTTCCAGCCTTAGGGCCATACTGATTACTCCAGTAAGTTCCGAGGGCCAAAACCATATTATCATTGTTGCCGGTGGTAAAAAGTGAAATAGTCCAAAATCTGTCCGCGGGCCGAATGTGGCCCTCGGGCCGTAGTTTGGAGACCCCTGATTTAAACGAAAGAGTTATGACTATTAAAATGTTCACACGAATACTGTAGGTAAAATATCAGCAGCAAAAAGAACAATTATGTTTCCATATGGAAACTACTCAGGGCTGTCACTCGAAAACGAGTGCAACCCACATTGAATTAATGAGCTTACCAAGTATAGTCGGGTAATAGAAGAAAGATCAGTATATCAGGATTAATCCCCTTTTCTCTTGGGATTATATTAATATGTCTCTCGTAAAATATTGGAATTTATAGTAAAAATACCATCATAAATATATAAAACATGTTATGCCTATATATTAACATGTCTCTCGTAAAATATTGGAATTTATAGTAAAAATACCATCATAAATATATAGAACATGTTATGCCTATATAGAGAGGATAAAGGAAATATCAGGATTAATTTATGGTAAAATAGCGAAAAATAGACAGAAAAACGAGAAAGAGATGAGACTAAAATTGAGTTGCAATGAAGCTTCTGCTGCAGGAAAGCGAGGCTGGCCGACTCTCCACGCAACGAAAACGCCTTGCGCGAGGTCTGAACAGCGATCTAGCTGACTTGCGTACGAACGAAATGCACGAGTAACCAAGCTAGGCGAGTCGTTCTCAAAAGAAGAACTCTCTCGCTCTCTCTCGTTCCCATGCATAGAAATACTTGTTTTACCATCAAGTTATTTATATGGAATACATTACACATATATAGACAGGATAAAATGAAATGTTGAGATTGTTTTACAGCTAAATACCAAAAGTAAAACGAATCGAGAAAGAGAGAAAACGGTAACGCGTTTCAATAAAGCTTCATCTGCGGGAAAGCGAGGCTGATCGACTCTCTGCGCCACGACGAACGCCTTATCGCTAGGGCTGAACGGCGATGTAACCGACTTGCGTACGAACGAAATGTACGAGTAACCAAGTTAGACGAGTCGTTCTCAAGTAAAATCCTTCTCTCTCTCTCTCTCTCGCTCTCGTTTCTATAGTACGAAAATAATCGTTTAACTAGCAAATTATTTAAGAAAACTTATTAACTATAAGAAATCTAACGTCTAACTAACAAATTATCTAAGAAAACTTATTAGCTATCAGGAGTACAAATTGAAAATGCGGGATTTTTTTCTATTTTTGAACGTTTATTCTGAAAAAATGGTAACAAATGAATTATTGAAAGTATTGTCCATCGCTAGCCACAACTTTTTCCCATCTTTCTGGCAATTTACGGATACCGTCGCGAAAAAATTCGGCCGGCTTGGCTGCTATCCAGTCATCGACCCATTTTTGGGCTTCTTCGTAAGAATGGAAGCGCTGGTCAGCTAGGCCATGTGTCATCGATCGGAAAAGGTGGTAATCGGAAGGAGCAATATCTGGGCTATACGGCGGGTGGGGTAAGACTTCCCATTTCAGCGTTTGTAGGTATGTTTTGACCGGCGCTGCAACATGTGGCCGAGCGTTGTCATGTTGCAAAATTACTTTGTCGTGTCTTTGCTCGTATTGTGGCCGTTTTTCTTTGAGTGCGCGGCTCAAACGCATCAATTGAGTTCGGTATAGTGCTCCTGTGATGGTTTCGTTCGATTTCAATAGCTCATAATACACCACACCCAGCTGGTCCCACCAAATACAGAGCATGAGCTTGGCGCCGTGAATATTTGGTTTGGCCGTCGATGATGATGCATGGCCGGGGTAACCATATGATTTTTTGCGCTTCGGGTTATCGTAATGGATCCACTTTTCATCACCAGTGACAATGCGATGCAAAAAACCCTTCCGTTTTTGCCGTTCGAGCAGCAGTTCGCATGCAAAAAAACGGCGCTCGACGTCTCTCGGCTTCAGCTCATACGGCACCCAATGTCCTTGCTTTTGGATCATTCCGAGGGCTTTTATACGATGGGAAATGGCTTGTTGTGTCACTCCCAATGAATCTGCGAGCTCTTGTTGAGTTTGACACGAGTCTTCATTGAGTATTGCCTCCAATTCAGCATTCTCAAACTTTTTCACTTGGCCCGGCCGCTCTTTGTCCTCAACGTCAAAATCACCACTTCTAAACCGCACAAACCATCTCTCGCACGTTGAAACCGATGGAACATGACTCGGATAAGCCTCGGAGACCAATCGATGTGCTTCAGCAGCACTTTTCTTCAAATTAAAGAAGTAAATTAAAACTTCCCGCAAATGCTGTTTTGTTGGCACGAAACTCGACATATTGAGAGCTCAAAAAAACTATGAATTTGACACTGCGACAAATTGACACATACTGAAAATTAAAGCTATAAGACGTAGCTTTGACATGAACATAGTCACAGTACTGCCTGATGCGTATAGCGTTAGTAACGCCATCTGTTATCAAACCCGCATTTTCAATTTGTACCCCTGATACAAGTAGAGTAATCACTAATTTAACGAATAACCAATGATGCTTGGAATAAGCCATTACTCAACAAAACCATTTATACTAATAAGAGATTAACGCAGAAATCAGGTTGCATACGTCGAAGTTAACTACAGAATCTGTAACAAAATTACTACTAGTGGTTTCATGTGAAGGATTTAATTAAGTTCCGTACAAACGCTGAAAAACTAAGCCATTACCATAGACACATCTACAAAGAAGCGAGCATAAGGATATTACCTAGCCTAGGAAACTCTATCGAAAGTAGGCCAAGAAGCGGGGTGGTAAAAATCGCCTCATTTTCAGGGGAAAAACGCCTCGAACGCGTTCCCTCACCTAATCGCGTGGTCCTCTGTGTAGCACATCGCGCGGACAAATCAGAGCGCGCCATACCGATGCACTTGCATAGATTTATGGCTCCGCATGTCGAGAAGCTACTCTGCGGAGTAAGGGGAATGAATACGTGTATGGTCGAGATGGACCACGGGGAAGTTCTTATAATCAGGATAGGGTTTTATCCCTTCTCTTCTTTTACGCGCCTGACGACAAGAATTTTCGATGCTCAGAAGCCCTATAAAAGGCCGCGAAAATCGGCCGGCGACACTTTTTCACGGGGAGTCAAGTAACACAGTTTCACGGGGGGTTACGTAGAGGACTAATCACTAGCCTGGCAGTCAATAAGTCGCCGGCAGTGAATTAGACTTTTTCCAAGGCAACAAGTAGTACTGTTTACCGGGAAATAAAGTAGTACAGAACGACAATTTTTCACCATGGCTTAATTTTCACAAATTATAGTTTCAAGTAGTACAGAGTAAGAGTACAGTACTTATAATTATTAACGCTTGTAAAATCGGGAATATTGAACGTCCAACATTCAACTACTCATGTAGCTTTATTTCAATAAATAATTATTAATACGCACCAACGCCTACGTTCGATTTTGAGTCTGTCTAACTACACTAATCTATAGAGTGATAAATCTAAGCGACAAATGATTTGACCAAATTTTTTTGATGGAAAATTTCTGGCAGTTCGCAACCCGGTTAGAGTCAACGCCACCTTAGATCCCTGTGTTATCGATCTCAGAAAGATCTCTAACAATCGAAATTTGGTCAAATCATTTGTCGCTTAGATTTATCACTCTTAAGAAATATATGACCGCGTATAAAAAGGATTAATTAATTAATCTGCAACAAAGGTACACTAATCTACGTCCAACCAACGTTCAACCGCAAGAACCACAGCAACAAACAACCGTAGGTATAATTTTCAATTACCAATTAAAGTGAAATCTTGCTCCGCGTGAAATTGTCATTCAAGTCCCTCCCCATTATTCGTGAAGTGATTATCCCCAACCAAGAACAAAACGCACTCCAGCCCTATCCCGAGTAATTTTCCGCGAGGTTAGACTCAAAAACGGGCTTGCGTCTTCGGTATTTTCTCATCGGGTGTCGTAAAGGGAGAATTTATTCTCCTTGACCAGAGCACGGAAAAGATACACCGAAACGTGAAATCTATGTTAAATTCGTGGGTCCGTAAGATAGGCCGCGATTTTGACGTAACAAATTCTGGGGGCTCGTCCGGGATCTTAGAGTGTTAGTTTTGTTTAAACTAATATTGTGTAAAAGAATCAACTGAAAAGAAAATATTTTTACTTTGCCCTTTTTACCGTGGTTTTGTAAGCCGATTTAATCCTCGAAAATCGATTTTTTAATTTTTATTGAGTTTTAGTGATTCAATTAATTTCACGAAAAATAATCCCTCTTTGTTACCGAATTCTGTAAAACGATTTAATTTATAAAATCCACCTTTTTCCTCTTTACCGCATTCTCGAGAATTGATTTATTTTAAAGAAATCGATTTTTCACTTTTTATTGAATTTTAACGATTCAATGCATTTCATGAAAATTATCATCATTCATTACTGAGTTTTTAGAAAACGATTTAATTTATAAAAGCCACCTTTTTCCTTTTTATCGCATTTTCGAGAATTGATTTATTTTAAAGAAATCGATTTTTTACTTTTTATTGAATTTTAACGATTCAATGCATTTCATGAAAATTATCATCATTTATTACTGAGTTTTTAGAAAACGATTTTATTTATAAAAGCCACCTTTTTCCTTTTTACCGCATTTTCGAGAATTGATTTATTTTAAAGAAATCGATTTTTTACTTTTTATTGAATTTTAACGCATTTCATGAGAAATTATCATAATTTACTACTGAGTTTTTATAAAACGATCTAATTCATAAAATCTAACCTTTCCCTTTTTATTGCATTTTTAAGAGTTGATTTATTTCACAGAAATTGATTTTTTTTTCCTTTTAGTGAATTTTAACGAGTCAAGCCATTTCATAAAAAATTACCATCTTTTTAGAAGAATACCAGCTATTATTCAAGTTATACGGTAAGCCTTCTTCGTAAGTAAATTGACCTTGTGGAAATCAAATGTGGAAACTAATATTCGATAATGACTGGTGAATAAAAAAAAAGTAGAGAAGATAAAACTTTTATTGAAAGACATATACGTGGATATATATATATATATACATATTCATAAGTTGTACTCCATTATATGGGACCATTGGAAAAATTATTTGTACTTCAAGTGCGTATAAAGGAACTCGAGGTTCTCGCACAAGAACTCATTGAAGAAGTCACGCCAGAAATTTTCTTAAATCGACTCGGTTTAAAACGAATAAAACAGCAAGAAAGAATAACTGCTAAAACATACGTGAGGAGAACTACAAGGAAAATAGCTCCCCCAAATATTAATTATAGAGAGTAATATTATATTTGTTTTAACCACACAACCATCAGACTTCTTGTGTTGTTTTTATACGATTCGCTCCGTACCATTAACTTCTTGGTACTATCATTTACATAAAATCTGTCAATCTACCAAGCGTTAAAACAGTTGGCATACAATTCTGAAAATATTAATAGAATTACAAAACAGTTCTGCTATTCACTCCTACGTTGCTCATCTTAACAACCCCCTCGAGCGATCACTAGAATCGTTCACCTCCATCCACCGTTCATAACATTACACCTCCACCTGCACGTGCTGCTCTTTCTGCCATAGACCTTTAACAAACTCACCGGCTCGCTTACACCAGCGGTCAGCATTCTAAAATCCCTACTCCATCCATTCCGATAAAATAGGTCTTTAAGAAACTCGCCGTCTCGCTTACACCAGCAGACAGCGTTCTAAAAAACCCCACCTCATCCATTAAATCCACCGTCTCGCTTACATCA
The DNA here is from genome assembly GCA_963942595.1 of Cylloceria caligata. NCBI lineage: Eukaryota > Metazoa > Arthropoda > Insecta > Hymenoptera > Ichneumonidae > Cylloceria > Cylloceria caligata. The sequence goes on along the minus strand of OZ012708.1, from coordinate 28,077,191 downwards.
GCAGACAGCGTTCTAAAATCCTACCTTATCCATTAAATCCACCGTCTCGCTTACACCTGCAGACAGCATTCTAAAAACCCCACCTCATCCATTAAATCCACCATCTCGCTTACATCAGCAGACAGCGTTCTAAAACCCTACCTCATCCATTAAATCCACCGTCTCGCTTACACCAGCAGACAGCGTTCTAAAAACCCTACCTCATCCATTGAATCCACCGTCTCGCTTACACCAGCAGACAGCGTTCTAAAAACCCTACCTCATCCATTAAATCCACCGTCTCGCTTACATCGGCAAACAGCGTTCTAAAACTCTACCTCATCCATTAAATCCACCGTCTCGCTTACACCAGCAGACAGCGTTCTAAAAACCCTACCTCATCCATTAAATCCACCGTCTCGCTTACACCAGCAGACAACGTTCTAAAAGCCCTACCTCATCCATTCCGATAAAATAGGCCTTTAAGAAATCCACCGTCTCGCTTACACCAGCAGACAGCGTTCTAAAACCCTACCTTAACTACCCTCTTTTCGACCTAACACATGGGCAACCAGATTTGCCCGCGCACGTATCACTAACAACACAATCATCACAAAACACATTACACTAGTGAACGAAATCCTATGTTTCAGCTCCTCGCGTGAGTCGGGTTAAGGCTGGCAAGGCTCGCTCACAATACACATTACACTAGTGAAGAGAAATCCTATGTTTCAGCTCCCCGTATAAGTGGGGTTAAGGCTGGCAAGGCTCGCTCACGATACACATTACACTAGTGAAGAGAAATCCTATGTTTCAGCTCCTCGCGTAAGTGGGGTTAAGGCTGACAAGGCTCGCTCACAATACACATTACACTGGTGAAGAGAAATCCTATGTTTTAGCTCCCCGCGTAAGTGGGGTTAAGGCTCGCAAGGCTCGCTCACAATACACATTACACTAGTGAAGAGAAATCCTATGTTTCAGCTCCTCGCGTAAGTGGGGTTAAGGCTGGCAAGGCTCGCTCACAATACACATTACACTAGTGAAGAGAAATCCTATGTTTCAGCTCCTCGCGTAAGTGGGGTTAAGGCTGGCAAGGCTCGCTCACAAAACACATTACACTAGTGAAGAGAAATCCTATGTTTTAGCTCCTCACGCAAGTGAGTTCGGGGCTGGCAAGGCTCGTTTACAAAACACATTACACTAGTGAAGAGAAATCCTATGCTTCAGCTCCTCACGTAAGTGGGGTTAAGGCTGGCAAGGCTCGCTCACAATACACATTACACTAGTGAAGAGAAATCCTATGTTTCAGCTCCTCGCGTAAGTGGGGTTAAGGCTGGCAAGGCTCGCTCACAATACACATTACACTAGTGAAGAGAAATCCTATGTTTTAGCTCCTCGCGTAAGTAGGGTTAAGGCTAGCAAGGCTCGCTCACAAAACACATTACACTAGTGAAAGAAATCCTATGTTTTAGCTCCTCGCGTAAGTGGGGTTAAGGCTAGCAAGGTTCGCTCACGAAACACATTATACCAACAAGACAGACATAACTACACGTACTACTTACTTATCCTAACAATTATCCTACCACTATTGACCCGAATCATTTATCCATGCCTAAAACCCATAGAGCAGGAAGGAAAATTCAAACGCAGAGATTAAAACGACGAATCTTAAAAGAACAGTACCAAGTTCCAACAATTGCGTGCAAATCGTATAACGAGCGAGATTTTAGAGCCTTTAATATTGAAATAGAAAGCGATAATAAAATTATTCCTCTCGAAGGAAAAGAAATAACTGAATATAAGAAAGATTGCGACGACACAATTGCAGTACATAACGACTATTCGAAGCAAGAAAGGATTAGAAATTTAAATTCTAGTAAAACGAATCGTCCTTTAACAGTAACAGCGAGTGAATCGTATAACGAGCAAAATTTTGGAGTCTCTAGCATCAAATCTACAAAAGATAAAGAAGGTATTTTCCTTAACCAAGAAAAAATAACAGGTTCTCAGGGACCTTTAGGTGAACAAACAGAGAAGTATAAAAATCATTCAGACAGTGCAAAGGCACATTGCACGGGCCTCTCTAACGAAGAGATACCATATTTATTAAGGGAAATTACGTACGAAGCAAGCAGCAGTAAAGTCACACAGGGCGTCGACACAGAAATACCGAGTGAATATAGAATAAAACGCCTTAAGCAAAGCCGAGAAATCGAGCGAAAAAATGTTCTAGACGAACTTGTCGCTGATTACGAAGCTCACTCGATAGAAGGGATACGCTATCATCCGATAGTAACACCTTGCAAGCCTCGTATCACTAAGATCGAATCGTTAAATAAATATAAAGTTATCCTCCTGAAGGAAAAACCACATTTGATTTCACCGCAGGGAAATTTTGAAACAAAATTAAAGGAATAAAGCTCCATAATTTTTCTTCGTTACAAGTAACAAAAAGAAAGTTATTCCTATTTCCTCCTCCTGCGCAATTTTACTCTCATAATATTCTTATGTATTGTTGTATGTCTCTTTGATGCGGTATAAAAAAAAAAGAGCAAATATATTATTATACTTATATAAAATACATCATCAATGAGTTCAACTCGATCAAAGGTAAGAGTTGATGATAATGTAATACATGATTATCCTGAGGACCGAAAAAAGAAATCTCGAATACAGAGCGTTCCTAAATCCCAATTTGAAACAGTCGAAGAATTTTCCGACGAAAGTATTAACAGTTCGCATCCCAAGACTCCCTCCACAACGAATCCAACGGGAGAAATTATTGCGGATACAGAGAAAAGTAGCGACATTAATCAAGAAAATCCGGAATTAATTAAAGTAGACGAAAATAGTCGTATACAATCCTTGGAATTAACGTCAAGTCATTTAATTATTACAAAAACGGAAATAAATTGCGAGGAAGCAAGTGATTCTTCAAGTACTGAAGAAATTTTATCAGACAATCTTGATAATTATAGTACATCAAATAGTTCCTTACAGATTCAAGAAATTTCAAAGAATTCAGAAAGTTTTGAGCAATTCGCGAACCGAGTGCAAGAAACACTTACGGCGAGATCGGGAAACAATTTATTGTCTGTGGTTGGATTTTTGGAAGAACCTGGTCACCAATATTTACCACTTGTAATATATAGAGATCCCTGTAACGAAATTCCAGTTCAGATCCCCGCATCCCCCGAACATATTGTAAAAGGCATCGAGCTGCAGCCCGCTACACACGAGACGACAGGTACGAATACACCAGTCAGAACTACCCCGAACCCCGTAGGCACCACGCCCACGTTAGGCCTTTCGAACTCCAGCGACATATTTTACACTCCTGCAGGGGGGTCTACCCCATTCAGGTCACCCATCGGTACACCGCTCCTCGTGAGTCATAATAAAACACTGTCCACTTCAACAAGAAGAAGGAATACTCGCGAAAAATCTGAATTAAAATCAATAATTGAATCCTCCCACATTGTCCCACAGAATTTGTTGAAAAATTTACACCTGCTATCTGAATACGAACCTGCTATTCCTGGTTGTTCCTCCCACCCCACGGGAAAAAGGTCGAGTCCAGATAAAAAGCCCAGTAAAATACCACCAGTGAACTTTTCTCTTGAAACTAGTGACCCTGTACCCGACCCTCCTCCCATAATGGTTAATAAAAACCAAACGTTGTCTCTTCGAGATGCATTGGCTGTCATACCGAATTATGACGGTCATACCTTGTCATTGGGGATGTTTATCCAAGGATGCAAGGAAGCCTTGGCCATGATGGGGCCAGGCGCCGAATCAAATTTAGTAAAAGCAGCCCGCATAAAAATAATTGGCGAACCCCGTCGCACTATACAAGGGCAAACTTTTGAAAAAATAGAAGATTTGGGTAAATTTCTCAAAGATATTTATGCACCCACGCGAAACGTATATCAGTTGCAAGGTGAATTAGGATCAATATACCAGAGAGAAAGTGAGTCTGTTATTGCCTATTCGAATCGTGTACGAGATTTGGGAAATTTGATACTTGAAAATTACGATGCGAGCGAAGATAATCCCTTGGCTGGCGCTTTTATTGATAATACTAAACAAAGCCTACCAGCTTGTTTTCTACACGGTTTAAAACCGGAAATCGAACAACGATTAACTCCTAATAATAATCTTGAAGAATTAATAAAGCTAGCAGTGCAGACCGAAAAGAGTTTAGTGTCCCAAGCAGCCTTGCGTAGCGGTGAGCAAGTAACATCGAGTCCAAGGGCCTCTAAGCCCGAGGCGAAACGAGGACTACACGTGGTAACAAGCGAAGAAGTGCATTGCCAGCTGTGCAATAAAAAGGGCACAATGCTAAAGAATGTTCGACTCAGAAGAATAGCCAAGCGTTGGCTGTTGGGTTACAAAATACGGGAAATGTCGATAAAGGACCGAGCATATGTCAGATCTGTCAGAAGACTGGACATTCGGCAGACAAATGTCTTAAAATTTTCCCACCTTCAAATAACAATAAATCTAGCCTCGAAGCCCCTTCATTTATCATATGTCAGATCTGTAAAAGAACAGGACACTCGGCTGACAAATGTCTTAAAATCTTCCACCCTTCAAATAATAATAAACCCGTCTTTGACGGTCCTCCGCTCACTATATGCCAGGTATGTAACAAGCGTGGGCAGACTGCTGACCGTTGTTATAAAATTTTTCCTCCTGAAAGGAAGGAGTTGGGAAATACATCGATGTTTTGTCACTTTTGTAAAAATCATGGACGCACAGCGAATAGATGTCCTCAATCACCCTCAGTCCCCCCCAAATTAATGTCTTTACCGCAAAAACAGGTACCAGTCAATCTCCGATACCAAAATCCTAGCGATATTCGGTGCCAAATATGTAAAAAAGAAGGCCACGGGGCCCATATTTGTCCTTATCGTAACAACCATTCCCAGCCTTTAAATAACAATCGATCGGAAAATCGCGGAAATATTAATAATTTCATTAATAATTCCATGAATTCAATAGGACCATGTTATTATTGCAAACAACCCGGTCATTTTATCCGTGAGTGTCCCGCTCGAAGGGAGAACGAAGCAACATATGGAAGTACGGGAAACCGAAGTGGTCTTCCGAGTACGGGTGTGCCCAGGGAGACTCCGTTAAATATGCATCCGATCCGTACTATTTCAATCGCAGCTTCGACCCTCAACCGCGAGTAGTCCGTATCTTTAATATACAATTGCATCGAGAAAGTAGTGTTCCGACGGTTACGATAACGGCATCGGAAGTAATATCCCCTATCACTCTTATGGTTGATACGGGAGCCGGGCCGAATATTTTAAAGAAACAATTTGTAAATGAACATATCGCTATAAATCACGGAGAAATTTTACAACTTAATGGAATAACAACAAATTCAATTTTTACTTTGGGTCATATTACAGAACAAGCCTTCAGACGTTTGGCTACTTTCCATATTGTAGATAATAACTTCCCCATAAAGGAAGCTGGTATATCGGGTTCGGAATACCTTGACGGCAATCGCGTGAAAATTGACTATGAGAAAAGACAATTGAAAATACAGAATGTAAGAATACCATTTGCAACTCAGGAAACTATTGTAATCCCTGCAGAGTCCACCAAATTGTGAGAGTAAAGAATTTGGATTTACGGGAAGGTCATCTGCCTCCCCTGGATGCAGGTGAAGGTATAAACATAGAGAGCGGGTTTGTCATTAATAATAATGGTAAAGCTTACATTTATGTGACAAATAGCAATAGGTATTCGGTTCAAGTCCAGGTACTAGTACTAGAGATAATGTCATCGGAGGAATTAATTCACAGTACAGGAATAAGAGAATCTACTGACGATTCAAAGACGAAAAAGGAACAACAGGTAACAAGCAATGTTGAATTAATAAAAGAAAATAAGTCCTCGGACGGACTGAGTCATGAAACTAATAAAGATAAAATCAGTTCAAGTAAAAATATTGGAAAAAAATTCATTCCGACGGGAAAGAATGCGTTCTTGTTAGAGACACTACCCCGCGGAGATTCTATGGTTGATTTTGTGAAAAAAATTATAAAGGAAGAAATAAGAAATTGTTCAGAAATTATTGAAGAAGCTTACGAAAATCGTGTGAAAAATGAAAAATCAAGTAAAGAAATTGGTAAAGAAAAAATAGAAGATCAAGTTGAAAAATTGCAGTCTAGTTCGCGAAATCTTAGGGAATTTTGTACGTCGGATTCGAGCAAGGAGAGTACTTATATTGAACCTGTAGAGATTATTGTATCTACAGAAAACGTTGTCTATCCGAATTCGATAGAGACGAAAGTAAACTGTGTTAATGAGGAGACTTGCCTTGGCTCCACAGGGGTGTCTGTGCCGACGAAACGGGCAGCGCTCGTTGGAGAATTAAGGGAGCTCAGCTCAAATTTTTTGGGACAATCTGTGCCTATGGAAAGGACAGAATCCTTTCAATATTTTGATAACAGTGTTCAGGAAAAAAGTGTTATTTGTTCGAATTCGATAAAAACAGAGACACCAATGGGGTGTACCGAATTAAGTTGTGAAAGCGAAAAGAACGTTGTCTATCCGAATTTGATAGAGACGAAAATTTACTGTGTCAATGAGGAGTCTTGCCTTGGCTCCACAGGGGTGTCTGTGCCGTCGAAACGGGCAGCGGTCGTTGGAGAATTAAAGGAGCTCAGCTCAAATTTTTCGGGAAAATCTGTGCCTATGGAAAGGACAGAATCTTCTCAAGTATATGAAAATTATGTTCAAGAAGAAAATGTCGTTAATTCAAATCCAATAAAAACTAAAATATCGGCAAGAGATAGCGAGTCTAATTGTGTTAATTATGCGGGTTGTTCGAGCTTCACAGACGTAACTATGCCGACTGAACGGACAGAACTTGTTGGAGATATGCGAAAACTCGATCCAGATTTTATAGGGACATCTGTGCCGATGGAAAGGATAGAACCCTTTGATGATATTAATAATTACAATGAGGAATTTAGAAAGTCAACCAAAGAACAAATACTCCGAGAGAATAGAAACATTGAAACAATTGAATCAGTAAAAGTCAATTATTCAGATTTTACCAAAGCATCAGAGTCAATAAAAGAAGAAATAACGATGGAAAATAAAGAAGTACTTTGCCAGAAACCTGTTGAACCTTTCGTGCCTGTAAACCATTGCGATCAAACTGTCAATTCTGAAAATTATGAAGACCCGAAGAATTTACGAACAATTTGTACACTTGAACCGTCAAAAAAGGAAAATATTATAGAAAATATTAAAGATAAAGATACACGTTTGAGAAGCGAGAAATATAGTCCGAAAACGTATAAAATCATGAACGTTTCGTTAACAAAAAAACTCAGTATAGCTAATATCACTCGCGAAATTCAACCTTTCATTCGCGAAAATTCATGTTACGTAATATCAGAATCGGTAATGATCGACCGCTATAATCAAATTAAGGAATTATTAAGACTCGCCGAATTGAACGAAGAAGAAAAAGCAAGTATCGAGACGTTTTTAAAGGAAAGCGCACATTTATACCAAATCCCAGGAGATACGTTGACATGCACCACTATATTGCAACATCGCATTCCTACTACCGATGATCTTCCTATAAATACTCGAGGATACAGATGGTCAGAATGTACTAAAGAAGAAATAGGCAAGCAAATAGAGGATATGCTCGGTAAAGGAGTAATAATACCCTCTACCTCGCCATACAATTGTCCTGTCTGGGTCGTTCCCAAGAAAGCCGACTCTCAGGGTAATAAAAAATGGAGAGTCGTGTTCGATTACCGATCGCTGAACGAAAAAACGATCGCCGACGCGTACCCCATACCCAATATCAACGATATATTAGATCAATTAGGCGCTGCACAATACTTTTCTGTATTCGATTTAGCATCAGGATTCCATCAGATAGAAGTCTCTCCAGAAGATCGTCATAAGACCGCATTTACTACGCCACGTGGCCATTTCGAATTCGTTAGAATGCTGTTCGGCCTTCGGAACGCCCCTCCGACGTTTCAAAGAGCAATGGACCTCACACTAAGTAGGCTCCTCGGGAAAGGACTATTTGTTTATTTGGACGATATTGTCATTTATGCCTACAATCTCGAAGAACACGAGAATATATATCGCGAATTAATTAAACGATTAGAAGCAGCAAATTTAAAATTACAACCAGATAAATGTGAATTTTTAAAAAGAGAAGTCGCGTATTTAGGACATATAATTGGGAATAACGGAGTTCGGCCCGATCCTAAGAAATTAGAAGCTGTACGTGAATATCCCGTACTTAAAAATGTTAAAAATATTCGACAATTTCTGGGATTAACAGGTTATTATAGGCGGTTCATAGAGGGATACGCCAAGATATCAAAACCCCTCACGACTTTATTACGCAAAGAAAATATATTTGATTGGGGACCCGAACAACAACAGTCATTCGAAATTTTAAAGAATAAACTTTGTACGGCTCCAGTTTTGCGATATCCTGATTTTTCCAAGCCTTCTATTTTAACGACAGATGCATCGGGTTATGCTATCGGTAGTATACTTTCACAAGGAGAAATTAACAACGATCATCCATGCGCTTACGCCTCGCGAGCTTTGAGTCTAGTCGAAGAACGATACGATACCTACGAAAAGGAAGCATTGGCTATAGTATACTCTATACTTCACTTTCGGCCATATCTGTATGGGCACCACTTCACTGTAGTAACCGACCATAAACCGCTGTTGTGGTTCCGACGGGCTACAGATGGAAATCCTAAAATCCTGCGCTGGCGACTGAAACTCGCCAAGTACGAATACGATGTAGTGTACAAGGCCAGAAAAACTAACGTTAACGCCGACGCGCTCTCAAGAAACCCCATAGAGTCATTGACTACCACAGACGATATTTACATGGTTCGGTCGAATCCTCCAAAAAGTCACAGTAAAAATAATCAACGCATCTTATCAGACACCGATATAGCTCGACTATTAGAAGAAGATTCCGAAGAGGAAGAAAATCTAAGCAACGATGTCCCTGGAAATTTCGATTATCTTAACGATGTAGAAGAATGTGACTGGACGCCTGCAGCGAACAAGGCACCACTAAAGAAACCCACCGTAAAAATAAAAGCTAATATGCCTCGGAAGACACGCAAGAATGAAAACATCGAAACTAAGGCTAAACAAGTGACCTACAGTGTCGAGAACTTTCCTCTGCCATCCGACACTTCTTCAGATCGACCAAGTAGCCAAACACATGTGCCGTTACCAGTCCTATCCCACAACGATGTGCCTCTTAAGAACAACGAATCTAGCGACGAAAGCGAACTCGAGGACCATAACCCTCGGGAAAACTCAAGCAGAACAGTACAGGGAAAACATGCACGTGAACTCTTTCAAGGTAGCGAAACAGAACCCCTAAGCGACAACATGTCCGACGTAGAACCCGAGAATTCACATATATTGCCCGCCACCATCCTACATAAAACCACGAAGGGTAGGATTATTGCTTCCAACGTCAAACAATCACGAGATTTATTTCACACTCGAAAAGATAATTTAGTTTATTTTGTTTCCACCGACTGTGTACCGATAGACACTGGAGCTATTGCATTACGAGATAACGACAATTTTCCACACTTAAAGAATCTAGAATTAACCCCTTGCACTATTTTCACGAGTCTGACTCGTGATGAAAATTTTAGGCCAAACTTGAATATCGCGAGTCAGGCTCGTTGTTTAATTTCATGTCAAACGTGAATATCACGAGTATGGCTCGTAATTGATATTTCAGTCCAAACATGAATATCACGAGCCGTACTCGTGGTCTGAATCTCGGGCTAAACAAGAACGTCTGAAGTTAGGCACGGCTTGTTCCGAATTTCACGGTAGTGCAAGGGGTTAAAGAAAGCTCAATCTATTATGAAACGAGCTCACAGATTCAATATAGCTCTGCCTATCACAGATAATTCTGGAGAAGGTCCCACATTAATTTTGGAAAATATAGTAGAAGCTTTAAAAAGTGCTCGTTATTTAATTGACAAGTTATCATTGCAAACCGTTAGCATTGCAAAATCAAGTTTTATGTTAAACGTGCCATGGGAAAATATTATTACTCAAATTCGATTAATATTCGCGCAAAGCGACGTTAAAATCATTATTTGTCACGGATTAGTTAGACAACCCCCAGTGGAAAGACAAAATGAGATTATTGAAGAAATGCATTCGTCAACCATAGGCGGACACAGAGGTGTCAGTAAAACATATAATCGAATTCGTCATTTGTATTATTGGAAAAATTTAAAAACCGACGTCCAATTGTATATTCAACGGTGTTTACAATGTCAATTAAAAAAATTAGTCCGCGTAAAAACTAAACAGCCTATGATCATAACAGATACTCCATCAATAGCTTTCGATAAAATCGCAATGGACATAGTAGGCCCTCTGCCAAAAACTAAGCAAGAAAATGAATACATACTTACAATTCAAGATCAATTAACAAAATATTCAGTAGCAATCCCTTTACCTAAGGCAAAAGCAGTAACGATAGCAGAAGCATTTGTCAAACGATTCATTTGTTATTTTGGCTCACCCAAAGCGGTACTCACTGACCAAGGTAGTAATTTTTTGAGTAATTTCTTAAAATAAATTGCGAAATTGTTCAAAATACGTAAAGTCAGAACCACAGCATTTCACCCTCAATCCAATGGATCATTGGAAAGATCGCATCATGCTCTTGGTGAATATCTTAAACAATTCACCACTAAACAAAATAATTGGGATGAATGGGTTGAAATGGCTATTTACAATTACAACACGAATGTACACGAAGGTACTAAGCATACTCCGTACGAAATGGTTTTTGGCAAGATAGCTCGTACCCCTTCTAGTATGCCCCCTGCCGAGATGGAAAAACTCGCCACGTACGACGAATATCTAACGCAACTGGTCACGCAAATCCATGAAATACAGGGTTTGGGACGACAAAATTTGATAAAGGCTAAAGAAAATTCCAAAGTATATCAAGACAAGAAAATTAATCCTGTAGCATTTAAAGTGGGTGAACCAGTATTTTTGCTTTAAGGACAAAAACCCGGAAAACTCGGTGACCACTACACCGGTCCGCACGAAATAAAAACTATATTAATGAACGGTAACATACGTATTAAACTCCCAAACAGAGACATTATTGTACATTCAAATCGATTGAAAAAATCGAGAATTGCATACTAAGATTTTCGAAATAATTTTTCCAGAAACGTATTTTTGCATAAAAATATACGATGTTTAAATGGTACGCATTCATGCGGCACTTTCTTTTTGGATATCATGTAATAGTAATCATAGAATTTACATAATAAAATTGATATATACGAATGAAAAATCAGAAAATAAAAATAAAAATAAAACCATATATATATATCATACGAGAGTAAATATAAAACTACAATAAGCCCTAATAGCAATCCTTATTTATTTTTATCAACGATATTTCAATACTAGGAGACAATTTTGGCAGAAAACAGTGCCAAGTCGTCCACCAAATACCGTGGTATAACATGTTAATCAAATAACCCTCTATCCGATAAATAAACATATTAATTATGAAAAGAAATAATACATACATATAATCATAGTAGTAATAATAATAGTAACAATAATAATGGTAATAATAGTAATAGCAATAATAATAATAACAATGATCATGTTCAAGTTTAAGTGAATAGGAATTTTTCTTAAAGGTTTCAAAACAAAGCAAACATAGTTACCAATACCTCCCCTTCCTATTCCCAAAGCCCCCCGTAGTACCGAACAGATTACGATCCAAAACTTGGTGGATTACTTGTTGGAAAGCGACTCTACATTACGCCACCAGCCACAAGCCCCCACCGACGATATTCACTCTCTTATCAACAAGTCGTGTGACTATTCAAAAATGCCATAATGGGACACTGGTAACACTTTCGTTACACAAATGGTAAATATGAAAAAAAAAAAAAAAAAATTGTATAAGCAAAGGAATAATGCAAGGAAAACTTCTCCCAACACCAAATACTCACGTAAGTAAATCTATTTTGAGTTAAAACTATATAACTATACCCTTACATATATAAATATTTTGATTCATAATACACAGAATTATTTTATTTATGCCTTTTCGCACTCTAAAAAAAAAAAAAAAGGGGGTATTGCATTTTTTCTCAGAATAAGAATAAAAAGAAAAAGAAAAAAAAATATATATACTAGCTGTCTTACCCGGCGTTGCCCGGGTACACAAACAAATGGATAAGACCTAAGCAAGGTCACTCGATATATCTCACACCTTAAAACCACCCTGACAAAATACCCTTTATCATACCACTAAAAATAATGTGGCTTTTAATAACATTTTTTAAATCCAATTTAGCTGTTATACACAAAGTAAAGTGTGGCGCTCATTTTGCAAATTATCAAATCGCTCAGCGCTCTTTGTTACGCTCGCTTCAATATAAACTCTCTTCATATGTATGAGAGTTTTCGAGTGTATTGAGCTGTTGGTTGAGTGATATTATCATCAGAAGATAATTGCGAGCTTTGATTATAATTTATAGCTGATTTCCCGGCGCTGCCCGAGTGTCACATCATATGAGGAATGACAGCTAAATCGGTGTTTAAAAAAGTTGAAAAAAACCACATTACTTTCAGTGCGGGATAAAGATAGTTTTCGTTGGGAGTGGTTATATGGGGTGAGATATATAGAGTGAGTGAGTTTCCATTTTGTTTGTGAAGCTTTGTTTAAATCGATTAAGGCAGAAAAAATAACTACTTTTAGGGGATAAAGGTGCGATATTAAGGGGTGAGCTATATTTATCCAGTGACCTTCCATTAGAACTTATCAAAATTTGTGTAAAGTTTGGTTGAAATCAGTCGAGGGGTGTGAATTTTTATACTAAATCTTTTTTTAGGGGTTTAAGTGGGTGGATATGTATACAATACGACCTTTGTCGTACCCGTCTTAGACCCGCTGTAATATTTGTGGAAGGTTTGGTTGCAATCAGTTGATTCGCGTGAATATTTTTGAAGAATCTTTTTTCAGGGGGTGAATAGGGTAGGGTTTAGGGGTGAGATATATCCAGTGACCTTCCGTAGGCTCTAAGCAATATTTGTGCTTGGCTTGGTTGTAATCAGTGAAGGCGTGTGGATTTTATTAAGAATTTATTTTTAGGGGATGAAGGGGGTGGTTTGCAGGGGTGAGATATATACAGTCGCCTTTCTTTGGTCTTCAACAATATTTGAGTAAGGTTTGGTTGAAATCAGTTGATTCGCGTGAATATTTTTAAAAAATCTTTTTTTAGGGGGTGAAGAGAGTGGGGTTTAGGGGTGAGATGGATCCAGTGACCTTCCTCAGGCTCTTAACAATATTTGTGCTTGGTTTGTTTGTAATCGGTGAAGGCGAATATATAGAATATATAGAATTAAAAAAAAACCGTTAAATTAACACTTTCGACAGTTTCTAACCCTTTTACACCCCCTTAGGGGTAGAATTTCTAAAAATCCTAAAATCGGTTTCTAAACATTTGTATGAGTAACATTTGCAAGCAAAAACCAAGGCGATATCTCATCGTGCCTGAGAGAAATACGTAAAAATATATTTAACCCTTTTTCACCCCCTTAATCGTGGAATTTCTAAAAATCCTGAAATTGGTTTTTGAACATTTGTACGAGTAACATTTGCGAGCAAAAACCAAGGTGATGTCTCAACGTGCCTAAGAGATATTGAAAAATACGTAAAAAACATATTTAACCCTTTTACACCCCCTTAGGGGTGGAATTTCTAAAAATCCTAAAATCGGTTTCTAAACATTTGTATGAGTTACATTTGCAAGCGAAAACCAAGGCGATATCTCATCGTGCCTAAGAGATATGGAGAAACACGTAAAAACAGATTTATCCCTTTTACACCCCCTTAGGGGTGGAATTTCTAAAAATCCTAAAATCGGTTTCTAAACATTTGTATGAGTAACATTTGCAAGCAAAAACCAAGGCGATATCTCATCGTGCCTAAGAGAAATACGTAAAAACATATTTAACCCTTTTACACCCCCTTAGGGGTAGAATTTCTAAAAATCCTGAAATTGGTTTTTGAACATTTGTATGAGTAACATTTGCAAACAAAAACCAAGGCGATATCTCATCGTGCCTAAGAGATATGGAGAAATACGTAAAAACACATTTAACCCTTTTACACCCCCTTAGGGGTGGAATTTCTAAAAATCCTAAAATCGGTTTCTAAACATTTGTATGAGTTACATTTGCAAGCGAAAACCAAGGCGATATCTCATCGTGCCTAAGAGATATGGAGAAACACGTAAAAACATATTTATCCCTTTTACACCCCCTTAGGGGTGGAATTTCTAAAAATCCTAAAATCGGTTTCTAAACATTTGTATGAGTAACATTTGCAAGCAAAAACCAAGGCGATATCTCATCGTGCCTAAGAGAAATACGTAAAAACATATTTAACTCTTTTACACCCTCTTAGGGGTGGAATTTCTAAAAATCCTGAAATTAGTTTTTAAACATTTGTATGAGTAACATTTGCAAGCAAAAACCAAGGCGATATCTCATTGTGCCTAAGAGATATTGAGAAATACGTAAAAACATATTTAACCCTTTTACACCCCCTTAGGGGTAGAATTTCAAAAAATCCTGAAATTTGTTTTTGAACATTTGTATGAGTAACATTTGCAAACAAAAACCAAGGCGATATCTCATCGTGCCTAAGAGATATGGAGAAATACGTAAAAACATATTTAACCCTTTTACACCCCCTTAGGGGTGGAATTTCTAAAAATCCAAAAAATAGTTTCTCAACATTTGTATGAGTAAAATTTGCAAGCAGAAACCAAGGCGATATCTCATCGTGCCTAAGAGATATTGAGAAATACGTAAAAACATATTTCACCCTTTTACACCCCCTTAGGGGTGAAATTTCGAAAATTCCCTTCTTAGTGAGCGTCTACGACACGAAGGGAATGTATCCCTAGAATTTCAAGTTTCTAGGCCCAGGGGTTTGGGCTGGGCGTTGATGAGTGAGTGAGTCAGTGAGTCAGTCAGTCAGTCAGGACTTTTCTTTTTATATATATAGATATTGAAACGTTTCGCGATTTTCTTTCACTTTTAATATTGCTGCGATGCGCGCGTGTTCGGTGGTGGTGTAAAATCGCGTGAGTTTTTAATCTTATTTCGAGCGATATCGTCCTAGATCGTGTGGAGAGGAGGCTTGCTCGGAACTAGTTCGTGCACTGGGCTGGATGGAGTGAGAGGATCTGTGCATTTAAAGATTTGCAATCAATTTTAGGTTGTTATTAGTAACTTATTGTTGTTGTTGGTGAGACCTCAGTTTAGGTTTTTGTTGCGTCGCATTTGTCTGTGACAGACGTGCGGTTTGTTTACCCTTTCATCATTGGTCCTTTTATTGATTGGGTAATTCTTTCTTTTCTCTATTGTGCTGAAGGCACGTGATTGCTGGGTAAGTTACTGATCGATTGTTAGTTCAGACAAGGTAGGATGTTCGTGAGACGATCTGGTCATTCGTGTGAATTTCACGCTCGCTTGCGTGGGTTATTCCTAAGATCTACGTATACGGAATTGCTTCCGGTAAATTTTGTTTTTGACTCTGTGATTCGTACAGTGATGAGATCTCACTAGTATGGAGCTTAACATTCAATTTATTTGTTTCAAGGGTTTGTCGCGTCTGCTAATACGCGATTTTTCTAAGATTACATACGTGGAATAATGAAATTCCAAGTTTATGGGGTTTGATTCTATTATTCGTAAAGTGATTAGATATCGACTTTACGGAGCTCAACACTCAATTTATTGAATTTTTAATGGTGGTTGCGTTCCGCTAATACGCGGCTTTCCTAATACTACGTAAGTGGAATCATGGATTTCCAATTTCTATGGGTTTTTAGACTTTATAATTCGCAAAGTGGTGAGATACCATTTCTACGGAGCTTAACACTCAATTTATCCAATTTTTAAGGGAGATGGCGCTTGGCTAATACGCGGTCTTCCTAATTCTACGCAAGAGGAATCATGAAATTCCTATTTCTATGGGTTTTTGATTCTATTATTCGTAAAGTGATTGGGTATCAACTTTACGGAGCTCAACACTCAATTTATCTATTTCGGGGTTGTCTAATCTGGTGTAATTTAAGTAGCGATTTCTTTAGGATATCGTTTGGCACGGTCTTATTTCGCGTGTCTCTGCCTAGATGTTCGCAGGGTGTGGCCTAGTTGCTGGGCTTAGTCCTCATACGGGGCGTTCCTTGGTACCTTCGTAAGATGTACCGGTCCACCTTGTTTTAATCATCGGACGTCTAGCTGGTGTTATGCTATTAGGAATGTTATTGTTTTGGGACAGCCCGTTTGCGAGATCTGCCTCTTCAGGCTCCGCCTTTCGGATGGTCGTGTGAAGAGTTATAGTAGGGACGCAAGTGTAGTGTGGTGAGGTGGTGTGTATGATTTTACCTACCTATCGTTTCTCGCTTTTGTTATTGTTTGGGTCCCTAGCTACAGCTCTCTGTTCGCAAGAGACACCGGGTTCGCAGCTTGACCAGCTAGCTCGTCCTAGATCCCGGATAATGAAGCTTTCATTCGCAATTACTTAGTCACCTTATCGTGCCATTAAGGGGCTTATGACTTGGTTTTTTAATAATTGCGACCAGCCGAGGTATCCGAGAGATGCAGGTGGTAGCTGGTGCTGGCCCTAACGTGGTCCCACCCACGCAGGTACACCCTACGAGTCTAATGCGCGTTGCACTCAGTCGGGATGCCACTCCCTTGACCTTGCGTCACTCGTGCTGCTTCACACTCCAAGAGACGGATAGCCACGATGCCGTGCGTGGGGACCCGTTAGTGGAGTGTGCCCTGACGCTGTGAGTAGGGGCGGCCAAGCGCAGTGCAGGGGAGCCTTACTCCTCACAGAGTATTCTAATGAGTTCGTTTACTCAACTGACGGCCAAGCGCAATGCAGGGGAATCAGTTGAGAAAAAGAACACTCGTTCTGACATGGTATTTCCCAAACGGTTAGTATGTTGTACTTCTTATCGGTTCGTTCGGTCAAACGACGGCCAAGCGCAATGCAGGGGAATCGATTTGATCGAAAGAACACGAGTTTATTACTTCGAGATTTTACGTGTAATTTTGAGTGAGGTGTGTGCTGTCGAGCAGCACTTCGTCTTGACTTATTAGAGTTGACAAGAGCCCTGAGGCTTGTTCTGTCGCGGTTTATATAGGTTGGCGGATGGACCCCGGGAGGGTGTTTTGGGGTAGGTCACGTGATGTTTGTCGCACTTCTATCCCTAGGTGAGAGAGGTGCGGGGTGACGTGTAGGAGTACCGTTATTTCTTGATTTTCTATTCTTAGCCGATCTTTGTCCTTCTAGGGTTTGAAACGAGGTTTCAGCGAGGTTCAATTTCGCAGGACAATGTTATCTTCCTACCTGTTGTAGGTTCAAACTTTTTATCGGTGTTTTCTTTGGTTTGATCCTGGTTTTTCTACGTTTCAGGCCCATATGGGTCTTCCCCTGTTTCGTATGCCGCTGTCTTGCTGTTTTATTGACCAATAGTTGCCCGGGATAATTAATTGTCGTTAATTATCTCTTTTCTTGTGTGTTTTTGACAGATTTCTCGTGGATTTTTATGTTTTCGTTGTTTTCAGGAGTTCTCCTACGTGAGGATCGTCTTCCTCTATGTATGTTTCTTGGTTTTTGTTCGAGATAAGTTTGTTTTACGTGTTTTATTAATATTAATGTTTTATTCATGAGTGGGGGTACGTAGCGAAGTTTCATGAGAAGTTACCCTGTTGATCTTTCTCTGTGTTTCGTGGGATCTCGAGAGTTCCATGAATTCTTTTCTACTTTTGCCATGCCGTGGCGTTTTCGCTGTTCTCGCCTTTCGGATAGTGTGATCTATTTGGGGTTGTGCCGTTTGTGTTAAGGCTTGTCCCGGTGATTGTGTAGGGCGGGGCTATTGCCCTGGTCTAGTATGTCGGCGTGTGCTTGTCGTTACGCCTTCTGTTTTGTTTACATCGCGAATCTCCCGGCTAGGCGGGCCTCCTATTTACGCCATTATGTTTAAGGTGTGTACTTATAGTTCTGCGTGTGTACCTACTAGTCCTTTTTATTCTCCTTGTCCGGTGGGTGCTTCTTTGGATATGTTATGGAGTGTTTTGTCTACCGATAACTGTTTTGTTGGCTTTGTCTGATTTTGGTATGCTATGTGTCTTGTTTTTCTTTGTGTGGGTTGGTCTGTTAGATAGGCTTAAGGTTGTCAGTTGTAGTAGCGGATCGCCTTAACTGCGTTCCGTTACAATATATAAATATATATACTTAAAATAAACCAAATAATATATAAAAAAAAAAAGGCAAAGAAAAAAAAAAGATATACAATAATAATAATAATCGTTAATCACACTATGATATCGCATATTAGTAATGCACATTATGTTTCACAGAGTTTACAAGTCACTCATTCCGAGGGCCACCGTACTGCCCCGGATATCTCAACCAAACATTTACATCTCCTCAGAGTAAAAGGAAGCATTCGTTTCATACTAGACGATCGTTAAATCCTTATACCAAATCTTATGGAGCCAACCATCATGAAGGCGAGACAATACGAGAATCCACACGAACGTCCAGCATTATATGGACAAAAATTTTAAGATTTTCACGAACACCAACAACTCTAAAGAAACTTCACGAACGCCAAGAACTTCAAAACGTTTAGAACGCCATGAACTTCAAAACGTTTAGAACATCAAGAACTTCAAAACGCTTAGAACATCAAGAACTTCAAAACGCTTAGAACGCCAAGAACTTCAAAACGCTTCGAACGTCAAGAACTTCAAAAAGGCTAAGAACTTCAAGAACCCCAAGAATTTCACGAACTTCAGAAACCAACGTCCACGAGCTATTGAATCAACACCAAGTCTGTATGAGAAAATTCATACCTACATACTCTTACACACGTCAGTTGCTATTATTCAAATCAAGTTAACCACTCCGATGTGTGGTATAAGAAAAGGAGAAAAAGGATATTTTAACCGTGTCTTTAGACATACATAATATTTGAGTTACATAAAAAGGAGAGAAAGAGCAAATACTCTAACGAAGCAAATATTTGGATAAAGATTACGAATTATAAGAAGAAGTAGAATTAAGAACACATACACTGTAACCAGGAAGTCACGTTCAATATTCACCGTTATTTAATCATAAGTAACATGTAAGAAAAGAATTCACTTAGCTTATTGTACGGTTGCATGAAAAAAAAGGGGTTAAACATTTCAAAGAAAAGAAAATATAACAGTAAAATCAAGAAGCGAATAAACAAAGTAAACAAGCGAAGAAAATATTAGAAAAGGAAAAGAGAGAAATACAAATGCCCATAAATAAAGGGACGCGTATATAAGTACAATAACATAACACCTATTGTCGGGAAATATGAAGCAACGAAATAATTAAGTTAAAAATTAGGACCATATAATATTCCTACTAAGCATAGTACGGACAAATCCGAAGAAATATAATCGCACATATACATACACTTAACGTAGAACAATATTTAACCAAAGCAAGAATAGCAATATGGCCAAACCGTTGCCAATCAAATATCCTTTCTCTATTAAAAGTAACGTTTTGTTTGTGTTTAACGAATTCGCCATGGTACGAACCAAAAGCTAATACCACATACAGATTCCAAGATCTTGCAAGAGACAAGTCGTTAAAAGAAAAAGAATAGTACGACAAGCATAATTGGAAAATTGTTAGCTTCACCCTCGGATTCGATTATTAGGTTTCTCCTAATAATGGTTTTAAGGGGGGAGGTGTTACGTCCTGACGTAACGTCGCGTTTATCTTTTTCATTTCGATTACGTTAAAGTTCTTCTGCTTTAGTTTCGCTACAGTAAAAGTAACTTCCCAAATTTTTCCTTCATTCTCGAACTTCTTAAGAGGAGAGGAGAGCGATCTTAGCGACGGAGATCGGAACAGGGTGAAGATGCGGCCCTACCGACCGTCTCCCGGGAAAGATTAATCTTGTAAAGATGGAATTTTTCGGCGCTCCCGGTCAAAAGGCAAACTTTCAAACCATGGGATCTACTGCGTAGACCCGGTTATCGACTGCCATTTATGGATCTATGATTCAGCGCGGCCTTACCCTCAATCCTAGACCAGGGGTTCGGCTAGTCGCCGTCGGGGCGTTGTTGGTCATAAGGGAGCGGTTGGAGGGAACGCTATCACGTGACCAAGCGACCGCACCCTTTCTTCTCGCTCTTGCCTGAAATCTTCTCTCTTTCTCTCTCTCTCTTTACAAAGATGATGAAATCACGAACAATTATTAACTAAGCGAAACAATTAACAAAAGTGGAGGAACTGTTGATTTAAACGAAAGAGTTATGACTATTAAAATGTTCACACGAATACTGTAGGTAAAATATCAGCAGCAAAAAGAACAATTATGTTTCTATATGGAAACTACTCAGGGCTGTCATTCAAAAACGAGTGCAGTCCACATTGAATTAATGAGCTTACCAAGTATAGTCGGGTAATAGAAGAAAGATCAGTATATCAGGATTAATCCCCTTTTCTCTTGGGATTATATTAATATGTCTCTCGTAAAATATTGGAATTTATAGTAAAAATACCATCATAAATATATAAAACATGTTATGCCTATATATTAACATGTCTCTCGTAAAATATTGGAATTTATAGTAAAAATACCATCATAAATATATAGAACATATTATGCCTATATAGAAAGGATAAAGGAAATATTGGGATTAATTTATGGTAAAATAGCGAAAAATAGACAGAAAAACGAGAAAGAGATGAGACTAAAATTTAGTTGTAATGAAGCTTCTGCTGCAGGAAAGCGAGGCTGGCCGACTCTCCACGCAACGAAAACGCCTTGCGCGAGGTCTGAACAGCGATCTAGCTGACTTGCGTACGAACGAAATGCACGAGTAACCAAGCTAGGCGAGTCGTTCTCAAAAGAAGAACTCTCTCGCTTTCTCTCGTTCCCATGCATAGAAATACTTGTTTTACCATCAAGTTATTTATATGGAATACATTACACATATATAGACAGGATAAAATGAAATGTTGAGATTGTTTTACAGCT
The DNA here is from genome assembly GCA_963942595.1 of Cylloceria caligata. Taxonomy (NCBI): domain Eukaryota; kingdom Metazoa; phylum Arthropoda; class Insecta; order Hymenoptera; family Ichneumonidae; genus Cylloceria; species Cylloceria caligata. Next base: position 28,056,033 of record OZ012708.1, on the reverse strand, counting down.
AAATACCAAAAGTAAAACGAATCGAGAAAGAGAGAAAACGGTAACGCGTTTCAATAAAGCTTCATCTGCGGGCAAGCGAGGCTGGGCGACTCTCTGCGCCACGATGAACGCCTTATCGCTAGGGCTGAACGGCGATCTAACCGACTTGCGTACGAACGACATGTACGAGTAACCAAGTTAGACGAGTCGTTCTCAAGTAAAATCCTTCTCTCTCTCTCTCTCGCTCTCTCTCTCTCGCTCTCGTTTCTATAGTACGAGAATAATCGTCTAACTAGCAAATTATTTAAGAAAACTTATTAACTATAAGAAATCTAACGTCCAACTAACAAATTATCTAAGAAAACTTATTAGCTACAAGTAGAGTAATCACTAATTTAACGAATAACCAATGATGCTTGGAATAAGCCATAACTCAACAAAACCATTTATACTAATAAGAGATTAACGCTGAAATCAGGTTGCATACGTCGAAGTTAACTACAGAATCTGTAACAAAATTACTACTAGTGGTTTCATGTGAAGGATTTAATTAAGTTCCGTACAAACGCTGAAAAACTAAGCCATTACCATAGACACATCTACATAGAAGCGAGCATAAGGATATTACCTAGACTAGGAAACTCTATCAAAAGTAGGCCAAGAAGCGGGGTGGTAAAAATCGCCTCATTTTCAGGGGAAAAACGCCTCGAACGCGTTCCCTCACCTAATCGCGTGGTCCTCTGTGTAGCACATCGCGCGGACAAATCAGAGCGCGCCATACCGATGCACTTGTATAGATCTATGGCTCTGCATGTCGAGAACCTACTCTGCGGAGTAAGGGGAATGAATACGTGTATGGTCGAGATAGACCACGGGGAAATTCTTATAATCAGGATAGGGTTTTATCCCTTCTCTTATTTTACGCGCCTGACGACAAGAATTTTCGATGCTCAGAAGCCCTATAAAAGGCCGCGAAAATCGGCCGGCGGCACTTTTTCACGGGGAGTCAAGTAACACAGTTTCACGGGGGGTTACGTAGAGGACTAATCACTAGCCTGGCAGTCAATAAGTCGCCGGCAGTGAATTAGACTTTTTCCAAGGCAACAAGTAGTACTGTTTGCCGGGAAATAAAGTAGTACAGAACGATAATTTTTCACCACGGCTTAATTTTCACAAAGTATAGTTTCAAGTAGTACAGAGTAAGAGTACAGTACTTATAATTATTAACGCTTGTAAAATCGGGAATATTGAACGTGCAACATTCAACTACTCATGTAGTTTTATTTCAATAAATAATTATTAATACGCACCAACGCCTACGTTCGATTTTGATTCTGTCTGACTACACTAATCTACGTCCAACCAACGTTCAACCGCAAGAACCACAGCAACAAACAACCGTAGGTATAATTTTCAATTACCAATTAAAGTGAAATCTTGCTCCGCGTGAAATTGTCATTCAAGTCCCTCCCCATTATTCGTGAAGTGATTATCCCCAACCAAGAACAAAACGCACTCCAGCCCTATCCCGAGTAATTTTCCGCGAGGTTAGACTCAAAAACGGGCTTGCGTCTTCGGTATTTTCTCGTCGGGTGTGGTAAAGGGAGAATTTATTCTCCTTGACCAGAGCACGGAAAGGATACACCGAAACGTGAAATCTATGTTAAATTCGTGGGTTCGTAAGATAGGCCGCGATTTTGACGTAACAATTGCCCGCGAAAGAATTATAAGGAAAGGGGCAAGGAGGGCCGAACGTTTTAATAGTACACATAAATTAACAACTTTCGAAGAAGGAGATGTGGTACTAGTAAAGGCACTCAATGTCTCTGATTCGGCAAATCAGATAACATCGAAATTTCTACCACTCCGAGAGGGCCCTTATACGATAAAGAAATGCGTTGGATTCGCTACGTACGAACTCAAAGACCCACTCACGAAAAAAATACGTGGAAAATTCCATGCGAGCCTTCTCATGAGATACCAAGTGTATCACGGCGGAGAGAAAACCAAGGAACAACAGGGGAGGGGAGAAGAAAAATAAATCGGACTCTAAAGAAATATCTAATAATAATAGGAAATGATGAATAAATAGATAGATAAATAGAAATAAAAATGTAGGAATAATAGATAGAATTTAAATAAAAATACTAAGACTATTCTTAAGATAGTTATTGTAAAAATAAGAACGATAGGAAATGGTTATAAGCAAATAGTTATAGGGAATACCGAACAGACTTTTCGAAACCACCAACAACCACCATCGAAGAGGCATCTGTGAAGAAAAGGAATCACTCAAGCAATAATCGGCCGGAGTATTACCTACCAGACATAACTACAAAAGGTAAACAAAGGAAATATTTACGGACGGTAACAACACCCGAGTGAGGAGCCCTCAGACCATACCATCGATCATGCACCCAAGATCGATAAAGAGGATCCAGCAGAATTTACCCAAAATATCGAGACGAGACAACAATGAAGAGAGGGTATATACAAAAAAAAAAGGAAGAACAGGCGAAGTACGGGTGTCCTCGGGAAGTTTAAATTAGTAGAGCACTGGAAGTCAGTCACACACCAGGTTTAAAAAAAAAAATAATAAAAAGAAGAAAAAAATTTTTTTTTTCACTATGGATACAACAGTCAAGAACACCGGAAGGAGTTGGAAATTAAAGAAAATCAGTCTAAGAAAAAGAGAAATAAAAAGTTGGAGATGGATTTTGGAATATCGCAGTACAAGAATAACCAAGACCAAACGCTGGGACATCATTTATCCGATCGACCGGGACGGTTGTACAATTCTTACCAATGACAACATCAAAGGTTGGTGTCCGGGCCGAAATTAAAAATTATAGAGGACAGCTCGGACTGGCCTCTCGAACATCTGAGTAAACGAACGCCAGTACAGAACCGAACTCCGAAGTAATAACAGCAAAAATTGAAGATGACATACCGAAACTATCCGATTGGGAATCTAGGAGGAGACTATAGGAATATCACGTTTCTGAGTTTCGCAAACCCACAACGCATGTACGTGTATAAAGAAGACCTGGAAGGAGTTCGCGAGAATATGATACAGAGTTTTCGGGAAATCCCGGAAAGTACACAAGGAGTCCGACAGTTGACACCGGGAGAGTCGGCAATGGGTCGACAAGTACTATATTGAAACCAAGAGGGTTTCCACCGTGGCCTGATGACTACGGAGGAAGACGAGGACGGCCAGGTTCTAATCTGGTTGGGGGATCTGGGGGTGGATGTGGCAGCCAACATCGCCCAGTGTTATACACCACCCCCCGAGGCACAGCATCTCGCCTTCCAGGCCATTCCGGTCGGCCTCCACCAGATTGGGCCACCCGAGGGAGGATGGACAGACGAAGGAATCCAGGTGACTCGCCAGATCATCGGAACTGTCACCTGGAATATGACGGTCGTCCTCGACGACACCAATGCTCAGGCCCGGTGGGTGGAAATCTGGACGGAGACTGAGGAAGGGCGAAGGATATATCTGAAAGAGGAGCTTTTCCACCACATGGTTGGGATCTCTATGGAGAACCCAATGCAGTTCGACTGGGGGACCGATGGGGGTTTGTTCCTGGACCCGAATTTCTGGCCGATATTCGAATGCACCGATTCCGGGTATAGCAGTGAGGAAGAAACATACGGTCAGACGGAGGAGGAATCTTCAGACTATGACTTGGTGAGCTGGAGAGGCTCGGATGGAGAATCAACCTAAGAGGAAGAAACAGAAGATTTTCCTTTTATTTAAGCCATTTTGTTTGAAATTATGAACCCAATAAGATTTTTTTTTCTTCGTGTATATAATAAAAAAGTTTTTTTTTTATCATGAAAACGGGGCTAAGATTATTCCTAGTCATAGAACCCGCGTCGGTATAGTCATAAGTCAAATAGGCGAACAATAGAAAAAAAAAAAAAAAGTGGAAAAGCCTTTTCTAAAAAAATATATAACGGTGTTTAGACTATTTTAATTATAAAACCCGCGTCGAAATAGTTATAAGTCAAATAGAAAAAAATAGAAACAATGAAATGAATATGATAGTCGAAATAGGAGAAATAATACTGATAGATGAAATAATAATAAATAAATAGATAAAATTAAGAAATCAAAAGTAGGAAAAACGGTAGTATTATCATCAACAAGAATAGAAACTAGAGAGACTTTAGATCAAAAAGAGGATAGGAGAGACAGAGACGGGAATATCAGCAGAGAAAAGGTCAGCAAGAGAAAGATACAACATCGCAGAGATCCTCGGTTCACCGGTTTACAGGTTACTCTCGGATCGGGGACAATGTAACGTACTGTCTATCTAATAACGCGCGGTGCACACACCAAGTCACCGCTACCGCACGTTACGCACACCGAGTAAGACCGGCCTATATCTGATAAACTCAAGACGCGCGGCACACACAGACGAAGCGCCGCTACCGAGCGTCACCCACACAAGGTAGGCCGGCTTGTCGAAGACCAAGTCCCGTTACGCTTTCGAAAAGCACCGGTAGAAAATTAAGAACCAACGACCGATTTCAAAAATTACCAAGGCTACCAGTGGGCTACAGGAAGATGGGCTACATGACCGCCACCAGCTATAGTTATACCAGAAACATGGGCCAGCCGGAGGGGGGACTGGTATAAAAAGACCAGAATTTCGGCATTCGAGGAACAGTTTTATTCGCAGGTCCCGCCAACGCAGAAGTCCAGCTACCAGGAAGGAAAAGCAAACGCGCCCTCGCTAGGTGCAGCCGCCCTAATATCGGAGAGCCCAGCTGTGGTACCTGACGTACATTTAAACGGGAAGCAGCTGAGTCGGTGCTGCGTTCGAGGCCAACGCACCGCAGACCCAAACATCAACAAAGCGGTCTATCTCTGTCTCTCCTTCTCACTCTGGTAGCCGAGGACAGCCTAATATACGGGCTAGGCTCTTGAGAACGAAAACTAATAATCTCCACTCATTAAAATACTGCATATAAATATCATTATGTTAAAGACCCATGAATAATATTAGCATAGGTAATTCAACAGGGATCGAAGTAGCTCAGGAAAAATATTTAAAAAGGCGATAACTGAACTGGGTATGGCCCTGGTATATCAAGTAGCTGCGCATGCACCCATAGTGCATCCCACTGACGCCGGATCGCAGTGGTGGTCGGGTGGACGAGCAAGTCGGCCTCACAGAACACCAGGCGGGAACTCCACTCCCACCAACGAACCTGTGACATAAGAGGCAAGCAACGACCAACTCAATAGAAATTCGAGGCGAGGCTAGCGACCGGTCATTTACCGACGGTACGCATGCAGAGTAGGTTACCCAGGGAACACGAAGTATAGACAAATTTGTCGACCGACGCTCGACTTTACTATTATTAATTATACTAGTTATCAACGAATACATTTGCATTATATAATTATCAACGTCTTTTCACACATTATAGAGCATATTATAACTATCTTATAAAATCTATGACCAACTAAAAACATATTACAGAGTATCTTCACAAATACTCTAGATTCTTCCGCGTACACGATTGTAATTGCACTCGAGTGCCCGGGAATAATCTATTGTAAGGCGCGTGGTAGACATAATACCAGGAAAAAGGATCCAATAGTTAAGTTTCATATTCAATTTCTTTTCTGTATCACACATTTTCTACTTGTTTTTCTTTGAATAAACCCTACTTTCACCTAATACAAAAGCCTAAAATTACTTTCCTTCCTACTCGAGTCCGAACAAGCCCTTTAAGGGTAATGTTAATGCTTAATACCGTTACAGTAGTACAGACATGAAACTCATGCTAATTATATTGGTCTAAATTTCCTGAATAATGTAAATAGTGCCTCCATGCGAGAAAATAAGAAACGATTTTTTTTTTAAATTTAATTTCTCTATCAAAATATTCGAAGTTTCATCAAAAACTACAATCTATTTTAATAAAATCCAATATAAGCACCACGAGTTGGGATCTATTAAGTTTTGTAGAAACTTAGTCTCTATTAAATGACAATTTTAGTATACCCGATTATACCATATTACAACACAAGATTATCCAGGAAATGTAAGAAAGGCTGACGGAAATATTGTATATGTAAAATCAACATTAATACGAGGGTTCTATGATAAGTACTTGGCCTCGACCAGAAAAAAACATTTTTTGCGGTAAAATTTATTTTATTTTTCAATAGTCTCCTTTTCGTTCGATTCACTAACAAGGGGACGTCCAAGTACGTGGAATACCGATTCGGACCAAATTTTTTTACAGGTAGGTTGCACCCTACCTACAGGTGGTGCAATAGGTGCAAGTAATAGGATGCCCTTCTCAGCCGTTTTCGAGATATAAAATATTAAAAATTCTCTGCGTTAAGTCATATTTAACAAGAGCGCGTTGCGTAGTCGGCAACGTCTCCGCTTCGTAAGCGCTGGATCGCCGGATCGAATCCCGGCGCGGACTTTTAAAAAAATTATTATTATTATTATTATTATTATTATTATTAAATCATTACTACGGCAACTACTATGCGATTATATTAATATTTCCGTAAAAGAATGAAAAAATATTTTTTATTGTGGATCATTTTGGTGTTATAAGGAAAAACGAGCAGCTTTTTTTATTTATTTATTTATTTTTTGGTTGAACGGTAGGGAAAGAATTGTGACAAATGGATACACGAGTTTAAAAGAATGGCCAATCTTTAGGGTGGTACTGATCATAAAAACATGGAAAACAATCATTATTTCGGCATCGGGCGCACGTAATAAATGCCGAGTTTCCGCATCCGCAAGGATTTTTCAAGACGTCAATCGCGGAGCAAACCTCGTTAACGTTTAGGAAAAATCTCCTGTCGTCATATAATTTAGCAGCGAACCAAGCGTATCGTAACATGTCGCAAAATATGTCTGGGGCGGCCAGACGAATCCATTATTATATGACGAGATTTTTACCGATGAGCATTTATTACGTGCGCCCGATGCCAAAATAATTATTGTTTCCCATGTTTTTATGATCACACTATGTTTTAATATATTCTTCGCCAAATGCGGACGTTTTTCCTTCAACCCGTCGTTGAAACGGTTCAATAATTTAGAATATTATTCACCGGGAATCGTTCTTCCCTTTTTCGGTAATCGATATGGATCATGTTGCGTGCATCCCAAAAACATGTGACCATAACCGTGTTGGCCGATAAGGTCACGTTGGCATTTTTCGGTGCCGATTTGCCGCGAGAAGTCGACTGTTCCTTGGTCTCTGATGTACTGTGATGGATCCAAGCTTCGTCCACAATTACGAATCGACGCCAAAAATCCTCCGGATTAAGCTTTAACATCGTCAAAGATTTCATTGGAGTTGTCACACGTATGCGTTTATGGTCAATTGGGAGCAATCGCGGCACCTATCTTGTAGAAAGCTTTCTCATATCCAAATGTTCTTTCAAAATTTTCTGTACCTGTTCGATTGATGTGCCCACAGCCTCACCGATCTCAAGCACTTTCAATTTCCATTCATTGCCATATCGTGGATTTTCTCAATAATTTCTAGTATGGTGACCTCATTTGGACGACCCGGACGTTTGTTACGTGAAAACAATTATTCTTCAATTTAAAAAAATGGAAACGGCCACCTTGGCGCAACATTCAGACGTCAAATTGACTCTCGCTTGAGTCGGGATTTACCGATTGGGAGGAGACTCGTTATCGTTGGGGAAATTGTAAATTGAAATATCTTTATGATAATGATAGGTAGTGTGAACTCAAGATTTTTTTGTCAAGTCACCTGTAGTGTGGTAGAGCAGGGGGCGTAGCGGGTGGTTGATTTAATCGAGGATGATGATAGGTATGTCCCCTGTGAATTCTACGAGTACGATCTGGTCGTCGAAGTCCTGTATGCAAATTTCTCTAGCTGACTGAGGTGGCCTACTGAGGATCCAACGGAAAGTGGGTTGACCCTTGCTGTTGAGTCTCCCGAAGGAACTGTTAAAGTTCTCGTCGGATATTATTCACGGCAATGACCTTACGTTTAAAATTTTTATGTTCTTAAAATAGTGGTTGTTTATTTTACTCAGGATTTCCGGGATAGCGTCTTTATCACAAGCATTGTCTTATATTAGCAGAGAACTTGGTTCACTTTGTCCGATTTATAAGGGGATGAAGCTATAGCGTAATCACGAGTGGCGTAAATATTTTTCAACTGCGCGAATATGCAGCGGATTATCCGTTTGCGACCTCCTCTACGTCTACCCATGAAAGGATTGTAAAAGGTAAATTATTAGATTGAGGTCTGACGGGTGCTGTTGGAAGCACAACTGTGAAAGGATACATGATAAGAGGGATTCGTGCTGATAGAAGAACCGACGAGATGTTAAGGGTTAAAAGTGTGCTGTTGGAAGCACAACAGGTATGTGGGTGTTGAGTAAATAAAGTGAAATCGCACGATGAATAAATAACTGATTGATGTTACGCGAAGGTAAGGTTTGTAAAATAAATCACACTTGATTATTATATGTTGAAATAATTATTAAAATGTACGAGTTATACAGAATCACAATATTTTAACTATTATGTTTTTAAAATGTCCGCGACGTACTCTTTTAAGCTCTTACGGCCGCTCCGTATTTCAATACTTGAAATATCAAGTGCCCTCGATATGTCGAGTACCCTCGATATTTCAAGTATAATAAATAATTATTTCAACATATAATAATCAGGTGTGATTACTAGGCTCCCTATACCTCTCTCTGTCACCCCCATGCGAGCATACATTCAAATCATTGCGTAGGTTTGTCCAATTCGCAAATGATATTAACATAAGGTAACAGGTGGGCTAAAAAGTTCGTAGGTTAACATAGAAAAAATCTTTTTTTTGATAAAATTTGATTTTATTTTTCAATATAGTTGCCTTCGAGGGGGATACAACGATTATAGCGGTCATACAATTTTTCGATACCATTTTTATAGTACGATTTGTCTTTAGCCTCAAAATAGGCTTCAGTTTCGGCGATTACCTCTTCATGGGCGCTAAATTTCTTTCCAGCGAGCATTCTCTTGAGGTCTGAGAACAGGAAAAAGTCGCCGGGGGGGGGGGGGGGGGCAGATCTGGAGAATACGGCGGATGCGGAAGCAATTCGAAGCCCAATTCATGCAATTTTGCCATCGTTTTCATTGATTTGTGACACGGTGCATTGTTTTGATGAAACAGCACGTTCTTCTTGTTTAAATGGGGCCGTTTTTCCGCGATTTCGTCCTTTAAACGCTCCAATAACGTTACGTAATAGTCGCTGTTAATGGTTTTTCCCTTTTTAAGATAGTCGATGAATATTATACTATGCGCATCCCAAAATACTGATGCCATAACCTTGCCAGCCGACTGTTGCGTCTTTCCACGCTTTGGAGTCGGTTCATCATATGCAGTCCACTCGGCTGACTGTCGATTGGACTCCGGTGTGAAATGATGGAGCCATGTTTCATCCATTGTCACATATCGACGCAAAAATTTGGGTTTATTACGATAGAACAGCTCCAAACACTGCTCAGAATCATCAATTCCTTGTTGTTTTTGGTTGATTGTGAGCTCGCGCGGCACCCACTTTGAACAGAGCTTTCGCATACCCAAATATTCTTTCACGATATGTCCAACACGTTCCTTTGATATCTTTAGGGTCTCAGCTATCTCGAATAACTTCACTTTACGGTTATCCAAAATTATTTTGTGGACTTTTTTGATGTTTTCATCGGTAACAGCCTCTTTGGGGCGTCCACTGCGTGCATTGTCCTCGGTGCTCATTTCGCCTCGTTTAAATTTAGCAAACCACTTCTCAAAGGTTGATTTTCCTGGTGCAGGGTCCAAATAACGTTTATCAAGCCAAGCCTTGGCTTCAACAGTATTTTTCTTTGCCAAAAAGCAATGCTTTATTAACAAACGAAATTCCTTTTTATCCATTTTTTCAAACTAACAAAAGTTGCTTCACTCAAAATGCTATATCTCACAAACTAATAGTGCGACAGCTGTTAAATTTATACACGTGTCTTTTGAAGGTTAGGGCTAACTAAAAATCATATGGATTTAATACTAGTAGCGCCATCTATGTGTCAGCCTACGAACTTTTCAGCCTACCTGATACATTGAAGCTGATTATAATAATGTAACTTAAAAATAAATACATGTATGATTATTACTGACTGACTGACTGACTGACTGACTGACTGACTGACTGACTGACTGACTGACTGACTGACTGACTGACTGACTGACTGACTGACTGACTGACTGACTGACTGACTGACTGACTGACTGACTGACTGACTGACTGACTGACTGACTGACTGACTGACTGACTGACTGACTGACTGACTGACTGACTGACTGACTGACTGACTGACTGACTGACTGACTGACTGACTGACTGACTGACTGACTGACTGACTGGCTGACTGACTGACTGACTGACTGACTGACTGACTGACTGACTGACTGACTGACTGACTGACTGACTGACTGACTGACTGACTGACTGACTGACTGACTGACTGACTGACTGACTGACTGACTGACTGACTGACTGACTGACTGACTGACTGACTGACTGACTGACTGACTGACTGACTGACTGACTGACTGACTGACTGACTGACTGACTGACTGACTGACTGACTGACTGACTGACTGACTGACTGACTGACTGACTGACTGACTGACTGACTGACTGACTGACTGACTGACTGACTGACTGACTGACTGACTGACTGACTGACTGACTGACTGACTGACTGACTGACTGACTGACTGACTGACTGACTGACTGACTGACTGACTGACTGACTGACTGACTGACTGACTGACTGACTGACTGACTGACTGACTGACTGACTGACTGACTGACTGACTGACTGACTGACTGACTGACTGACTGACTGACTGACTGACTGACTGACTGACTGACTGACTGACTGACTGACTGACTGACTGACTGACTGACTGACTGACTGACTGACTGACTGACTGACTGACTGACTGACTGACTGACTGACTGACTGACTGACTGACTGACTGACTGACTGACTGACTGACTGACTGACTGACTGACTGACTGACTGACTGACTGACTGACTGACTGACTGACTGACTGACTGACTGACTGACTGACTGACTGACTGACTGACTGACTGACTGACTGACTGACTGACTGACTGACTGACTGACTGACTGACTGACTGACTGACTGACTGACTGACTGACTGACTGACTGACTGACTGACTGACTGACTGACTGACTGACTGACTGACTGACTGACTGACTGACTGACTGACTGACTGACTGACTGACTGACTGACTGACTGACTGACTGACTGACTGACTGACTGACTGACTGACTGACTGACTGACTGACTGACTGACTGACTGACTGACTGACTGACTGACTGACTGACTGACTGACTGACTGACTGACTGACTGACTGACTGACTGACTGACTGACTGACTGACTGACTGACTGACTGACTGACTGACTGACTGACTGACTGACTGACTGACTGACTGACTGACTGACTGACTGACTGACTGACTGACTGACTGACTGACTGACTGACTGACTGACTGACTGACTGACTGACTGACTGACTGACTGACTGACTGACTGACTGACTGACTGACTGACTGACTGACTGACTGACTGACTGACTGACTGACTGACTGACTGACTGACTGACTGACTGACTGACTGACTGACTGACTGACTGACTGACTGACTGACTGACTGACTGACTGACTGACTGACTGACTGACTGACTGACTGACTGACTGACTGACTGACTGACTGACTGACTGACTGACTGACTGACTGACTGACTGACTGACTGACTGACTGACTGACTGACTGACTGACTGACTGACTGACTGACTGACTGACTGACTGACTGACTGACTGACTGACTGACTGACTGACTGACTGACTGACTGACTGACTGACTGACTGACTGACTGACTGACTGACTGACTGACTGACTGACTGACTGACTGACTGACTGACTGACTGACTGACTGACTGACTGACTGACTGACTGACTGACTGACTGACTGACTGACTGACTGACTGACTGACTGACTGACTGACTGACTGACTGACTGACTGACTGACTGACTGACTGACTGACTGACTGACTGACTGACTGACTGACTGACTGACTGACTGACTGACTGACTGACTGACTGACTGACTGACTGACTGACTGACTGACTGACTGACTGACTGACTGACTGACTGACTGACTGACTGACTGACTGACTGACTGACTGACTGACTGACTGACTGACTGACTGACTGACTGACTGACTGACTGACTGACTGACTGACTGACTGACTGACTGACTGACTGACTGACTGACTGACTGACTGACTGACTGACTGACTGACTGACTGACTGACTGACTGACTGACTGACTGACTGACTGACTGACTGACTGACTGACTGACTGACTGACTGACTGACTGACTGACTGACTGACTGACTGACTGACTGACTGACTGACTGACTGACTGACTGACTGACTGACTGACTGACTGACTGACTGACTGACTGACTGACTGACTGACTGACTGACTGACTGACTGACTGACTGACTGACTGACTGACTGACTGACTGACTGACTGACTGACTGACTGACTGACTGACTGACTGACTGACTGACTGACTGACTGACTGACTGACTGACTGACTGACTGACTGACTGACTGACTGACTGACTGACTGACTGACTGACTGACTGACTGACTGACTGACTGACTGACTGACTGACTGACTGACTGACTGACTGACTGACTGACTGACTGACTGACTGACTGACTGACTGACTGACTGACTGACTGACTGACTGACTGACTGACTGACTGACTGACTGACTGACTGACTGACTGACTGACTGACTGACTGACTGACTGACTGACTGACTGACACACACACACACACACACACACACACACACACACACACACACACACACACACACACACACACACACACACACACACACACACACACACACACACACACACACACACACACACACACACACACACACACACACACACACACACACACACATATCTAACCATAATTGATTTTAATAATAAAGGTTAAGAAAATTTTCTTTTTGTCCGTGAAGCAGTCCGTTGATTTACGATTGTAATACATATAGAAAAATTGTAGGAATAGTACATTTATTAATACGTTTATGTGTAGGTATTAAAGCACGCTGGACGCGACACGTTCTTCAACACAAATGCTTGTACAGCCGTGTTTAAATTCAGCTGTCCTATATTTTATTATAACAAACGAAGGTGCAGAGTCTCTATAAACTTCGCTTAATTTCACTTTTATTTCATCATTCGCTTTTGTATGGTAATGAGTGTGAGTAAATTATATCCGGCTCGAAGGATCAAAAAATGTATGGTAATGAGTGTGAGTCTGAGTTTGAGTTGGAAATTTTTTTTTTTTAATCTGTCGACAGATAGCAAGTCGATACATTCACACGTAGCATGTCGAGTGACAGATGCGAATAGCAAGATTAAGGATCCTGGTGACAAGTATAAATAATTAAATGCACTCAGTAACGAACAATAATAAATTCAATGTTTATTTAAATTATATAACAGTGATTGCATAAAAAATACCTGGTGAATATAACAAATATATACTGTGATTTGTCCGGCCTGCGTGTTGATGTACTGTTGGTGAGTAGGTTCTCAGGCCTCTGAGTTGACTTGTTGATTCCGTGTGGTTGATCCTGGTGATACGGTCTGGTTGTAGAGCTCGAGTAAAGCCACACGGCAGGCTGGTGAGTGTCCGGACGCCGATGATCGGTGCGAGGCAGAATGGCGTCTCTGCTGCCAACGAGCAAACCACGCCGTTAACGGTTATGTGAGTGCTGCACTAGTCCTGTTTAGTTGCTGTGATTCGCACTGACACTGAATTTACACACGGGTGATTTGATCAAGAATGTACTACACTATAATACTGAATGCGCACAAAAGTGATTGGAACGAATGAATAACTCTGTGAGTTTACGCGGGAACGTGTACTGCGAGCGACTCGAGTGAGAACAATGGCCACATCCGTCGACCACGAGGCAGAGTATCAAGAAGACGGACGTGCGTCACAGCTTGCTTGTGATTCGCTGTCAGCGATGGAAGGCGAGCCTTGTGAGTGGTCTTGCCGATGGGGCCACGCTAACAGCGTTGGCCGCTTGAGTGAGCTTCGATCGAGGATGTGAGCAGATGGACAACAATGCTTGAGTGCGCGGTCAATAAATCGATATAGCATACCTGCGAGCTATACCATATGACGCGAGGCGTCAGATGATTGTGAGTGTAGCGTGTGCATGATTTGAGTGTGTGCTTGGTAGGCGTGAAAACTAAACAGCTTTCTTTTTCAAAAACAAGAACCTAGCACTGTTCGAAAGACGATTTTTTCCATTTTTGTAAAAATATTTACAAAAGTTGTTCGGTTTCAATGGCTGTCAAATACAAACTAAATAACCCAACTGGATGAAAATCCACTGAAATCATAATATCATTGTGTAAGTAAAAAAAAGAACAATTATGTGATTACAAACGGTCTAATAATCAACAATTTTCGTATAATTACAATTAATAAGTCTCCAAAATTTACATTTACAAATTTCAAAAATAATGTATTGTAATAAATGTGTTTGTTTTTATATAAAAATATACGTTTGTTTTTATTATCTGCCAAGAGAGCTTTACGATTTTCGTCGGTAAAATAGCATGAGTTGATACCATCGAATGGATGACGCTAGGCCGTAATTTAAATCTCGGGTCGCAAGGACACTATTGCAGGGGAATAGTATGTGTACACCTTTGCTCCATCCCACTCCTATCCCCACCACGCGGCTATCCCCACCACCTTACTTTTCCACCGCCGCGCCACCCACTCTGCCTGACCAGTGTCGGTAACGTGGAGATGGTGAAGTGAGGTGGTGTGGGTACCCAGGTGAATAAGGAAGAGTAGAGATAAAAGCAGGATGGAGCAAAGGTACACATACTTGGAATAAAATATGTAACTTACCCTTATGTTGGCTGCATCTACGACGACTATCCAGGGTGATCCGGACACAATATTTACTCCATGGCACACACACGCACACTCTCTCTCTCACTCACTCACTCACTCACTCACCCACCCACACATCAGCATCCGCAGCTCAGTGACCGAGTAATACGAATTACCCGCACCCATGGAGCATGGGCACCGTCAGGGGTAGGCATCCGTATACCGATTAGCGTATATCACTACCGTATGTTTCCTCGATCAGGTCGAATACCACACACTTCACACAGGTAGTGTGTTAATCGGCGTCTCGGGGTGAAATAGCTGCTGCCAGTCGACGTATATCGATTCCGCGAAATCGACAAGCAGTACCTCGCAGCACCCGTCATCATACACGTCGATGATCTCCCCATGCACAGCCCTTTGATGCCGCACAACGACACATGAGGCCTCCGCACACAAGTCCTCAAATTAAAACCCGCTCCTCTCAGCACACCCATCAATATATAAGCTCTCCAAATCGTCCTCTAGTCTTAGCCATGTACTACACATTATCTCCGTGCGCAGGTATATAGCGTTACCCCGCACACTGCAAATCGCCCGATACACAAAAGCCATGGCTAACGCAAAGTTATCGTTCCGTGGATACATTTTTAGATTGTTCGTTTATACATCGTTTATACTTTGTTGTGCACTGCTAAAGACAGACTGAATGCTCAGGATGCTGCTGGCGGGGATTACAGGGTTTGAAGGTAACAAACCCCCCTCTGAATCATAACTAGGTGTCCAGCGCTCTGAATGCAATGACAGCGGTTTTGCACGTGCGCACCGCTTTGTACTGTGCTCCTCGCGCAGCGCTTGCTCTGCAGGAAAAGAAGCAGAATATGATACCGTACCTCGAAAGACCTCGATCATAATTGATATATAATTATAAAATGAAGGCACAGTAAGACGATATATTTGTTTTAAATTAATCAATATTTTATTTAAATCACTTTACACATATTTACCGTCGCATGCAACATCCCTACAAACACGGTAATCTTCGCTCGGAGATTCCTCCGCCGTTAAATTAATTTTTATTACTGTCCGATCGTCGAGAGGCAAAAGTATTGTAATATTCACGTACTATTCTGTCGTTTTTCATTACATTATCGCTAAAGAGATTATTAAATTGCGACATGGTGAAGCCGTACGACGTAAGATGCAGGAATACGATACAAAATTGTCCACACATATCCGATGTATTACTCTGTAGCTGCTTGAGGCCGTACCGATAGAACTTGCAGTTTCTTCGTAGTCGTGCGAGATGTTGCGGTATAACGAGTGGTAGCCCGTAGCTATCAAAGTACATGCTTTTTCCATGATGGTTAGCGTACATGGCGATCCAATGCTCTCCAGGTCCGTTGTGGTTATCCATGTTAACTACGAGTCCGGCCAGTAACGACCATACACGAGGAATTCTGTCAGCTGAGTATACGCCAACGGTTGAAAGTGGTAGATACTGCAGACTCTCATAGATTTGTCTAGTGTTCATGCTGAACACATAGTCAATGATTCAATGATGACCTATACGTTTTGAAAGACGTATATATTATATATGCAACATTTATTTCACAGCATCGTCGATCGTGTCACGACTACATCGTGAAGATTTCTCCTCTTCATCTGCCGACTAAATATCCATGTATGATTCTCCTTTTAATGGGTGCTCGCGAAACCATTTTTTATTTGAAAAGCCTGGGGCATTGCACAATGCGAAGATGCTGTATCGTTTATTATAGCGTGTCTGAAGCATTTTCGCAAAGATTTCGGCATACATGTGTGTGATAGAGCGCCCTTCTCGTTCTTCAGGTTGAAAATTTCACGACTCGTGATATCGCAAAGAAGTATAGCCTTCTCGTGACTGCGTGTATAGATACGTCTTCATTTTCACGAAATTTCACGCAAGTTAGCGTATGCTTGTTTACAGCTCACATCGCCCTTGTACTATTCAAGACCGTGAAAATATTTCGAGAGAAAATTATTCTGGCTTCTCGAATGCTGCGGTAATCCGGCAAAGTTACACGGTGGTGCGACGATCCAATGAGCAGAGTACGGTCTATCCACAGCTACCACGACAATTTCTTTCGGAATAAATTCCGGGTCTTTACCACGCATTCCCTGTATATCCACGACGATATCCATTTTCGCGTCTAATCTGTACAGATGCTCAAGTTCGACTGATTAGTTACTCACAGAGACGCTTCTATGTCTCCTAACACGAAACAATTTTATTCCGACATCAGCACATTTTTCGCTTATCCGGTAAAATCCACCATTACCTGCCGAGAGGCGTCGATTTCAAGGACATAATCATATTCCGCATAGACTACACAATTTACCGTTGAAGCAAGCACATCCTCAAATCGTACTTCTATTCGCACACTACCGTGCTTTATTAAATTCCAATGTAAATTGCTCTTCGCCGAAAGATCGGGTGTCAAATCAAAAGCAAACAGACAGTGTCTCCATCGCGATAATTATCGCGATCGATCGAATTACCATCGTTGAAGAAATGTGTTCCAATTCCCGAAATCAACGTTTGAAACCCTAGCGGGTTGTGCGAGCCAAAATTTGATTGGTAATTCTAAACTGGTAAAGTCGAAATCTTTCACTCAAATATTGACTGGTAAGCAATTTTTCCAGCATTGGACTGAAGCGATTTTGGTTAGACTGGTAAGTTACTACCAGTCATATTTTGGATGGTAACGGTTTTCGCAGGTCTGCTCATTTATCGCTACCAGTTTTATTTTGGATCGTTATTGGGTTCTCCTGGCCCCGCTCGATTCTCGCTACCAGTTTTATTTTTGATGGTTATTCGGTTCTCGCTACCAGTAGAATTTCAACCGGTATTTTCATTATCGCTCCGTCTAATTTTTACTATTATTTTCATTGTCGCGGCCCCGCTTGGTGTTTGCTACAATCGAGTGTCTCCGGTCGTGATTATCTTTAATTTCTTTTTAATATCTCAGAGATTATACCATAAATTAAAAAATGGGATGAAACTGAATACACGGAAGGGATTTTGGGATCTTTAGGGAAGTGGTATCAGAATCTTTTATTTTTTTTTCATATACATACAGAGAGTATTTTCAATCGTATTTCCGTCTTACAGCCCATTCAGATGTCCGCACTAAATCGAATTTTACCGTAGCAGGTGAGGTCCGGTGGCTCTGGATCCGACTGCAAATTCAGAGGAGTTCCTTCTTCGCTGAGGAATCTGTTATAAAACAGTCGACTTCATGTCGAGCCCGGTGTTTCAGTCTTAAACTTTTGTTCGAAATTTATATCGGATAGTCCCTAAGGATGGACACTGGTAGTAGAAAATGCAAGGTCGAATGTAAATATACCAATTTCTAGAACTTCAGGCGCTCATTTAATTTCTTTGCCGATCGCTCATGACAAAATGAAACTAACTTTTTCATTATCAGACTACTTCTTCCTATAAAAGGTTTTGCAAGACATAGTTTGCTTTTCTCCTTGTGGTAATAGATCGGACTGTAGGGACCTTGGATATCAACCAATGTTTCAAGGACATTTTTGATTTCAGTCAATAGATTTGTTAACTGACTACTACGATCCAATCCGATCTAAAACAAAGTAACATTTGGCCGATCAGCGGTAGCGAGAGCCACAAAGGTTTCACAAAATTTCTGACGAATTACGAATCGTTCTTTTTGGCAAAATTTCGAATAGCATTTTCAATTAACCATAAATATGAAAAAAATAACGACATTCACTGACGATTGTGCTGGAGTGAGCGAGACCAATAGAAATTTGTAGTACATGGCTAGGTGACGCGAATCGCAAGCTCTACGATCTCTGCATTAAACAATTACGATATTTTGTTAAAACTAAGAAGAGTAAACTGTAGAATTACTAGTCAGAGTTTCTCTTGCTCTGTTTTTTCATGGAAAACCTATCAGTAGTATGTGTACACCTTTGCTCCATCCCACTCCTTCCCCCACCACGCGGCTACCCCCACCACCTCACTTTTCCACCGCCGCGCTACCCACTCTGCTTGACCAGTGTCGGTAACGTGGAGATGGTAAAGTGAGGTGGTGTGGGTACCTTGGTGAACAAGGAAGAGTAGAGATAAGAGTAGGATGGAGCAAAGGTGTACACATACTTGGAAAAATGAATAAAATTATGTACTCACCACCACCGCAGCTGTTGTAGGCATCTACCCTCCTGTCAAAGCGATTTTAAACTCCTGTCTCTCGAATGTACTCTCTCACACACGCACACGCACACACACACATACACATGAACAGCGTCTTTAATTCATTACTATGTCCTCGTCAAAGCCCTCGTCCACGGTATCGATATCGTAGCCGATATCTATCTCATCACCGAAGGCTTCTATAATAAACGCCGCCACATCCACGCGTTCACCGTTCGATAAGCGAACCCGCGGAACGCTATCGCCTGCAAGAGGTCGCATCATGACAGCGATCAAGTCATCTCCACCGAACGCTTCTTCGACGAGCTGCTCGATACCTGCAACATCCACGCGTTCGAGTCCGTATATGGAAAACTCCATGACAAGAACCGGCAGCATACTTGCTAGAGGATCCGGATGAAATAGGTGAGACCAGTCGATGTAAATAGTTTCGCCGAAATCGACTAGCAACACCTCGCAGTACCCATCAAAGTCCGGGTAAACCACTTCCCCGCGGACAACGTTATTGAAACGAGGCACAATACAGGACATGCCGATATGCAACTCCCCAAGTTCAATGGGTCTTCCACGACGTTCCACTAAATACACACTACGTAGGAGTTCTTCCAGCTCGTCGTATGCATCGCACATTTCCTGCGTACGCAGAAACACACTCATTACACTCTCGACAAACATTAATCGGCACCAAAACGCGTCGCTTAAAATCTCCTTGCCGTATAGTGGATACATATTGCTTTTTATTGTTTCCAAGCAGGATGCCAAAGACAGACTAAATGCTCGAGATGCTACTAGAGAGTATCACGGGCATAAAGATAAGAGCCCCCTATGAATCATAACGAGGTATCCATCACTTTGAATGCAACGAAAGAGGTTTTCGAGCATGCATAGCCCTGCGCTATGCTCCTCGCAAAGTGCTTGCTCTGCAGTAAAAGATATAGAATATGATCCCTCACAGAGAGAGAGAGAGAAAGACTTCAATTATTATGCTATAAAAATAAGAGACACAGTAAGATCAAATATTTTTAAATTAACCAATATTTTATGAAAAGCACTTCATACATTTACCGTCGTATGCAACAGCCCTGCAAACACGGTCATCCACGCTCGGAGATTCCTTCACCGTTAATTTTATTTTTATCGCTATATGGAATTAATTTGTATTATCACTCGTAATATTGCTTTTAAATTATTTTTCGCTGTGGACGTTGTCATCATAGTGTACTTCTGAAAAAAGAACGAAACAACTATTTAATTGAGCACACTGATCAATAAAAAACATCGTGTACAGAATAATCGATATTGTCTTACCTGATATGCCACGACTCATTATACAAAGTTGGCAGCGTTGATGATCTTCTGCCACCGACGACAACTGCGGATGAGGATGTCGGGTGGCACTTTTCTTTCCCGAAGTTAGCTCTATCTTCCTCTCGCTCTCCATGACACGAATAACGAACCCTCGGTGTCGGCTCATATGCAGGGGCTGCTCGCTCTGCAAAACATTATTTTTTAAATTAAAAATAAATATCACATGATTTAAAATTATTTTATATTTTTTACTTGCCAAGCTCCGCTGCTTTGCTGCTAATCGACATTGGCACGTATTCCATGATCTGCTGTGTTAATAAAACAGAGACGAGCGATCCGTCTTCTTTCTAGCGCAGACCTTTGCTGATGCTTCGGTTTTACGACTGTCTCTCTCTCTCTCTCTCTCTCTCTCTCTCTCTCTCTCTCTCTCTCTCTCTCTCTCTCTCTCTCTCTCTCTCTCTCTCTCTCTCTCTCTCTCTCTCTCTCTCTCTCTCTCTCTCTCTCTCTCTCTCTCTCTCTCTCTCTCTCTCTCTCTCTCTCTCTTTCTCTCTCTCACTGTGACTGATATCTGTGTATACTTTATAATATTTCGAGCGAAATGTACACTATATACAATTATTTACAACAGTTTCTTTATCACAAATAGCTGCACATACGTAGAATTATTGCGTTCGCAACGCAACACCCGATGCATGATCAGCGATATGACCACGAAACAGCACAATTATTTCGGACAAAATAATTTTCATAAACTCCGTATCCTCTGGCGTTAGCAAGATCGCGATGTGTTCGAGCGCTTCTTCAAAGAAGTCTTTGAAACCGATGATCTCATACGCTACTGCACGAGGCATTTCAGTGGCAACTATCTTTTCACGGCCATATGATACCACCTCGTTTATACACCTCTGAATCGTTTCACTTTTGCTCTCTAGAGCCTGCATATGGATATCAATTCTTCTACTTATTTCGACGAGCATATCAAATGTAGACCGCTGAAGAACAATGTTTGGAGAGTATTTTCGGAAGCGTTTCCGTTTCGATTCTCCAGATTCCTCTTGATTCTCGTATTCCTCATCAGCGCTACTGTTACGTCAAAATCGCGGCCTAGCTTACGAACCCACGAATTTAACATAGATTTCACGTTTCGGTGTATCTTTTCCGTGCTCTGGTCAAGGAGAATAAATTCTCCCTTTACCACACTCGACGAGAAAATACCGAAGACGCAAGCCCGTTTTTGAGTCTAACCTCGCGGAAAATTACTCGGGATAGGGCTGGAGTGCGTTTTGTTCTTGGTTGGGGATAATCACTTCACGAATAATGGGGAGGGACTTGAATGACAATTTCACGCGGAGCAAGGTTTCAACTTTAATCGGTAATTGAAAATTATACCTACGGTTGTTTGTTACTGTGGTTCTTACTGTTGAACGTTGGTTGGGCGTAGATTAGTGTAGTCAGACAGACTAAAAATCGAACGTAGGCGTTGGTGCGTATTAATAATTATTTATTGAAATAAAACTACATGAGTAGTTGAATGTTGCACGTTCAATATTCCCGATTTTACAAGCGTTACTAATTATAAGTACTGTACTCTTACTTTGGACTACTTGAAACTATACTTTGTGAAAATTAAGCCGTGGTGAAAATTTATCGTTCTGGACTGCTTTATTTCCCGGCAAACAGTACTACTTGTTGCCTTGGAAAAATTCTAATTCACTGCCGGGGACTTATTGACTGCCAGGCTAGTGATTAGTCCTCTAGGTGACCCCCCGTGAAACTGTGTCGCCGGCCGATTTTCGCGGCCTTTTATAAGGCTCCTGAGCGTCGAAAATTCTTGTCGTCAAGTGCGTAAAAGAAGAGAAGGGATAAAACCCTATCCTGATTATAAGAATTTCCCCGTGGTCTATCTCGACCATACATGTATTCATTCCGCTTACTCCGCAGAGTAGCTTCTCGACATGCACAGCCATAGATCTATGCAAGTGCATCGGTATGGCGCGCTCTGATTTGTCCGCGCGATGTGCTACACAGAGGACCACGCGATTAGGTGAGGGAACGCGTTCGAAGCGTTTTTCCCCTGAAAATGAGGCGATTTTTACCACCCCGCTTCTTGGCCTACTTTCAATAGAATTTCCTAGTTTAGGTAATATCCTTATGCTCGCTTCTCTGTAGATGTGTCTATGGTAATGGCTTAGTTTTTCAGCATTTTTACGGAACTTAAATAAATCCTTCATACGAAACCACTAATAATAATTTTGTTACAACTTCTGTAGTTCACTTTGGCGTATGGAACCTGATTTCTACGTTAATCTCTTATTAGTATAAATGGTTTCGTTGAGTTATGGCTTATTCCAAACATCATTGGTTATTCGTTAAATTAGTGGTTACTCTAGTTATAACTAATGAGTTTTCTTAAATAATTTGTTAGTTAGACGTTAGATTTCTTATAGTTAATAAGTTTTCTCAAATGATTTGCTAGTTAGACGATTATTCTCGTACTGTGGGAACGAGAGCGAAAGAGAGAGAGATAGAGATTTTACTTGAGAACGACTCGTCTAACTTGGTTACTCGTACATTTTGTTCGTACGCAAGTCGGCTAGATCGCCGTTCAGCCCTAGCGATAAGGCGTTTTCGTTGCGCGGAGAATCGGCCAGCCTCGCTTTCCTGCAGCAGAAGCTTCATTGCAACTCAATTTTAGTCTCATCTCTTTCTCGTTTTTCTGTCTATTTTTCGCTATTTTACCATAAATTAATCCTAATATTTCCTTTATCCTTTCTATATAGGCATAACGTGTTCTATATATTTATGATGGTGTTTTTACTATAAATTCCATTATTTTACGAGAGACATGTTAATATATAGGCATAACATGTTTTATATATTTATGATGGTATTTTTACTATAAATTCCAATATTTTACGAGAGACATATTAATGTAATCCCAAGAGAAAAGGGGAATTAATCCTGATGTACTGATCTTTCTTCTATTACCCGACTATACTTGGTAAGCTCATTAATTCGACGTGGGTTGTACTCGTTTTCGAGTGACAGCCATGGGTAGTTTCCATATGGAAGCATAATTGTTCTTTTTGCTGCTGATATTTTATCTACAGTATTCGTGTGAACATTTTAATAGTCATAACTCTTTCGTTTAAATCAATAGTTTCTCTGCTTTTGTTAATTGTTTCGCTTAGTTAATAATTGTTCGTGATTTCATCATCTTTGTAAAGAGAGAGAGAGAAAGAAGACTTCAGGCAAGAGCGAGAAGAAAGGGTGCGGTCGCTTGGTCACGTGATAGCGTTCCCTCCAACCGCTCCCTTATGACCAACAACGCCCCGACGGCGACTAGCCGAACCCCTGGTCTAGGATTGAGGGTAAGGCCGCGCTGAATCATAGATCCATAAATGGCAGTCGATAACCGGGTCTACGCAGTAGATCCCATGGTTTGAAAGTTTGCCTTTTGACCGGGAGCGCCGAAAAATTCCATCTTTACAAAATTAATTCCTCCTGGGAGACGGTCGGTAGGGCCGCATCTTCATCCTGTTCCGATCTCCGTCGCTAAAATCGCTCTCCTCTCCTCTTAAGAAGTTCGAGAATAAAAGAAAAATGTGAGAGGTTACTTTTACTGTAGCGAAACTAAAACAGAAGAACTTTAACGTAATCAAAATAAAAAAAGATAAATGCGACGTTACGTCAGGACGTAACACCTCCCCCCTTAAAACGATTATTAGGAGAAGCCTAATAATCGAATCCGAGGGTGAAGCTAACAATTTTCCAATTATGCTTATCGTACTATTCTTTTTCTTTAACGACTTGTCTCTTGCAGGATCTTGGAATCTGTATGTGGTACTAGCTTTTGGTTCGTACCATGATGAATTCGTTAAACACAAACAAAACGTTACTTTTAATAGAGTAAGGATATTTGATTGGCAACGGTTTGGCCATATTGCTATTCTTGCTTTGGTTAAATATTGTTCTACGTTAAGTGTATGTATATGTATGATTATATTTCTTCGGATTTATCCGTACTATGCTTAGTAGGAATATTATATGGTACTAATTTTTAACTTAATTATTTCGTTGCTTCATATTTCCCGATAATAATTGTTATGTTATTGTACTTATACATCCGTCCCTTTATTTATGGGCATTTGTATTTCTCTCTTTTCTTTTTCTAATATTTTTTTCACTTGTTTACTTTGTTTATTCGCTTCTTGATTTTACTGTTATATTTTCTTTTCTTTGAAATGTTTAACCCCTTTTCTTTTTTCTTGCAACCGTACGATAAGCTAGGTGAATTCTTTTCTTAAATGTTACTTATGATTAAATAACGGTGAATATTGAACGTGACTTCCTGGTTACAGTGTATGTGTTTTTAATTCTACTTCTTCTTATAATTCGTGATCTTTATCCAAATATTTGCTACGTTGGAGTATTTGCTCTTTCTCTCTTTTTGTGACTCAAATATTATTTATGTCTAATGACACGGTTAAAATATCCTTTTTCTTCTTTTCTTATACCACGCATCGGGGTGGTTAACTTGATTTGAATAATAGCAACTGACGTATGTAAGAATATGTAGGTATGAATTTTCTCATACAGACTTGGTATTAATTCAATAGTTCGTGGACGTTGGTTTCTGAAGTTCGTGAAATTCTTGGAGTTCTTGAAGTTCTTAGCCCTTTTGAAGTTCTTGACGTTCTAAACGTTTTGAAGTTCTTGGCGTTCTAAGCGTTTTGAAGTTCTTGATGTTCTAAGCGTTTTGAAGTTCTTGGCGTTCGTGAAGTTTCTTTAGAGTTGTTGGTGTTCGTGAAGTTCTTAAAATTTTTGTCCATATAGTGCTGGACGTTCGTGTGGATTCTCCTATTGTCTCGCCTTCATGATGGTTGGCTCCCTGAGATTTGGTATAAGGATTCAACGATCGTCTAGTATGAAACGAATGCTTCCTTTTGCTCTGAGGAGATGTAACTGTTTGGTTGAGGTATCCAGGGCAGTACGGTGGCCCTCGGAATGAGTGACTTGTAAACTCTTGTGTCTGTGAAACATAATGTGCATTACTAATATGCGATATCATAGTGTGGTTAACGATTATTATTATTATTGTATATCTTTTTTTTTTTTTTTTTTTTTTTTTTATATTATTTTGTTTTATTTTAAGTATATATATTTATTTATATATTTATATTTTTTTCTTTTTCTTTTTATTCTTATTCTGAGAAAAAAATGCAACACCCCTTTTTTTTTTTTGAGTGCGAAAAGGCATAAATAAAATAATTCTGTGTATTATGAATCAACATATATATGTAAGGGTATAGTTATATAGTTTTAGCTCAAAATAGATTTACTTACGTGAGTATTTGGTGTTGGGAGAAGTTTTCCTTGCATTATTCCTTTGCTTATACATTTTTTTTTTTTTTTTTTTTTTTTTTTTATATTTACCATTTGTGTAACGAAAGTGTTACCAGTGTCCCCTTATGGCGTTTTTGAATAGTCACACGTCTTGTTGATAAGAGAGTGAACATCGTCGGTGGGGGCTTGTGGCTGGTGGCGTAATGTAGAGTCGCTTTCCAACAAGTAATCCACCAAGTTTTGGATCGTAATCTGTTCGGTACTACGGGGGGCTTTGGGAATAGGAAGGGGAGGTATTGGAGAAACAGCGGTGGGACTAGTGACTGATCTTTCCAAATTAGAAAATGTGGGTATCTTGGTCCTG
The DNA here is from genome assembly GCA_963942595.1 of Cylloceria caligata. Classification (NCBI taxonomy): domain Eukaryota; kingdom Metazoa; phylum Arthropoda; class Insecta; order Hymenoptera; family Ichneumonidae; genus Cylloceria; species Cylloceria caligata. Next base: position 28,029,743 of record OZ012708.1, on the reverse strand, counting down.
CTTCTAGTGACAGGGCCAGGAATCATACTTGCGAGTAGGATGCTGTCGGAGTCTTCTTCTGTATCCATTGTTTCTATGGGTGTTAAAATGTTTCTGGGATCTGTCGTACAGTTGCTAGGAGATATCGGATGTTGAGTATCAATATTGCTAAGGTTTTCGGTTTTCCAGGCTTTGGAAACGGAAGGGGGTGGGACTGAGTAATAAGACGGAAGAGTATTTGACGTGATTGTTGTGCAATGTGCACTTTGGGTGGCTGGAAGTAAAATATTTTCGGAAGATTCTTCGAGTAAAGGGTTCGAGAGATTCGAAGGCTGGGGTGTGCTCCCCTGAAGATCCGGCGGGTTTGTTTCTTTTTCCCGAATCGCTTCGTATTGGATTCCGAAAGGGTGCTGTGTAACTGGTGCTAGTGTTTTACCGATCCAGGAATATGATACACCTCCTAATTCGATTTTCCCTGGCGCTCTGGAGATTGCAGTCTGGATCCATGAGGACATTTTTTTCTGGGTGAGGCTTCTCCATTCGGGGGGGACCCAAATGCCTGCTTGGCCTTCGACATCTGGTTGCCAATAGTGCGTTAGGATTTGTAAGTTAAACGCATCAGGGATCGCTCTGCGGTTCGTACTGATGTGTAGTCTCCTGCCCTTGGGTCGCGTGTCGCTCCATACGTGCGGCACGTCGGAAGAAACCGGCCACCCGTCGAGGCCCGGTAAAGGTATTAGGGTTATATCTTGCCCGATTGGGACCAGTATATCTATATGCCATTGGTAGTAAATATTTCCCAACAATATGTCTTCAAAAGGTTTGTCTCGGAGTTGATGTGTCCAAGACTTGAGAGTAGAGAAATCGATGTCTCTCCACTCGGGGGGCACATATAAATCAAACGTTCTTCTGGCAAGGTCCAACCATAACCTGATCCGCCAGTAGCAGTAAATTCTTTCTGCTCCTGGTATAGTTCGTCGCAGTCTGAAGAAGTGTAATCGTATGGGCAATGCTGGTTCTTTCGGATCGTTGTGCTTTGATTGTTGTTCCTTATGACGGAGCTCTGCGTTCCCTTCATAAATCCATTGAGACATGGTGGTAGCTAAGATGGTTAGCAAAATTGTGATTACCGACTTTCCAATAGTAATTTAGTATAATTATTCGTTATTGACCACCCATATATGGTTAATTATCATTAAATTCTTATGAATATTCGTTATTGACTACACATTTATGATTATTTATTATTAAATTCTTATAATTATTCGTTAGTTTGTTATTGTTACTCTATTGTGTTATTAGTTCTCTTCGTGCACTCACACACACTGAAATAAAAATTATTAAAACTCATTGCTAGATTTTATTTATCCATAAATTGTTATGTGCTTCATGCGCACTTGCACTCGTTCGTATCATAACTTAAATATATATATATATATATTTAAGTCGTGCCAGAAAGGGGGAAGAAGAAAGAACAACAAGACTTATACAAAAAAAAAAGAAAGTTTGATATTAAATGGGTTTGTTGTTGGATTGTTGATCCGCAACCTTAAGCGAGGGGTAGATCGAAGGGGTTTCTGTTGAAGTAATTGGATCTTGGTCGCTGGTCGTCGATATTTCGGGGATAGAGTGGGATGGGTATATGTTCGTAGGTAAGGCTGCACCCTGGGGGGCCCACACGAATGACAGCGGACGCATCGCCTGTCTTTTACTGAGGTGTGGATAATATTGGGGGGGGGGGGGGGGGGGAGTAGTCCGCTGGAAAACTTGGTGCAGTGGTAACGTGAGGGTTTGCAGCGGGGTTGCTACGAGCAGACTCGTAGAATCCTTGACCTCGTGGTTCGGGTTTGGGAATCGTATTTCCGCTAATATATTGTTCGGATCCTCCTGAAGGAGGTGTTATGCCTTGATTTTTGGTTAATTGGGTGACCCCTAAGTCTTGTAAGGGAATAGATGCTTCTGTTGCCGGGCCTTCGTTGTTCGGTCGCACATGTGGTTGTTTATTCAAATGTAGTAAAAGATATGTAACTGAATCCCATAAAGCTCCTATTAGGTAAATAGACCATCCATATATAGTGTGCAACGAATATCCGTGTATAAGAGTGTCGAAAATAAATTTTATTATTTGACCTACTAATAGTAGTCCGATTAAACCGGCGCTAATATTTCCGAATATCGATAAATATCCCCATGTTTTATTCCAAGTTGACTCAATGATTTTTTTAATAGATTGGTCGTCTAGTAAATTGGACATTGATCCTCCTTGTGTGATAGTGGGCTGTCCTGATATTCCTCGTGCAATGGAGTTAAGTATAGCGGGTCGCTCCGCGGGGAACATAATATGGTCTCGGAGTTCGTCAAGGTCCTTTTGGGTGTATATGCCGCTGGTGGCTAAGCTGTGGGGATTTCTATATTGCCACGTGGGCATGGTGAGGGGTTTTATGACTAAGGGTGGCATGACCTGGACCGGCTCGGCACCGAAGCTATACCAAGCACCGTCCAGCCTATACATAGGCGAAACTAACCGGTTACAATTAATTTGTGTACCTATCTTTGATAAAATATGTGTGCGTGGCGATACATATAGGGTATTATTGCCAATGGATACGGGCAATTGATCGTAACATTCTTTGGTTTGAGCAACTTTTACTTCTACAGGGATGCATTTAATTATGTGGGCTACTTCCCCGGCTAGAAGGGCCATGTAACCCGGTCCCTTCATTATATTGTAAGCAAACTCATCAGGGGAGCGTCTGGCAACGGTTAACGCGTTTTGAAGCACTTGGCGTTCCAAGTTGCATCTCTGGACTAATATATCCCTATACATTCGTTTCATTTCCGTTCTAACATGTTTTTCTACGTATACGAATTTGGAATTTACATAGGCGAATATATCCAAATTATTTACATTAATAACTTCGTTTTTTACAAATGGATTTCCTTTTTCGATTTCGACAACCAGTAATTTCGGGTGTTCGGTACGCGTCAGTGTATATCCACAAATAGTGGTTTTTCCTTGGGCCGTCAGTGCGAATATAATGTCTCCTTCCGTTAAGGAATATACGGTTTGTTTAAAGTGTGTGTGTAAGTCTACGGTCTGGTCGGCGAGTCCTTCGTAAAGCAACCCGTATCTTTTTGTTCTACACGAATCTTCAGGTAAAGGTTCCCAAAAAGTGTCTCCGCCATCTATATCCGAACATTGGCCTGTGTTTAATTCACAACTGGTACCTGAGCGTAAATGTACTTTATTTGCCTCTAAATTTACTTCTGCTGTATAGTCTCGCAATGTTATTTTTACAGTTCCTTTTACTATAACGTCTTCCCAATTGCCATAGGGGTCCGAATAGTGCACGCCGAGGCACTTACCATCAAGGCCTAAATCGCCCGCTATGAATATTGGTCGAGTGGTGGAAAAATTTCGAGAAATTCCAGCAATTTCTGTTTTTCCTATTTTTATAGTTCCATCGCGGTGCATTTGGCGACAATTATCGTGAGAAATTACGTCTATGTATGAATACTCCCCATTAGGTACGTCCATAGTATGTGAGAACATTCCACATCTTCGAACTTCTCTGTAAATTTCTACTTTACATTGCATTACGTGGGTAGACCCGTATTGGTTGATTTGCAATAGCTGAATGTATTTTTTCGTTACGTTTACTTCTTGTTGAGGGATGTCGCACTCACCCACCTCTAATAATGACAAAGTGGTGATGTTGGTCCCAGCCCCTCCACAGTCATAACCAATCAGGCCCGTAACCGGGGAGGGATGGAAAATTGCCACTACTAAACTCCACAGCACGGCTGTAGTCATTCTTTCGCAGCACATCATGGCAGCTACTTCGTGCAAGGTTCGCTCTCTGGCGAAAAAACTGTCGGCCTTGGCGGTGACGCCCGAAAACCCTGGTAAATATATCATGTATAGAAAAATTTAAATTTTTATGAATTATTACGCCTAGATATTTAATTTCACTTACAATCTCCAGTACCTTATTTTACAGTTTAATTTTTTAATTGTCCTCTGTTGCTTTCTTTCTAACTTCTCTTATTAACATAAGCTTAGTCTTATCAACATTAACATACAACCTATTTTGTATTTTTTCTATTCGCTATGCAATCTTCCCTACTATTTATGTATGTCAGCGCCCTAAAACTGTCAACAAAATAACAGTTGAATTTATCAGCCATTTCCTCTACATTACTAATTATTTTGTTTTCAAATTGTATTAATTAATAACACCTTATAAGTTACTTTACTTTTCAACATTTCTTTCAATACCCCCCACATTTGCTTCGGATCCTTTGTATTTATTAAGTTTTTTTTATATAGCCTTTTTTTGCTTTCCTACAAATTTCCACAGTTTTATTCCTCATCTGTCGAAATACTTCCCAGTCACACTCATTCTTACTTACACGAGCAACATTATGTGCTTTGTCCCATTGCTTTATCAATTGCTGTATGTACTCACAAAACCATTGCTTTCCCTGCAATTTTTGTTTTAGTAGAGTTGTTTTTTGTGGTGCTGTTAAATCAACGCATTTGATATTCTCTTTAATCTTCGGACTAGCTAATATATTAATACTATATCCTTCAATAGCATCTAAACAAGTGCTTATCGTTGTTTTTAATCTATCTATATCCATTCGCTTATAGTCTCTGTATGTAATAATTTTGTTCTCATTTGCTACCAGTTTTACGTTCCAATACAACGCGACTCGACTGTATTTCATTATAAACAGGACGTCAGTAGCCCAGCTGCTTTGTACGAGTTTTCTATTGTCGAAATATTGAAATAATAATCTGGCATCAGCGGTTCCCGGTATACCACACCGATTAAACATAAAGTGAGACGACGGGTTCGTCTCATACCATATACGCAATACAGTACCACGCAACTAGCCGAGGAACACGCAACACAGACACATCGAAGCACCGGCACCACGCGGTTGTACCGTATCAAAAGAGATATATACACTATAGCTGATATACACCCGACATACACAACCAGAGGAACCTGTACTATGGACGATCACTACTGTGAAGAACAGCATACCGAGAAACCAACTACCGTTACTCGAGCTAAGATAGTACAGCAACCAGAGTAGTAAATAAAATATCGAAAGGATTTGACGAGGGACACGTTATTTACAATGATCGGATATGAGAAATTAACGGGATCGATGGGCTATAGGAGTAGGCAACAGGACGACTATCAAATATAGTTATACCCTTTTATATAGGCAGAACTTGGAAGAAGAGCGGGTAGCCAGTATAAAAGAGTACGAAATGTGACAATCGAGGACCATTTGTTCACAGATACTCGCCGATGCCTAGGACCAGATAGTCAACTAGCAGGAAGACCAGATCACCAACCAGAAGGAGAACCAGCTAACCAACCAAAGGAGGATCATATCGCCAAGGACCACGGCTAACACCAAGAGACAAAGAAGAACATCTCCACTGGCATCGACGTCCAGTAGCTAAGTCTCAGGAACATCCGAACCAGCTACACAGCATCCCAGGCGACGATACTTCATAGTATAAGGATACCGAAGGGTATGAATAAAGTTAATATAGGGGACTAAAAACACTCATAAAATAGCTAGGGATGCTCCTGTTTTCATCTCGATGCGCCAGTGCATCTAAGATGCATCTCGCTGACGCCTCCACCGCAGCCGCGGCCGTGCAAGCTAGCAGGTAGCGTAGCCAGGGGAGCTCAAATGAGAGTTCCATCCCCGCTATAGGGCTGAGCTAAATAGATATCAGTTACGGTAAATCCTAAAACGACGAATGGTAATAGACCACGTTTACGTTGATAAATTATCGATGATGAGGCCGGTATAACAACGCTCTCTATTACCTTCCGTAGTAATTCTATTTTTATATCACTGGAGAAACTATTTTATTAAATTAAATTCTCATTTTTCGTGAACACGATTATATAGGCGTGCGCGAGCCCGGGTAAAGCTTTTTGTGAGGCGCATTGTTGCTAAGAACCATTAAAAAGGCGTCAAATTCATAATTATTAATGATATTCAATTTTTCTTTGTAGGACACTATTATTTATTGTATCTTTTTGAATAAACCCTACTTTTACCGAATATTGAAGCTTGTATTAATTTCCTCCCTGCTCGAGTCCGAAATAAAACCCTTTTCAGGCTAAAGTTAACGATAAATATCGTTACAAAAGGCTATCTTTAGTACCAGTGTACGAGGGTATGTGTTGGAGAATCAGCTGGCGCACGGCGATCGATATTCGTCGTGCCCCTACCTGTTGCGGTGCTCTCGCACACTTCGTTCGGTTGAGTCGAAGATAGCCGAGGCAGGGCTTCGCGAATCCGAGGATGTGCCTCGTTGGCATGCCGCGTCGAGCGAGAGGATGTCTCTCGCTTGACTTCGGTTTCGCTCACCGGCTATCTCGCTCAACTGACTTCAGCGCCCAACGACGCTTTCATACCCGCAGCCATATTGGAATTTTGACACTTTTTTGGCTACACACCGGCAGAACAGCACGCACAAAAGGACTCTCGGACCGTTTTCATTGGCACCATACATCGGACTCACTCAACTTCTCGCTCAACAGGACTCAAATACATAGTACGAGTACACCGTCACAATTCAGTGCAATTCAATGGCGGTGAGGAGTAGAAAATACATTATCTTTCTTGTCTCACTCTGTGGCGTGCGCTGCAGCACATGCTGCACCACGTTCTCCTCACTGTATTTTGCCGGTATAATTAATATAATTATGCAGGTGTTTTATATTCACTGTACTTTCTTCCAGAAAATCTGCTGGGAAAGTACAGTGCTATACACTGCTCATTCGTGCATCCTCAGTATATGTTGTGTTGTGCTACGCAGGGCTGACTGCGTAGCTTGTCTCATACATGTAGAGCACTCAAGCAATTTTAATTGCAAGTGCTCTCATCGATTCACTGTAACCTCTCTTCACCAAACTGCTGAGAGATTACAGTGAATGGTGTACAAAATCTTACGCACTCATTTTGCTCTAGCGTGGCGTGCTACGCAGCACTGACTGCTACACGCGCACCGCTCTCTAGGTTCAAGCTCAATCACACTCAGCACACAATTAATATAATTGTGTGCTGTTCAAAGTCATAATTCAATTCAAATTGTATATTTATTTTTATAATTTGTATTTTTTCAAAATCTATGTTTTTGGATTGTTTTCTAAATTTAACTGATTTTTGTATTAATTTTCACTTGTAATGTTTTTATAAATTATGTACTTTGCGTGTACTTTGGACCGCCTGTCGGAAGGTGGAATAAACCACTTTCACACGATAACAACAACTTGTCTGGTTTTATTTATCACCTTGTCGAGAGTGAGTTTTCATGGGTATTCGATACATTCACAGATTTGTCAACTTCATCCACCGGATTCTCAAACAGTATGTTAAGGACCTAAGGGATATATAGATGGATTCGATGGATTCCATTCGTCAACCATCGGGAAAATCCATAAATTATTTGCAATGAAAAAATGTCGAAGCTCCGAAACATATTTAACGACAGTGGCCAACCATTATCGTACCTGAGCGGCATCCCTCCTCTAGTGTTCAGCATATACCCTGCCGAGTTGCTTCGACCTGCTGTACGGACGTAAACACAATTCGGTCTACAGCTAAGTCTTCACATTCCATTTGAAATGTAGAATATATATCTGTACGGAACAGTAATATGGTATCGTGTGGAATTGTTGTCACGAATTGAAGCCGTTAGTCATTCGATTTGTAATTCTCGCGTAACGATCTATCGGAATATCGGTGTTCTGTAATATTTCTTAAATTTAACACACGAATTTTGTTCTGAGTGCTCGCGTGGCATAATTATTATGATTGTAATTGTTATCATATTGTAATAAGAATCTAGTACTCGGAGATGAATTCGTCAACTAGACATTCCTTAATAATAATTATACCTAAATTACCGGTGAATCATAACCCATTATTATGAACTGAAGCCATATTTGATTATTTGGTGTGCATATATCGTGTGCAGTCACATAAAACTCAGGATTAAACTCATTCTTTTTTTGCGGTTACTTTCATATTTAAAAAAATATATTTTATTTGGTTTTTATTTGTTTTTTTCTACCACTGCGTTCAACAGGTAGAGCAATAAATGCCACTAGTAAACTACATCTGTGTACCGCTTTTAATTTTTCCATTGATATTTTAGTCTACTTTCTCTCCAAACTACTGAGTTCTCGAACATAATGATATTTTATAATATTGTGTAATCTTTCGCAGAAATTCATTGGCGTCAATAATCTTTACCCTGTCATGCCCTAGATAAAGATTAAACAGCGAATACTATGCTGGTAGAAATTGTTTATTGTTCATAAACCGACATACAATAATTATCTGATTATTGAGAGGGTCGATCAATAAATAGTCGGCCTTGCGCCATCTGTTGGTCGAGGAAAGAAATCAGTAGCGACGTTTAGTAGTGCCATCCTTCACATGACTGTTGTCAAAGTTTGAGCTCGCTGCGATGCTTAGTTTGCGTTTGACAGCCATCGAAAGACGAACAACTTTTATGTTTTTACAAAAATGGAAAAAATTGAGTATCGTGCAGTGATTCAATTTTTGTTTTTGAAAAATAAAACGAACAATGAAATCAAAGCGGAGCTAGACGAAGTTTATATGGACCTTGCACCTTCGTTATCAACCATTAAATATTGGACAGCTGAATTTAAACGCGGCCGTACGAGCATTGTTGACGATGAACGTCCAGGTCGTCCAAATGAGGTCGTCATACCAGAAACAATTGAAAAAGTCCACGATATGGTGTTATTTGATCGGAGACTAAAAGTGCGTGAGATTGCTGAGGTCACAGGCATATCATATGGCTCAGTGATTTCAAACCTGACTGATTAGTTGGGTATGAAAAAGTTATCCGCAAGATGGGTGCCACGTTTGCTCACTGTCGACCATAAAAGAGAACGTGTAGCTGATTCAAAGGCGTGTTTGGTGATCTGTAAGCGTGATCCTGTTGAGTTTTTACGTTGTTACGTAACCGTGGACGAAACATGGATCCATCACTATACACCAGAGACAAAGGAACAATCAAAACAATGGATTTCATCGACCGAACGTGCTCCGAAGAAGGCGAAGACGGTGCCATCGGCGGGTAAGGTCATGGCGACATTTTTTGGGAAGCACGCGGCATAATCTACATCAATTGAACCCGACCCGATTGAACGACGAATTAAAGAAAAAAACGTCCACATTTGGCGAGGAAAAAATTGCTCTTCCATCAAGACAATGCACGCGTTCACACGTGCCCAGTTGCTGTGGCCAAAATTTATGAATTTAAATACGAATTGCCTTCGCATTCACCGTATTCTCCAGATTTGGCCCCCTCCGACTACTTTCTGTTTCCAAACCTGAAAAAATGGCTCGGCGGAAAAAGATTTGGTTACAGAGATGACCTCATCGCCGAAACAGAGACTTATTTTGAGGACCTTCCGAAATCGTATTATTCGGAGGGCATCAAAAAATTGGAATATCGTTGGAATAAGTGTATCCAGCTAAAAGGAGATTATGTTCAGAAATAAAAAGATTTTTGATCAAAAAAAGGCGATTTTCTTTACTAAGCCTACTATTTATTGATCGACCTTCGTAACAAAATATATTGTCTCTGAGGTTGATATAAATCGAATACTCCAATACGGAATTGCCATTGGGGCGATAAATATTATAAATGAAAAATAAATAATAACAATAAGAAATTATACAAATCTATTACAATTGGCACCCGAACAGCGACTCGACAAAGTAAAGTTTGAAGGTTGTTAGTCGATGATATTTTAGTGGCGGTGTTGTCATAATTTGCGAGTGTCTATCTGACTGTGAACGATTCAAAATAACCACTTAATGCCACTGTCATACAGTCCGGTCGGAACTCGTTCATGGACTGCTAATACTCGAGACCCGGTTACCTTCATTGACAACTATCAAAAAAGTCAGTAGAAGTAAACCGGTGCGGAAAGATCTTGAGAACTTTCGAACTAATCTTGACGTTTTATTAGGTATAGAACATCAAATAGATATGAATGACAAACTTGTACGTAAGCATGAGGAAATGGATCAGCTGGCCCAGCAGCGAGCTGAATTCGAACGGACACAAAACAAGACTCAAGGAGTTAACGATGCTGCCTCGATGGATGAGCTGCATCGTATGCGAATTAAAATAGCAGCACAGCGTGCGGAGATCGACGCCCTCCGAGCTACTGCAAAGCAAGGCTCTTCCAGACTTGCCGCATCTCGATATGAATACAGATGCGAAACAATTTTTAGACTATCTCGAAAAATATCTTTATGTCAAGCAAGTTGAAAAAGACATGTTCAAGATGCTCATCGTCGAGAATGCACTCGAGGGACATGCGAGGGTATGGTTTAATGCCAATAGCATTGGCATGACTACCTATGAAAGATTTAAACGCGTGTTCTTAGATGAATTCTTCTTGATTCTGGTCCGGATGCGAATTACGAGCCAATGGGCTGCTCGTCGATACAGCAATTCTATGGGGTCATTACGAACGTTCTTTTTGCAACAGATAACGGGGACGTAACACTTCAGCCTTCCGCTTAATAGTTATGAGAGAAATTATACCGCAGTCCAGTAGATACCTGTCCGCATAAAAGAATCTCTTGTCACTGTCGATTTCACGCAGACTAATTCGGTATCTAGTGCTTAAGCTCAACTTGATATGGCGAACGCAGAGTGCGAAAGTTAGAAACGGATTAATGCTAACAATATTGATGGTTATGGGATTCATAATAATAATAATAGTCGGGCTAGTTCCAATTCGAAGCATAATGTGAATCCGAGTCGTTATGAGGATCAGTATCCACGGAAACAACTGTAACAAAATGGTCACCTTAATTTTACGCTGCTACCACCTAACAATGCTCCGGGCATTGTTCATATTTATTACGATTCTTCAGCCCCATATTAAGGAAATCAGGAAAGGCATCCGGCCGACTATTCAATTTGAAGGTTGTCATATGGTGCACCACGCTACGATTTTCCACTAACTCCGGTGATTCCATCAGTAAATCCGGACAATGACACCAATAATTAAAAGTCTTAATGGGGGGCGTTGAGTTCAGGTCTGCCTACGCCACAACACCCCTTTGATGTGTTCGAAGACCTGATTAAAGAGACAATCAAAGAACCCAATCATAGGTTTGATACATTCGGGTTCGGAAAATGTTCACAGATACTGGTGAGCATTTTTAATATTCCCATAGCGGCTTTAATCGACTCTGGTAGTCAGATAACGTGTGTCCCGGAGATTTACTACAAATGTATTCAAAAACAATTAGAAATAGTTGAGTTACCGGTAACCAATATGATCATTACCACCGCGATCGAAAAAAAGCCGACAAGGGTCAAAAAGATTGGTTCTTCTGGAGGTCATTTATGATCAGTGTAAACTTTTGGCGACCTTTTTAATCGTTCCTTATCTCTCACAGAATATGATTTTGGGCAACGATTGGCTGCATGCCAATAAAGCAGTGATAGATTATAACTCCTTGACCTTGAGCATCCAAGGTTATCTCGTACCTAAAAATTTGGTATGTTCTGGCTGAACATGTAGTGAGACAGTTGTTGCATCGAGAAATGGCGATATTACATATAACCAAATTATTTTACTTAGTCCAGGCAATATGGTGGTTGAGAATTTAATAGATTCCGCGATGCTTCCAGGAAGCGCCGCCCATGGAGTTTCTTCATTAATCAATGGAGCATGGAAAGCATCGGCGATTACAGAAAACGCGTTTGCACAAGCTTCCAACGAAACTGTTTTTTTGAGAAGACACGTGTTCCCTCTTGATTGATTTTATTGACTATCAAGCTATTGACAGTACTAAAACAATTCAGAAGATCGTTCAATATAATGCAGGTTCCGGCTTATTTAAGGAAACATTACGTTGAGTGAATCTTCTTCCGAAATTATTAGTATGCCTCAATGGAATAACGTTGTCTCGAAGGGGGAAGATATTCAGGGGGATTCTGCTTGTGCGATATCTGAATTAAGTGATCTAGAAATCACTGAGGTGTCTGCAAAGGGAATGCCATCGCCGAAAGAGTTCGAATGCGAAGTCTCTTTTATTTCCGATATAAGTGAAGACATTCCGGAAGTTAACATTGATACGTACCGATCTTGTCGCCTATATCTCCAGGGCGAGGACCATAATTTCTTTGACGATGTCAATATCCTTTTAAATGCTGTACCCGGATTGAATAATGGTCAGCAGTCTGCATTCATTTCTTTTATCAGTAAATTCAAATGGTTATTTTCCTCCAAAACAACTGTAGCCAGACTCTATGAGCATAAAATTACTCTCACTACCCCGAAAACCATTGCATACCGTTCATACTCAGGAACACATGCTCTGAGAGCAGGGGTTGAAACTGAGCATCATGAAATGTTGCGTAGTGGAATAATAGAACGATTAGACAGTCCCTATTGTAACCCCTTGAGGATCGTACAGACGAAAGATAGCAGATTACGCATCTGCCATGATGCTTGTTTTATCAACCAAGTTATTGACTGCGACCATGAGTCACCGCCATTAATAAGTAGACTAGTTCAGCAATATAATGGCGTCAAGTTCATATCAATATCTGATCTTGCAAATTGCCATTGGCAAACTACTTTGGTTAAAGCATCACGTCCATACACCGCTTTTTTGTATGGGTTGACGCCTTACCAATTTTGTCGAATACCATCTGGCCTTAAAACGACTGGAAGCGGATTTATTCGCGCCATAAACCACATGTTTGACCGAACTTTCGATCAATTTTTCACACTGTACATTGACGATCTTCTCGTCACTTCTACGTTTTTCGAAGAAATCTTCAACATTTAGATGACGCGTTCACTCGATTGCAGGTTCACAATTTACCCTGCGCCTGGACAAGTCGTATTTTTGCCGAAAAACGGTATAGTTTTTGGGTTATGAGCTTTTAATTGATGGAATTCGGCCTCTGTCAGAAAAATTAGATCTCATTGAAAATTTTGCAGAACTAAATAGTCAGAAGTAGCTGCAACAATTTATCGGAATTTGTAACTATTACCGTAAATTCAGCGTTAAACATGTTACACTTATACATCCGTTTCATTCGTTGCTTAAGAGTAAAAGTAAAAGTAAAAGTAAAAGTAAAAGTAAAAGTAAAAGTAAAAGTAAAAGTAATTTCATTTCATTAAATTAAGTCGTCATGCCTGACAAGAAATTTCAATTGCAGACTGATGCCTCCGGTAAAGGGATTCGTGGGGTGCTCTTTTAGACCAACGATCAGGGTGAACTGTGCGTCGTAACCGTCATAAGCCGCTGTCTCAATGCCGCGGAAGTGAATTATGGCATGACCGAGAAAGAGCTTCTTGCCATGGTTTACTCGGTCCTTCAATGTCACACATACCTCATGCAACGCTCTTTTGAAATTATTACTGACCATAAGGGGCTCAGTTTCATCAATTCCACCCAGTATCACACAGCAAGACTCCGAAGATGGTATTTAGCTCTTTCGCGATATACCTTTACAGTCACTTATTATACTGGTCAGGATAATGTCGTGGCTGATTTTCTTAGTCGCCACCCCTCAGGCAAATTCGAGAATAAAGATGCCGATACTCTTATCGTATCTTCTTTACTCACCACTCTACCGGTGAATATTATCGAGAAAACTTCCACGAATGCAATATTAAATCTGGCTCAAGGTCTCGATACCTTGCCATTTGAGTTGTGTGACGATCTGCGTGCAATACGCTTCCTGCAATTAGCAAAATTACCGATCGCGTAAAAAGTGGTGAGTTAGCGGATCTGTACAATATTCATAATGATATCTTATTCCGCCTTTATTGCAATACAGAGTGATGGCCGCTCATCGTCCCTACTCAGGTTGTTCAGTTTTCGCATCTCTCACGCACGGAATTCACTCGTACACATGCTACACTCACGAGACTACGATGACTTGCATCATATGGCACAGCTCACAGGCATACTCTACCACCGAGTAGACAAAGCATAGTCAAGCGCGTCTTCGATCAGTCTACTTCCGCGATCTGAGTTCACTCCAGCGGTTAACGCCCCGCAGTGTGGCCCCAGCGGCATGACCACTCATAGGACTCGCACTCCATCGCGGGTAGCGAATCCATACTCAAGCGGAGCCGCCACGGCTCGCACGTCTGCTCTCAAGACGCTCTCAGCATAGTGATCGACGGAAGTAGCTATTATTCATGCTCGAGTATTACGCTCAAGTAAGCACGCATCACCTCAAATTTTCATCTCAATTACCAGGTGTACAAGTATAAAATGCGGGTTTCAGACAGCAGATGGCGCACGAATGCAGTTTGTGCTATAAAGGTTTGACACTGCGCTATTTTGTTGTGTCATCAACAAGGATCAGACGCGCACGAGTGATGAATTGGAATAGTGTGTGCATCGTGTTGTGTTATGTTAAATATGTCGGAATTTATACCGAACGAAGGGCATTCGCGGACAGCATTAATTTTTTGTTTTCATTTCAAGAAAACTGCTGCTGAATCTACCGATTACTTCGAGAAGCTTATGGTGAATATACTCTATCGCAAGATACGTGTGAATGATGGTTTGGGCGTTTCAAAAGTGGTGACTACGATGTTGCAGACAAGGAACGTGGAAAGCCGCCAAAAAAATACGAAAATGTAGAATTGCAAGCATTGTTGGACGAAGATGATTCGCAAATACAAAAACAACTCGCCGAGCAATTAGGCGTTAGTCAACAAGCTGTTTCCAATCGGCTACAAAAGATGGGAAAGATTTAGAAGATCGGTAGATGGGTACCACTTGAGTCGAACGACAGGCAAATGGAAAAGCGCAAAAGCACATGTGACATTTTGCTCGCTCGGTACAAAAGAAAGTCGTTTTTGCATCGCATAGTTCCAGGGGATGAAAAGTGGATTTATTTTGAGAATCCCAAGCGTAAAAAATCATGGGTAGACACAGGCGCACCATCCACACTGACCGCAAGACCGAATCGCTTTGGCGGAAAGACGATGCTCTGTGTTTGGTGGGACCGAAGTGGCGTGGTCTATTATGAGCTGTTAAAACCTAAAGTAACAGTTAATACTAAACGTTACGAACAACAATTAACCGATTTGAACCGTTCGCTGCTTGAAAAAAGGCCAGAATACCGAAAGAGGCAACACAGAGTCATTTTTCTTCATGACAATGATGCATCACATACGGCAAAACCGATTCGCGACACGTTGGAAGCACTCAGCTGGGAAGTTTCTATCCCATGCGGCTTACTCACCAGACTTGGCTCCTTCCGATTACTACTTATTTGCATCGATGGGTCACGCACTCGCTGAGCAGCGCTTTGATCCATACGAAGATGTGAAAAAATGGCTCGATGAATGGTTCTCAGCAAAAGGGAAAGATTTTTACTGGCGTGGTATTCACAAATTGCCGGAAAGATGGGAAAAATGCATAACAAGCGATAGAGCATACTTTGCATACAGCACTTTTTATCATTCTTCCGAATTGAACATGCTTTTTTAGAAAAAAAATCCGCATTTCATACTTCTACACCTGGTAGTCTCATTCGTTTTGACCAACTCAGTACTGCAGTGTATCAAACTCATTACCTAATCACGTGTAAATCAAATCAGTCCAAGTGCAAACCACGTGCACTCACCACAAACTCCGCAAAACTCACGTAACTGTCAACGATTTTACGCATCGCTGGAAGTGTAGCCGCCACTCTGCCTTGCACCAGACAAAAGGAACTATCGATTCACCAGCCCATCGTATGACCAGCATATCGAGCTCTACATCAGATCGAATCAACAGGATCACCCACACGACTTAACACGCCAACTCAACAACCTGTTAGACGAATGACTACCAGTGCTGTAACGGTAATTTTTATCGTTATCAATTATTTTTATTTTTCGTGGGAAATTCGAGCTCGATCACAGGGTTAATTAATTTTAGACTTCTATGTAGGTGAGAACAGGTTTATTAACAAAAGCAATTAATATGTCAGTCAACAAAAATGTGAGCATTCGGTCTCTTGCCACCCATATCCCGTACAATGCACTGCAATTCGGTTATTCCGACGATTATTTTCACACTTCTTTCGTAGATTACGTTTATGTAGATGCTCGATACACTCGGCTCGAAAATATGTTATTGTTTTGTACAGTGGTATTAAGCTTTACGCCCGATATACACTTACACCGCTAAACGCTGGGACTTCGCACTCTTTCGCTATTTCACTTATATCTACATCACTCTCTATCTCTCACTCATCGTACTGACACTTATTATCTCTGTTCCACTTGCACCCTCATACAATCTATTTTCTCACTGCCGGTTTAAAGGCTTCGTGACCTAATTTTATTTTCTTCAACATCACCTGCTTAATGCTATTTAATTGATTTCTACTCCAACCTTTTCACTTCAACCATGCACTTAGAACTATTCACTTAATACTATTCACTTAAAACTATTCACTTAGAACTATCCACTTAAAACTATCCACTTAAAACTATCCACTTAAATCTAAAGGGTGGTTAAATTTTAAGGGCCGATGTTGATTTTGAATAAAACACAAATTATTTAGGAAATTATTGTCAATTCTTTTTATTATGATAATATGGTATGGTTCAATTATGTATGGAACAAAATATCGGCCAAATGGCCGCCGCGACCTCGGCGGCACACCTCCATCCGATGGTCCAAATTTTCGATGACGCTTAGGCATAATTGAGGTTCTATGCCGTTAATGTGCCGAATTATCTCATCCTTTAGCTCTTGAATTGTTGCTGGCTTATCGACGTACACCTTTTCTTTCAAATGACCCCAAAGAAAGAAGTCCAACGGTGTCAAATCACATGATCTTGGCGGCCAATTGACATCGCCGCCACGTGAGATAACACGGCCATTGAATTTGTCGCGCAAAAGAGCTATTGTTTCGTTAGCTGTGTGGCAAGGGGCACCGTCCTGTTGAAACCACATATCGCCCAAATCCATATCTTCCAATTCGGGCCATAAAAAGTTCGTTATCATCTCACGATAGCGAACACCATTCACAGTAACTGCCTGACCGGCCTCATTTTGGAAAAAATACGGCCCGATGATACCGCCAGCCCATAAACCGCACCAAACAGTCACTCTTGGTTTTTCGACAATCACTCTTGGATTATGATTCGCCCAAATGCGGCAATTCTGCTTATTGACGAATCCACTGCGGTGAAAATGTGCCTCATCACTGAAGATGATTTTCTTCGAAAATTGATCATCCACTGTTGCCATTTCTTGCCACCATTCTGACCATTGAATGTTTGGAATGGTCAAGAGGCTTTAGTTCTTGAGTCAATTGCACCTTATAAGCGTGTAAATGCAAGTCTTTATGCATAATGTTCATCAACGACGAGCGTGAGAGGTGCAATTGTTGGGCACGACGACGAGTTGAGGTGGACGGCTCTTCAGCCACACTATCGCGAACAGCAGCAATATTTTCTGCAGTACGAGCTGTACGAGCATGCATTGGTGTTTTAATATCTCCTACAGACCCGGTTTGCTCAAATTTTTGCACGATTTTTCCGATTGTACGCACATTCGGACGATTAAATTGACCGAAAAAATCACGAAGTGCACGATATGCATTTTGATTTGAACGCCCATTTTCATAATAAGCCTGAATAACTTTAACGCGTTGCTCGATTGTGTATCTTTCCATGGTTTAAATTGAGTTAGTCTGAAATTAAGAAATGTCAAATGAAATGCAGAAAAAAACTTGACGTTTAGGTGTGGTTCACATTCAACATCGGCCCTTACAATTTAACCACCCTTTATTAAGACTATTCGAGACTAAATCTATTATCAATTTTCCTTGAATTTTACTGATGCCAAGTCTTTAGATTATTAATTCGACTCGCCTGTTTCTTCCCTTCCTGCTGTCTCTCCTTTCCACTGGCTCGATCTTTCTTTTTCTCCGAATCCCGTATTTTTGATAAAATATAATCGGGGATAACTCTTTAGAATTTGATCGTAGTTTTAGAATGTTTTGTTTTTCGTTTGCTTTATCGTGTTACACTTCTGCTATCAGTGATCAGAGAACTCCTCCTTCCGCGCAGGCTCTTTTATAGCTTTCCCCTTGCCACCTTCCCCTCCTCCCTATTTTCGGTTGCAATTTTTAAATTTACCAAGATTTAGTCATTTCTCGGCTTGCCATCGCCGCGCTACCCGCCTTCCCTTCGCCGCCGAGCGAGGCCAGCTGATCGCTGACCTGCTGTTTACGGCAGCGAGGGAATTCCGGAGGTGTGATGTAGCTAGTTTTTGTCACATCTCCGGGTTCGGTGGCCTAGTGCCCGCGATGCTCGGTTCGCTCGAACCGATCACACACCTCACACGTTTATGGAGACTCTTGCTTTCGGTATTATTTTCTCCGTCTTCCTATCGCTATTTGGCAAAACTCGCTCGTCGCTGACCTGCTTTTTCTATCGCATCGAGGTTCTCTTGGCACGCCGTCGGCTGTTCTTGCTCATCCTTTGACCTCTTCTCGATTATAATATATTATACTTAATTCAGCGGGTTTGTTGCTGTAATTCCATCACAGTGCATCAACGGATACAGGCCAGAAATAATCAGTTCACTGTCACTACTCATCAGGTATGTCTTTTTTTCTATTGTTATACACAATCAATAAATATTGCATTTATACTGTTTAGCCGTGTGCATTTAATTTCAATATACTTGCCACCAGGTCGTTAATATCCAGCCAGTCTCACCTGTCAACTCGACGTACTACGTGCTCGCGCACTATTCAGTTTGCTCTCCAGTCACTAAGTTGAGATAATCATTCGACATATTATTATTAATCAATGAACATTCTATCACTGCTCAAAGTATTACAACTCGTTGACATTAGCTATCTTGACTCAGTTTGACCAGTTGACCACTTTACACACTCATTAATTTATTTTGAATTTCGTTGCCCTTCGTTTCAAATAAATTCATTAACTTTTTGAGTACTGTAACATAGTTACACTCTTTAGCTCATTTTATTATGTCAAACGGCTATAAGAGCCGACAGTAGGCGAAAACACCTGAAAAATTAGACTCGGTACAAGTGTACCGTGGTTTGCGGGCACTAGGCCATCGCACTCGGACATGAAAAAGTAGATACGTCATACCTCCGGAATTCCCTCGTTGACGTAAACAGCAGGTCAGCGACATGCTGGCCTTGCTGGGCGGCGAGGGGAAAGCGGTAAGCTCGACAGCGGCAGATCGCAGAAGTCAGGAAATGCGTTATATTTCGAAATAAAAGTAAAATGATGACGTAGGGTTCAGCGGAGCGAGGGGAAGGCTATAAGAGGGACTGCGCGGAGTGGGAGAGCTCTCTTGATTTAGCGGCACGAGTACGGAAGGATAAGAAATAAAAAAGAGTCTGCGTAAAAGTATAAAATTGAGAAGTAATTCTTTTGCTATTCACTTTGTGATAAAACACGTGAATAAGTGAGTGCAAGTGCGTAAGTCAGGAAGAACAGCGGAAAAACAATAGTTTCGTCGAGATATTACTAGGAAATTAATAATAACCGGTGATATAGTGGAGAAAATCTCAAACCACAAGGTCTTAACTGGTTTATAAATTAAATAGGATAGATGCGTAGAGTATAAGAATCAAATTAAGCGGATAGTTTTAAGAGAATCGAATTAAGCAAGTAGCAACTAAGAGAAGGAAAGCAAATCGTGTGGTTTTTAAACCAGCCCTATAGTCGAAAATTATACGTGCGTGTGGGCGAAAGAAGGAAAGAGAGAAAGTGAAACGAGAGTGAGAGAAAAAGAATTATAATCAGAGTTAATACACTCTGACCACGGAGAGTCTGACGCGTGTGGCTGTGTGTGTGCGGGGAACGAGACAATACCGAGGCGTTGGTACGTAACCGTAGCTCGAGCTCAAGAATACCGAGAATTTATGTTCAAATAAGAAGAAATTATAATAAAATAATCGCAGGAATTCCCGAATTTCGATACAGAGTGGAATATAGAATTAGGAAATGTAGAGGATAGATATAGGTAGAATTGAATGCATAGGATTAATAAATATCAATAAGCAAATCTCGCATAGGAAAATATAAATGATAGAGTGTGTGCGAGTGAAATAAGAGTGGAAGAAAAAGAATGATAAATAGAGTTCATACACTCTATCGAAAGAGCGAATGCGAAGCAGAACAGTTTGAGTGTGGTATATCTGTGCACCGAGTATACAGCAATACTGCCGTACACCAGGAACGGCTAACGTTCGAGAATACCGAGAATTGATGCACGGATACGACGAAATAATAATGAAATAATCACCGGAATTCCGAATTAGAATGCCTCATTTGATATAATAGAGGCCGGAAACTGTGAAATCACTTGTTGCAAACTGACTCATTCTATAAATAAACCCTACTCTCACGTACTTCGAGGTCTAAAATTAATTAGTTTTGTGATCGAGCCCGAACTCTCACAAAAAATAAAAATAATCGTTAACGCTATAAAAAAATTATCGTTACAGTACATTTCTTGGTCCGTTAAGCCGGATATAATTTAATCACTAACATTATCATACACAGGTTGGTTATCGTATTCTTAAATATGTCCACGAAAAACTGGGATATCCTGGTACTTCGAAAACATTAGCTTACTTACATCGATACTTCCATTGGGACAGAATGAGTCTTCAAGTGAAGAAATTTGTACGAATTTGTGGTCTATGCCAACGGGTAAAAAGTCTTAATATCTCCATGGAGGGTGAGTGTGAAATGGTAAAAGCTCGCCGATCTGGGGAATTAATAACAGTAGATTTCTGTGGGCCTCTTCCCCCATCGAGTGGTGGGGTTCAATACATGACGTTTTTTCAAAATATGTAAAACTTTATGCTATCAAGAGAGCAGCCACGCAGGTTATCATCAATAAGATCGTAAATAAATATGGTCCTGAACTGGATAAACTTCTGGCTATACTAGCAGATAATGGCACCTAATTCACGTCACCAAAATTAAAGGATTACTTGGAGAAAAATAACATTACAACACGGTTTTGCTCTATATAAACCTGCACTGTGGTGGGTCCTATAGTAACCAGAGATTATACAGGTATAATGACGGCGGGAGGGGCGAGACCTGCAGCCACACCGAAGCAGGGCAGTGGGAAACACGGTGCGCGTTAAGAGGGGAAGGGGGGGGGGGGGGCCAGGTTCACTACTGTACCTAATAACCAAACTTTATTTAGATTAATTTATTAATCAATATGCAGTCATATGTTTCTTTAGAGTGATAAATCTTAAGCGACAATGTTATTGACCAAATTTCTATGATGGAATATTTTTTGCAGTTCGCAACCCGGTTAGAGTCAGCGCCGCCTGGATCCCTGGGTTATCGATCTCAGAAAGATCTCTAACAATCGAATCTTTAATTATTTGTCAGCTCTAATTGCCGGTTCTATCGCTTCCCTCACCATCTTCGTCGCTTTTAAAGGTTGCCCAATTCAATGCAAATTCTGTTCGTAGTCACATTGTGTTTGAGAATCCGTCCAATGTTGTTTGACCAATCTGTGAATATATTGGAAAAATATGAGTCTTCACTATTTGTCAGCTCTAATTGCCGGTTCTATCGCTTCCCTCACCATCTTCGTCGCTTTTAAAGGTTGCCCAATTCAATGCAAATTCTGTTCGTAGTCACATTGTGTTTGAGAATCCGTCCAATGTTGTTTGACCGATCTGTGAATATATTGGAAAAATATGAGTCTTCACTCACGACAGGGTGATAAATAACCAGACACGTCGATGGTATGTTGAGGAAGCGGTTTATTCTCCCTTCCACAATTTGGCATACAAAATAATATAATTTGGAACAAATATAAATTGATATAAAAATAAATAGTCACAAAAATCATAGAGTTTACAGATAAATAAATTAACTTGAATTTTATTATGAAGCTTGAGCAGCACACAATTGTATTAATTGTGTGCTGGGTGTGCGCGAGCAGTGAACGTAATGCAGTCAATGCTGCAGAGCACGCTACGGTATGAGAGCAATGAGTGCGTAGAATGTCAATTATTCACTGCGAGCTTTCAGCAGATTTATCTAAGAGAATCACAGTGAATAGATGAGAGCACTTGCAATTTGGTCGCTCAAGTGCTGAGAATGGAGTATGAGAACAGTGACGCAGTCAGCACTGCGTGACACATTACAAACATATACTGAGGATGCACAATTGAGCAGAAAATATTCACAGTATTTTCCCAGCAGGTTTACTGGGGGAAACTACAGTGAATATAAAGCACATGCGTAATTATATTAATCAAGCAGGCAAAATAGAGCGAGGAAAACGTGGTGCAGCCCGTGCTGCAGCGCACATCACTAAGTGAGATAATTATGATGATGTACCGAGGAGATTATCACTCCTCATCGTCACTGAATCTATTAGAAAAATATAACGATGTACTCGTACCTGATTTTGAGTCCTGTTGAGCACGATAGCTGAGTAAATCCGGTGAAAAGTGGTGAAGAATGTCCAAGAGATGCAGAGATAAGTGCGCTGTTCCCGTGCTTGTTCCGAAAAGTGTCTAAATTTTCAACATGGCTGCGGGATACGAAAGCGTCGTTGGGCGCTGAAGTCAATTGAGAGAGATAGCCGATGAGCGAAGCCAAAGTCAAGCGAGAGAGATATACTCTCGCTCAACGCAGCATGCCTGCGAGGCACAGCCTCGGCTCCGCGAAGCCTTGCCTCGGCTATCTCCGGCCCAACCGAACGCAGCGTGCTAGAGCACAGCAACAGGTCGACGCACGGCGAATATCGATCGCCGTGCGCCAGCTGATTATCCAACACATTGAACTTATTCAATCGACCATAATTGAACATAGCTACCGCATAGTTTCGATAAGCGAAACATGGCTTCATTCTTATGTTGCTGATGACCTAGTATGGTAAGCATCAACGAATATTTTCTAATTCGCAACGATCGAGAAGGCAAAGAAGGGGGTGGGGGTGCTTGCTACATCCATGATTCCCTTACAGCAAAAGTATTAGCGTCTTCTGCAAATCAGTTTTCCAATGCGCCAGAATATTTGATCGTCGAAATTACCAGCTCTAATGCGAAGAAGCTTCTTTTTGATTTAGTATATAGGCGACCAAAAGGACTTATGTTTGACGACTTCATTCAAGTATTATCTAATTTTTCATATGTTTATGAGAATATAATTATTGCAGGTGATCTTAATTGCGACCTAAGTAGTATTAATTATCAATCGTCATACTTGCACCAATTAGCTTTCTCTCTCTCATTTCATATTATTGATTCTGCACCTACTCATCACCTAACCGACTCAGATTCATGGATCGATGTTTTCATTATTGACAATGAGGAAAAAGAACATTCCTTTGTCAAATCTGAAGCCCCATTGATAGCGGGTCATAGCATCATAGCATGATCTTCTTGAACTCGTTTACCGTCTCGACGTTGAGCCACCTGAAGACCGTATTATTTCACGCCGAGCGTACCGTAATTTTAATGAAACTATCATAGCTTTTGCGAATATTTACCTCATATATTTAATATTACTGAATTATTTGATTTTAGTACTAGATTTAGTTGTAACTCCGGTCTCATCGATAATATGCCATTAGATATCAACACGATCGTTGAAACAGTATCCAAAGCGTATCCCACGTCATTAGATTATCATACTCCATTCCGTTCATTTCGTATATGTCGGCCACCAGTACCGAGGCTCACACTGGAATTGAAAAATCGTATGGCTCAACGTAATGCTTTATATACGATTGCTAAAAGATCTAGTAATGTACTCGATATGGCGATATTTAGAGAGTATAAAGACACGCTTAAGAAGGATCTCAGACAAGCAAAAAATGATTTCCACTTTCAGAGGTTATCTAACATCACAGATCCTAGTAGATTATGGAAAGAATTAACGAAACTCGGCTTTGTCAAGTCATCTTTTCCATCCCCCATTCAATTTTTTAAACCGCACGAACTCAATGCGTTCTATTCGGAAATATCCAGTCAACTGCCACCGTGTTCGCATGAGTTTTGTACGCTGAGTTCCAATATCCAGCCAGTTCGTCCAACGTTTAGTTTTTCCGAAATTACATGCTCTCAAGTGCATCTTGTTATCTCTGGCAACTCCAATTCAACATCGTATGCAGCTGGTCCCGATGGTATTTCCATGTTTTCTTTATTTAAATCGCTTACGGTATCTTGCTCTATACTGACAGCTATGTTTAACCTCTCTCTTGTATCTTCAGAGTTTCCTCAGT
The DNA here is from genome assembly GCA_963942595.1 of Cylloceria caligata. Lineage (NCBI taxonomy): Eukaryota > Metazoa > Arthropoda > Insecta > Hymenoptera > Ichneumonidae > Cylloceria > Cylloceria caligata. The sequence goes on along the minus strand of OZ012708.1, from coordinate 28,005,410 downwards.
ACTGGAAGAGAACCTTTCTTCGGCCTTTGTCTAAAATGAAAAAGCCTCTCTCACCATCAGACACGCGACCAATAGCTAATCTGTCTGAAGTGTCAAAAGTACTTGAGCGGCTTGTTCATAGACAATTGACTGATTGGATTGATAGCAATAAGATATATGATTCACGTCAATCAGCATACCGTAGCGGGTTCAGCACTCATTTCGTCCTTCTGCGTATTTGCGAAGATGTTAAGCGTAGTATAGATAGTAGACGCATGACCATCCTAATTTTGTTTGATTTTAGTAAAGCATTTGATACAGTTACGCACCTGCAACTTCTCTTGAAACTAAAGCAGATCGGACTTTCTCATTCGGTTCTTGACTGGATTTTCTCATATCTGACAGGAAGGATTCAAGCAGTTATCGATGATCACGGTGACTGCTCTATCTGGCTACCTACGGCGTCAGGAGTTCCACAGGGTTCTGTCCTCGGACCTCTCTTGTTCTCGTTGTACATCCATGACATCGGTTCTGCATTACAAAATTCACAGCATATGATATTTGCCAATGACACCCAAATTTATCTTGATTGTTGTCCGTCACAACTGAACCAGGGCATTAGGTTGATATCTGAAGATGTCGATGCTATAGTTAACTTTCCGCTAACAAATGGTCTTAAGCTCAATATTTCTAAGTTTAAGGTTCTTATACTAGGTAGTAATTCTTACACCCGTCAGCTGGATTTCTCTGGAATATTACCGATCTCATTAAATGGTGTTATTCTTCCACTCGTTAATGAAGCCCGCAATCTGGGTGTCACTATGGAGTGTAATTTGACGTGGAAATCTCATGTACAGCATAGTATGTCACAAAAAGTGCATTTAATTAGTCACAAGTTGAAATTTCATCGCAATGCTCTTTCCATGGAGGTAAGGAAGTTACTTATCACTTCGCTTATTTTCCCTCAACTAGATTATTGCTGCCTAGTCTACCACAACTTATCGGATGTACTATATACAAAATTGGAACGCCTTGTCAACTGTTGTGTTCGTTTTATCTTTGACTTGCCACGGAACACTCATATCTCAACCTTTAGGCGTCAACTTGGCTGGATCACTGTGAAATCAAGAAGTCTTTACTTTCTCGGTATCGTTATGTTTAGGGTTGTCCATCAAAGTACACCAGCTTACATTCAAGAATTATTTATACAAGTAACAACTCCAGTAGAACGACCCTCCAGGCAGCCTCGATCAAGCTTTGTCATCCCTACACACCGTACTGTGACTTACCATGAAGAGTTTTCGCTATCTGGCATTTATTTCTGGAACTCGTTACCATCCAATATTACTACTTCGCCGCGTTTAGATGTTTTTAAGAATCGTCTCTATACTCATTTATTCAACCATGTAGATACATGTTAGCGTTGAAAAAAAAATATATATATATATTTCATAAGTTCAATGTATTTTATATTACCACTAAAGAGCTAAATTACTATTCACCTGAACCTATATTAGTTTTTATTTTTATTTTTTCTTTTTATAGTATTTAATTTATATTTTATTTTTATAGTATAAAATTATAGTATTTTATATTATATATTTAATCTTACCTTATTCCTAATTTACTTTTGTATGTATCGTTTTGCCAAAGGCTTGCCAAGGCATAATAAACCAATCAATCAATTAATCTCTCTTTCTCTCTCTCTCTCTCTCTCTCTCTCTCTCTTGAAAAGTAAATTCAGGGTATTTAGTGGTAGAGATTATAACAAATTTAATATAAACACATTCCTTGGATTGTTAGAAATGAATTTAGTGCAAGGACAGGGCTTGAATGTGAACAGAAGACCAGAAATGTTAATTAATAGTATATTAGGTACATTAAATATAGTAGCTCCAAAGAAAATGGTTTAAATTCCAAATGTATGGTATGGGAAAAAGTGGTTTTCCGATTAAATTAGATTAGCAGCAGAGATGAGGGATGATTGTGCTCATTGTAAAGCAGTTTATACGAACGTAGAACAGGATTGGTTACAAGAATGAGAGAAATGCTGTAGTTAAGCTTAATAGAGATAAAAAGAAAGAATATAATGAAAGTATGATAGATCAAAATAAGAATGATCTGATGACAATGTGAAAAACGTTAAAAGAAGTAATTAGAGGCGAACCAATGGAACGAAATGTTATAGAAAATATAGATTTTGCGATAATAGATAACATAAATGAATGCAATATATAGCGGATAAGTTTAATTAATTTTATATACAAAGTATTTACAATATAGTGAATTCTATAGAAAGAGATAGGAGAAAATCAGGTAAAAGAATTATTTATGCTATAGAAATAAGAGATACTATAGAAGATTTTGAAATGATTGAAGCAAAATATTTAGAGAAAATTGTTATGAGTTTACTCAACAAAAAGGGAACAGAGGAGGGAATATCGAGTGAGTTGCTGAAATCAATATTTCATGTGATAAAAGATGAATTTGTAGGTATAATTAATGATTCTGTAATAACTGGTCGTTTCCAAATAATTGGAAAACGTCAACGATTATACCAATACCAAAAGTAGGCAAGCCTAGGACTGCTAGTGTTCTAGTAATGACATCATTACAGAACATCGGTCGGGTTTTAGAAAACAACACTCGTGTGAAACTGAGATTCAGACGATTATGGACGAATGGAAATTAATAATCAGTGAGGGAGAAATGGTAGGAGTAATATTTACGGACCTGAAGCGAGCGTTCGAGACGGTAAATAGAGAAAGATTAGTAGAAAAATTATACCAGTATGGAATAAGAGGAAATGTTTTGGAATGGTTTCAGTCATATTTGGATAATAGAAGGCAACAAGTGCGTTTTGGTAACATAGTATTCGGACTAATTGAAACTAGATATGGAGTCCCGCAGGGTTCTGTATTGGGGCCTTTACTGTTTACTATATACATAAAGGATATAGTTAAAAGTTGTCCAGAAAGATGGAGCCATATTATATCAATATTACTGGCGTAAGTTGCGAAAGAAGACGGACAAAAGATGAATAAGATGCTTAATTTAGTTGGAGAATGGATGAATGCTAACGGATTAAAATTAAACGCGAGTAAGACAAAACATATGGTCGTGAGAAGTAAAAGAAAAGAACCAAGGGCGAACATGGCGGTAAAGTGTATGGACGGAACACCAATAGAACAAGTAGAAAAAATAAAGTACCTCGGCGTAATTATTGATAGTAAATTAAGATTGGAAGAACATTGTGATTATATGTTGAAAAAAATAGGTAAAAAAACAAGTTTTTTGAATAGAATAGATAATAATTTATTAGCGTATACTAGGTGTATTGTATATAAATCGATCATTGCATCGCATTTTAAATACTGTGCGACCTAAATAAATGGTATGGGAGTAGAAGAGGCCCTTTATAGAAAGACAGGGCGTGGCCGGCTGGCGACAGGGCACGTCTAGACTAGCCCCGCCCCCTCCCCACCACTGCCCCCTGCCATGCTGCTTCCTTATTGGGTGTGAAGGGGGCGTGTCTACCCCCACCACCCCCGTTCCTGATTGGTTTTGACCCGTACTCAATCGTCGGTACAGTAGATCGGATATTTGCAGTCGGTCCAACAAAAAATTATTTACCGATGCACCATATACTGTCGGTAAACGTGTCACCGACAGCCGGTAAACGTGTTACCGACAGTCGGTCCAGTAGATAGGATATTTGCAGTCGGTCTAACAGAAAATTATTTACCGATGCACCATATACTGTCGGTAAACGTGTCACCGACAGCCGGTAAACGTGTTACCGACAGTTGGTACAGTAGATTGGATGTTGGAAGCCGGCCCAGCAGAAAATGAATTACCGATGCGTCATCTATAGTGGGTAAACGTGTTGCCGACAGTCGGTAAAGTAGATCGAATGTTTGCAGCCGGTCTAGTGGAAAATTAGTTACCGATGCGCCACCTACGGTTGGTAATCGTGTTACCGACAGTCGGTAAAAAAGATGAATGTTAGCAGCCGGTCTAGCAGAAAATGTATCGGCGATTGGTAAATAATGCGATTTTGCATCTCGTTGCTCTACGATATTCAACATCATCATCATCATCATCATCATCATCATCATCAATAGTATCGTGGATTAGTCACGCTTCATAAGTAAAAATAATCGATGTACGCTGCAAGCATCCGTGGACGTCGCTGATTTGTAGCCCCACTGGATGTGTGAAAACAGTTTTCGTGAGAAAATTTCTAAAGTTTCTCACTTCAATGAGTAACGTTGAATTTGACCGAATTATATTTTATTATGGAGATACTCTCAATTCTGATATCGCTGCTCTGAATAACACATGTGAACAACAACCGTCGTCGTTAATTACTAACACCGGAAGTAATAAAAAATCCAAAACCCCAAAAATTGAATTTAACGATGTTCTACCGCAACAGGAGGACGATTCGAGCGACAAAAACTCGAAAAAATTGGTTATTATCGATGATTTGATGCGCGAATCCTCAAATAATACCATTGTCGAACTTTTCACAAAAGGTAGCCATCATAAAAATATTACGGTGATTTTTATCACACAAAACATTTTACATCAGGGACACGGACAACGTGATATATCAATAAACGCCAATTATATGGTGATGTTTAAAAATCCACGTGATCAAGCACAAATTACACATCTAGCGAGACAAGTATACTTCGAGAATCCACGATTTCTAACCGAGTCATATTACGATGCTACCGCACAGCCACACGGTTATCTACTCTTGGATCTTAAACAATCGACACCCGATTATTGTCGATGTCGTACAATGATATTTCCTGATGATCCACGAATGCTAGTCTACATGCCGAAAAACACTCGTCAACGTATTTAATTGGAAGAACAAGTAGACACCACATCAGTCGGTAATGGATATGAGTCGTGTCCGCATCACGGGAAAAGACTCGGGCATTCACCCATAATACATCTGCTATGAAACTGTAATAATGAGGGATAGCACCAGCGCGAAGAAAAAGAAGAAGACAAATGCATTGTTTTCACAAGCACTTCCAGCACTACCTGAAACATCGTCTGAGATAGATAATAGAAGCCACGAGCGATGCTGACATCGTTAATAGCGTTCCAGATATGTATAAACGCCGAGCGACTGCGCTATTAAAGTTTCTACGCAGACCCACGAGTGATGAATCAAAAAGCATAAGATGGGACAAAAAAGGATGTGTAACAATAGACAGTATCCTCATTCCAAATTCTAATATTGTCGACCTTATAAACGATGCAGTATGAGGTGTAAAAAACTTTAAAGCAATAGGCAGACACGAGTTTATCGTTAGTCTACGCATCGAGAGCGTTCTGCGTGAATTTATAGGCAACAGTAGGTTGTGGGATTTAGGCGTAACTAGAGGTACTAAACGACCAAGAAAAGTTGTTCAGATGATGCAACATAATGACTCGCATTCTATGAATGTGGATGCGGTCGGCGATAATTCCAACGACGTCTACGACGACAACGACGATATACACCCTGGGAATAATTCTTCAAAACGTCGAAAAACAAAAGTAATAAAAGTATTTGAAAAGTGCGCGACGTTTAATCAGTAGCAAAAGTAAAGCAGACACCGTGTATGACTGGCTCACTCAACAGGATAGTTATACCATTCATAGACCCGTGCACCGTGGCTTTCCACGAGTGTATTACAATGTTACAAATATTGACGATGTCTGGGAGGCCGATCTCGTGGACCTACGTTCATTGAGTAGCTATAACGACAACGTCTCCTATCTGCTTATGGTAATTGACGTTGTCAGCAAATACGCCTGGGTCGAACCCGTGCAGGACAAAACTGTGCGCGACGTAACAAAAGCATTTAAACGTATTCTCGAGCGTTGCGATGGTCGTACACCTGTTTCACTACAAACCGACCGTGGAAAAGAATTCCTCGGTGGTCAACTTCAAAAATTTCTCAAAGATGAAAACATACAATTTCGAGTTGCTTGTAATCCTGATGTAAAAGCCTCGATTGTCGAGCGTTTTAATCGCACTCTCAAGGAACGGATGTGGCGCTACTTCACACATCGTAATACTCATCATTACATCGATATACTACAACAATTGGTTTATGCGTACAATTATGCTGTACACTCGAGCATTAAAATGCAACCGGCTGCCGTAACGCTATATAATGTCGATACAGCGGTGCGCAATATGACAATTAGCGCGATAAAACGACGTGAAAAGAGACGTTTCACAACGTATAAATACAAACCCGGCGATTACGTTCGAATCAGTAGAACTAAAGGCACCTTCAAAAAAGGTTACGAGAAAAATTGGAGTGAAGAAATTTTTTTTATAAAAAAAGTTTTACATAGACAGGGCTTGTATGTGTATGCGTTGTGCGATCTCGAAGGCGTCACTATCGATGGTTTCTTTTACCCCGAAGAATTAACTAGTGTTCATGAGAAGCGTATGAAGAAGAATAAAGAATTCAAGATTGATCAAGTTTTACGGACAAAAGGACACGGTATGAAAAAACAAATTTTCGTGAGTTGGGTGGGATATCCGGCGAAATTTAACTCGTGGATACCAGCGTCAAACGTTCACGGTCTCGAATAAACGAAATTTTGTCCAAACGATGCATGACGAGGATAATTTTTTTCTTGTTCTACCGAGCAACAGCAGTATGAAGTATTTTTCCGAAAATACAACACATTTTATAACTCAATTGCCGCATGAAATATCGTTAAAGGGTCGCTGGCTTGTGGGCTTATCGGAAATTTATATACCCTGTAAAATGACGCCTTTACAAGAAGCAGATACGATAATCGGTTGGATGGCTTGTGAGAATAGAGAAGTTACTACAAACCGAATACTTCGAGGTTTGTACAAAAATCACGAGGAAATTGTAGAAAATATCAATGATTTACCGGGGCTCCGAGAAGCAGGCATAAAAATTGTAAATGTTGAAAGGGCTAAAGGATACGTTGCCTTCGGGTCTGAGGTAACAGAGTCGTGCCCTGAACCTCTAGGCTACCCTGGAGTATTACGAATGAGTAGTAAAATAGCACGTATATTGGGCTTCGAGAAACACGAAGAACTGCTGCTGCTTGACCGAGAAACCCCAGGGGGTCTTTACCTGCAACTTTTGCGAGGTATCCCACGCGTAGGACGAGTACCCGCCTGTATAAATAGGGTTCTGCCCGATCGGCTTTTTGTCTACAGCGATATTTGTGTACCGTATACGGTAGGTGATACACAGACAGTACTACTCAGGATTGTAAATTTAGATACAAAAAACTACACGTATGGTACAACGGAAGTAAAATGTTTTTCATCGTCAAATTAATTGCGGTAATGAATCCAATTTTCATCACCCGTTACGATGCGATGAAGAAAACCCTTCCTTTTTTGCCGCTGGAGCAGTTGTTCACAGGCGAAAAAACGACGCTCAACGTCTTTTGGCTTCAAATCATAAGGAACCCAAGTTCCTTGTTTTTGAATCATTCCCAAAACATGCAATCGCTCGGAAATGGCTTGGCGGGTAACTCCTAATGCTGAAGCAATCTCTTTTTGCGTTTGGCACGGATCCTCATTCGAGCAATGCCTCCAATTCAGCATCTTCGAAGGTTTTTGGCCTTCCTTCACGCGAACGGTCGTCAACATCAAATTTACCGTTTTTGAAGCGACCGAACCAATCACGGCATGTTGTTTCACTTAGAGCAGCATCTCCGTAAACTTTTTGGAGTTCTCGATGCGCTTCAGCCGCCGTTTTCTTTGAATGAAAGAAGAAAAGCAACACTTCCCGCAAATGACGAATACTTGGCACAAAATCAGACATTTTCACACAACCAAAAGTATATGACGCAAAAACAATATCACTTGTGTGTCAAAGCGGTTTATTTACCATATGTTTAAGCTTGGTTCATGACGTTTTGGTTATGTCCCAATCGACCAGCACTTACTACTGGAGCCATCACTTGAAAAACAGCGGGAACTTAGTTGCGCACTTAATACATTAAATTGTGTGGTATACGCCGAGTATGATAATGTAATAGAGATAGATTCCACACGACAGGTCATTACAGATTTTATCGCGTGAGAAGGCGCCACACCCGACGCTGTAATATTGAAACTCGTCTACGCAAACACACCTGGTATCAGTCTACATCAAACCCTCATAATGGACGTTATAGTGGATATTTAAGCGCTCTACGATGCAAACAACCGTTTTCTACCAAAGGAGATAGTTGTGACGACTCTTCAGGAAGAACATTATGGTCATTGGCTTGTCGAACCACCATATGACTTTAGTGAATTACCAAAGAGCACAACAATAAACTAACGTGTTTTCATTATGAATTGGAATGACTTGACAGTGATGCACCGTTGAAAAAAATCTACACCAATCTACGCCTACTGTGTCGTTATGCCTTGCGTATTTACACAAGAGACTTGCAAAAAGCCGAGCTTTTACGTGACGTTCTGGGGCGCGAAATCATCAATCTGGAAGAATACGAGGGTCCATCGTTAAAAAATATGCCAATCAACAACGTTTACTGTATTTACCATGGTATTTCGAAAGAAGACGATGTAAAATGTGCTCTAAATAACGTGGCAAAAATACGTTCGTGGCTCCTGTTTAAAGAGCTCGACGCGGTTAGTCACTTTTATTCCCAACCTGTCGATAAATCAACACCTATTAAAAATCAACAAAGCCAACCAAACAACGAGGCATCAAATAAGGAAAATACTCTCGATATGACACAAAGCGTAGAGTATATATTCACCGATATTATAATGTCGTGCAACAGTGATGAGTCGTCGCTGCAAGGAGGAACTGTACCGGCTAATGATGAAATAACTGTACTTTTTCGTGGAAGAGAAAAACAAGTAGTCTCACCGAGTGCTAATCAACCACCACCACCCCTACGTAACAACACCAGCCAGAGCAACCACCGCGCAACCATCATTATCATCAGCAGAGACGGCGTCAATCACACTCTAAGCATCATCACCAGTTGTGTAGACAGCATGAACAGCCTACAGATATTAGACCGATCCTATCCCGAGTCGCTGGTCTAGACCCGCAGAATTGATTCTAAACAGAACGAATCTACCTGGGCGACACTGGTGGTTGTTACCACTTACGTTGATAAAAATAGACATGGAATCTTTGTCCTTGGTTATGGATTGCCCCCACTCGTTAACCAACACCATAACCGTCTACGCAGCAACTGGCGAAGCTACGAGTGGAACACGCAGCCCCTTCAATCACTCAAGTCTAAAGTATGCGGCGAATACTGTATTATGTTTCTTGATTTTATGGCTCGTGGTTATACTCTGGATAATTTTCATAAGAATTTTACGACTAACAGAGTGAAAAACGATCGCATAGCTGCACAATACTACAAACGCGTAAAATATTTAAATCGCAGAAAGAAACGTGTGAAAAATGTAAAACACAATAATATTAAGGGCTACGGTTGTAATAAAAACACTGTAACGTAAATTTGTGCCTCAACGCACCACGTTACCTATGACTGGTCCAAGTTATTTTTTCCTTCCTTTTTATTTTCTCTTTCGAGATGGGCGACAGGCGCTTTCGCGCCGGAAGGAAAAAATACCGAGTTGGATGACCAGCCTCAACCCAGGCCAGCTACAGCTGTTCGAGGCAGATTGGTGGTTCGGACTGTCAAGTCACTAATTAGTCAAAAATAAAATACGAATAAAATCAATTAATTAAAATGGGTCATTAGAATTAATGAACGAAATCAAATAATAAAATATGGTCCATAAATAAGCCAAACGAGAACCATGAATGAAGTCAGCTAAATAAATAATAAATAAATAAATAAAATAATAACAGTAAATAATTTAAACAACAACAGCAGGTACGGGACTTACAAACTTCTTTATTTCTGGCGAACAGATATTAATTTCCAATAAACATCAAGTTAGAATTCAAATAAAATGTCCCGTAAAATTAGTCTCTCCTTTTTAAAAATTTTTCAAATCTAATTAGATATCTTAATTTTAATCTTTAATTCGGCGGTAGCAGTTATCCCGTTCTCTCTCTCTCACTCTCATACCCGGTAGATGTTGTATAGCCTGTTTCGCTCGCTTCCAATTTCGAATAATATTCCTGGACGAATTTTAATACTCGGTGGTCTCCGTTCTCGGTTCGCGACACGGCCTATCCCGAGCTAATCCCACATACATCCCAAAACCATAACAACGGGACGTCGGGAGGTCACGTACGCGTAGCCTTTACTGATTTGAATTTCCCAACTATCACATTGCAGGCAGCAAAATCGAGAAAGTATCGTAAACCAAAATAACGATAAATGAACCACGGTTATATCCAATAAAATAGTAATAAAATTAAATCCAAATAAAGGATCACAAAAGTTAAAGCGAGACACGTCTCGAGCCGTACCAATCCCTCGCGATCAAGTTCCAAATACGGGACGACGGCCGAGCACGCACTGCATACGCTCACAAACTAAAATAAATTAATGTCCGACATAAGAAAAATAAATAAAGTTATCCAAGTCAATATAAAATCAATTGTCTAGTAAAATCCGCGACGCGGTCTATCCCGTTCAAATCCCTCACACATTCAAGCAAACACGGGATAACGGCGTAACGCACGCACGGCTTTACAGCACACGACTACAGTAACAACGAAAACAACGAACGAACTATTTATCATAGCAAGATACGCTTCGAACCGTACTAATCCCTCGATCATGTACAAACACGGGACGACGGCCGAGCACGCACTGCATGCATTTGCAGAAATAAAATAATGTCCAATATAATAAGAGAGATAAATAAAGTAAAATAAGACGAATACAATATTATAAATCTATAAGTGTCAATTATTCCTGAAAGTCCGCGACACGGCCAATGACATTCAAATCCCTCATATACAATCCGACCATGGGATGATGTACCAACACGCGTGCGGCCTTACAGCAAAATGACTACAGAACAGTAACCAAAAAAAAAAGAATAACGAGCGAAGTGACTTCTTCCCGGCTCTAACCGCCAAACGATGTCGATATTACACTCTACCAGGTGTATGCATAAGTTTTTTCCGGTTTTTTGGTAAAAAAACACGTAATTTTCAAGGGAAATTAATTTTTGTTTTATTCAAAATATTGGCCATCGGCTTCTACACATTTCGCCCATCTTTCAGGTAACTTATGAATACCATGCCAGTAAAACTGCTTGTCTTTTGCGGCAAACCATTCGTCGAGCCATTTTCCAACTTCCTCGAAATTGCTGAAGTGCTGCTCTGGGAGCGCGTGCCCCATTGATGCGAAGAGGTGATAGTCAGATGGCGCCAGGTCTGGCGAATACGGCGGGTGCGGAAGGATGTCCCATCCAAGCGATTTCAAGGTGTCTTTCACTGCTTTTGCTGTGTGAGACGGCGCATTGTCGTGTAACAAAATCACTTTGCCATGTCTTCTGGCCCATTCCGGTCGTCTTTCGATTAATGCGTGGTTTAAATTAATAATTTGTTGGCGATAGCGTTGTGTATTAACGGTTTCGCCGGGCTTCAAGAGTTCATAATACACAATACCGCTCTGGTCCCACCAGACACAGAGCATGGTCTTCTTGCCGAAGCGATTTGACCTTGGTGTTGAAAGACCGGCTTCGCCAGGTGAAAGCCACGATTTTTTCCGCTTTGGGTTTTCAAAATAAATCCATTTTTCGTCACCCGTCACAATTCGATGCAAAAATGATTTCCTTTCGTGGCGTTGAAGCAGCACTTCACAAGTGACTTTGCGATTGACGTTCATCAAATCGTGTGGGACCCATTTACTAAGTTTATTGATCTTCCCCATTACTCGTAAACGTCTGCTGATTGTTTCTTGTGACACATGTAATGCTTCTGCTAATTGCCGTTGAGTTTGAGTTGGGTCATCATCCAATAACTCCTGCAATTGCTCGTCTTCGCATTTTTGTGGTCTACCAGAACACTCACTGTTTTTCACATTGAAATCACCACTTTTAAATTGTCGAAACCATGTCTCATATGTTCTAATCGATGGAGCGTATTCACCATATGTTTCTACCAGCAAACGTTGACTTTCAGCAGCCTTTTTCTTTTGATTAAATAAGAAAAGCAATGCGTGCTGCAAATGTTCTTTTTCAGGCACTAAACTCGACATGATCACTGAACGATAAAACAAAGACGCTAGTTTTTGGCGGACTCAACTTGTGTGTATTTGTAGGTTAATGTCAGACGAATAAAATAACGTATGTGTCAAATTAATACGCTGCGTACTTTTCGCTGGCGCCATCTCTTAGTTAAACCGGAAAAAACTTATGCATACACCTGGTACTCGACGCAGCCTGTCCCGATACGAATAGTACTCTGTGCATGGTATATCAGAATCGCAGGTACGACCAGGCTCTAATTATCATTCATATAGATCGGCAATAGCAATTACGAAAGACCGTAGAGAGTAAGAAAGCTCACCGGGGCGATGCTGCAGTGATGCTCCTCGTAAATCCGGGAAAACTCAAAATAGGGCCGCAAGATTTTCTCCTCGATTTATTCCTCGTTGTTTCAGAAGATATGCCCTGGTACCCACGATAGGTGGTGATAGATTTTGACGAGATTAACGGTAGAGCGGGACGATATAATACTCACTGCTACGACCTGTTCGCTCGACGGTAACCGGGAAAAAGCCCTGAGGTCCTCCCGGCACGCGTGCCCGTGAACTATGATCCCCACCTATCGGTCTGAACTCTGTCAATTGGGGGAATCGGTGTCACCGGAGCGCCTCAACTGGACAATGCATAAAATTAACAACCGATCCTTGGGATGTATAACTCTGCACGGCCGGTGAACCCCAAACGACTGATGGATTGTTGCTAGTAGGTGCTGATCGGCCAGAGATAGCGTCGTATCGTTAATCGATAAACATCCAGCGGGACAATGATATTTCCCAATGGATAAAGATGGAAAGAGCCGGTCGGTGTAACAAGTCGCATCCAGAAGCCAGCCATCAGCAGGCGCGGTGCTCCCCTCCGTCCGGTCGTACAAATTAATAAAAGAAATACAAAAAAAAACGGAAATAATTAAGTAGAGTACGGCGATTATTCCTTACAGCCCTGCGAGATCATGTTGGCAGCCGTCGTGCGAGGAGGACGTAGCGCTTGAAGATTTTGCCACGTTACAACACATGTATACAAACTTGTACAGATCGATTTGGATGCTACTTGTGAATTACTATGAATAAATTCGAAACTTTGAATTTCCTGTCTTATTATTCGAAAGTACTCCCACCATACACATTTTCATATTTAACTGTGATGGCCAACGACGCGAGATGTATATGTCTAATGGTAACAGCTGTGGAAAAGTTAGTTGAAAAGGAAAGGTCGTTGTAAAAGTATCTTTGCCTCTCTTTCCAACCACAATGAATATTATTGACTATTGACAGTATACTCGTGATCGACTGCTGCAAGGATCCCTGGGACTTGACCAAAGCTGAGCTCGCGTACATACCGAAACCGCTGCTGTTGAAACATTGGGGTGAAAAAATAGAAATTCCGTATGACAAACTACCGGAACATCTGAAGGTTGACCGTGAGGTCTCCTCGTACATGCGTGCTATGTACATTACATCAAACCGGGTACGAAAACACAAATTGACGGTCGACCACCAGCTCGCCGTGACTGCCACGGATGCCATTGAAAATTACGGATGAACAATACATGTTTGTTAAACGAGAATGTTAAAATAAAACAGTTTTTTATAAAACTAAAAAATAACGAGCGTTTTCATTTACCGTTGTTGTAAATAGTCGTTTCAATTAATACATTTTTTTAATTAACAAAAAAATTTTTTAAAAGCTACGGAGGGGTCTCGGTTATCGACGACTGGGGCATATTTAACCAGTATCTGGGTACACAATATTATTTACCGTGAGACCCAGTCTACTTATTTTCCGTAAGTCCCAAATTTGCTGTAGCGATGGTCGGCTATATACCGCCGGTTGACAATCGATCCGCTTTACCGATCGCCAATACATTTTCTACTAGACCAGTTGCCAACAATCGATCTATTTTACCGACTGTCGGTAACACAATTTCCAACCGTAGATGGCACATCAGTAATTAATTCTCTGCTGGCCCGGTTACCGACAGTAGATATTGCATCGGTCATTAATTTTCTCTTGGACCGGCTGCCAACATTCAATCTATTTTACCGATTGCCGGTAACACCTCTACCGACAGTAGATGGCGCATCGGTAATTAGTTTTCTGCTGGACCGGCTGCCAACATTCGATATACTTTTACCAACTGTCGGTAACACGATTACCAATAGTAGATGGCGCATCGGCAATTAAGTACGGGTCAAAATCCGTCAGATGGCGCTTAGACGCTGCACCAATCAGAACACTAGGATAGGTGGACTGGGGGTGGGGATTGGTGGGGACTAATCAGGGATAGGGGTAAGGGTGGTGTGAGGTGGTGGGGGGTGGTGGGGGTTGTGGGGGCCCAATCAGGAACGGGGGTGAGGTAGTGGGGTAAACACGACCCCTGGAACAACCAATGAAAAAGCAGCAGGGGGAAGAGATAGTGGTGGGGAGGGGTGGGGCTCGTCTAGACACGCCCTGGCGCCAGCCAGCCACGCCCTGTCTTTTTACAAAGGTCGTTTTCTACTTATGGGTGAAACGCAGCTAAATAAAATGCCAGTAGCGTAGAATCGGGATATGCGGGTCATATTACTGTGTAGACGTGATACCAAAGTTGAGTGTATGTTGCAAGCGTTGCAATTCATGCCATGAAACAGAGGCTATACTATAATACGTGTATATTTGTTTTCAAAATGGTGAAAGACCTGATTATTTTAGGAATAAAATACAAATAGTAAGGAACATAAGTGGAAGACAAACGTGGCAAGCTGAGAATATTGCAATTCAATTTTGTCAAACAAGTAATGCGCAAAAAAGTATGTTTTACGAGAAATAAAGATATATAATAATTTACCGATAGAGATAAAACGTAGTGGGGGATTAGAGCATGTCAAACGAAATTTAAAGGAATATATCTTAGGTGTAAGTTATTATTAAGTTAGATTCATGTAATTATTTTATGTATTGAAATAGCTGTGAAAGCTAATAAAGATCGATCAATCAATCAATATCTCTCTCTCTCTATCTCTCTATCTCTACGCGTGCCACCAAAGCAAGGAATAATTCTTCAACTACCGCGCGACACGTGGTATTGCATCGCAAGCAACTCGGAACGAGAATCGAATGAGGGCATATAAGCACGGGAATATGCCCGAAAAACACAGATCATCAGAGGCTCCTGGGTTAGAGCTCGGTGAAGAACAGCTTACACTGCGTACAGCTGCAGTGTCGAGTGTTCGATCAGTCGCGATCAAAACTGGCGAGCTAAGCAGGCTCCCACCGCGGAAGAATCCCACCCTCCAGAGTCAGCTAAAATTCAGAGTGAGTACTGAGAAGAAAAATGATTGAACAGTCTAAATTCAGTTCGAATTGACTTTTTCTCAGTTTTAATGTCAATCATTCGGAATTTATCTCAAGTTTAAAGAAGAAATCTGGAAGAAATTGAATTCAATTGTTTTCTGCCGTTTTTGTACTGGTCCACACTGTTTTATCGAATCACAAGTATCACGTTAAGTGTATTGTGTTGAAAAATAACAATCGCTCGCGCACGGTAATAGCGAACGTACGTGTATCACTTATTCGGTTATTTGAATAAATGTTAACAGCTTCACGAATCATCGAGTTTAGCATTTTTATTTTTACACACGGTTGCCATTTTTTCCCTTCCACGCATCGGTTACCGGCGAAATAACTTTACCGGAAAACCAAACGTAATTATAAACGTAATTCTTATAATTTATATTGTCTGACATCTCCGTAAATTTTTCCCCAAGTGAAAGTAACCTGCCATTTCCCTTACCCCACCCCCGGGTTTTAGGGGAAATTACGGAAAATAAGTAGACTAGGTCTCACGGTAAATAATATTGTGTACCCAGATACCGGTTAAATATGCCCCAGTCGTCGATAACCGAGACCCCTCCGTAGCTTTTTTAAAAAATTTTTGTTAATTAAAAAAATGTATTGGCTTTATTTTTCCCTGTCTTGAGTGAAGCCTCATAATTTTCAATAGCTTCACAGATTCGCTCAACTACATCTGGACGGATTCTCAAACACAGATGATCTCTTATATCTACCTCGATCATTCTGAAGTAATTGTTCTGTAAGCCTATGTCATTTGATGGTAAAAAATATTTTACTTGCGTTGTGTCTTCGCTGCGAGTAAATACCCCTGGGGTTTCTCGGTCAAGCAGCAGTTCTTCGCGTTTCTCGAAGCCCATTATACGCGCTATTTTAGTATTCATTCGTGATACCTGTTCGAGAATTCAGTAGCTTGAAGAGAAAGTGAACTGTAATATATTGAACAAATAATTAGAAGCGGTGCACACATAAAATTTACAGTGGCATTTATTCAACCACCTGTCAAATGCCGTGAGACAAAATACACAAACAGAACACATAAAATATATTAATAAATGTATGAACGTGAGTGCAAAAGAGGAACGAGATTAATAATGAGCGTTATGTCACTGTGCACGATTATACTAATTGGTGAGATGCGAATTTTGAATTCTTTATTCTTTTCCATACGCTTCTCGTAAACATTCATAAATTCTTCCGCGTAAAGGAAACCATCGATAATCTCATCTTTGAGATCGCACAACACATACATATACAAACCCAGCCGATGTAAAACTTTTTTGATACGGAAAACTTCTTTACTCCAATTTTTCTCGTAACC